>CAJQZJ010032244.1:5358737-5378042 GCA_907164525.1 Lophiomys imhausi
TTCCTTCCTTCCTTCCTTCCTTCCTTCCTTCCTTCCTTCCTTCCTTCCTTCTTTCTTTCTTTTCTTATTAAACTAATTGAAAGGTGGCCCAAAGTACTTGTGCCTGAAAAAGATGAGATGTGAAATAAAAAATTATGTATTGATACAAGTGATTAGAATGAGTTTTTAGTAAGGTTCATTGCCCATTTATATCAAAGTGTATTAGTAAATACTGTCTGACACTTAGCAAAAAAATTGGTCTGGAACTGAAGCATAAGAACAAGAACTAAGTTCAGTTTGAAAGATCACTCAGGGTATTTCAACATGGCTCCTACGTCACTAGTAAGCATGCAAAGATGGCTGAGGTGACCTTCTGGACTTGTATGGCCAGACACCCACTCGAGGCTGCCAGTTCTCATCATTGTATAATGCTGTCTTCACCAGTGGTATAACAGAATATTTTAATTTATCAACACTTATATTTATTAATACTTAACAAATCTCTATAAAATACCTAAATCCTATATCCCAAAAACTACAATCTAAAATCTATAATCTAAGAGTACCCTAATATCTAAGAACACTCTAATACCTCTAAAAACACTTAACTAACACTATTTAAACTTTCTTAAAGGGATATTAATATTCTTAGCGTAGGTCCATTCAGGAGAGCTTGGTTTATGGCAGTCCTGGAAGGCAGTCCCTTTCAAAGCTTAGTGTTCGTTGGGCCTTACTTTGCAAGTTCGCAATGCCAGTTTATTTCCACCACCAAACTGTGGCCAGATTATAAAGTCAGTCGATTCCGGCTGCAAAACTGAGGCCGGCTTTGTTCATAAGCTGAAACTCACCTCTAACTGTCTCCTTGGCCCAGCAATCCTCACAGCCGAAGGCCTCTCCAAGCAGCTTCTGAACTCCACTTTCCTCCCACACTTTTCCAGTGCTCTGGGCCCCAAGACAGATGCCTTTAAAGAACTGTCTCTCTTAGTAAGTTTATGCCGTGCCTTTGCTTTAGATTATAATAGTCTAAATTCTGTTCATGGTGTACCTTGTTGTGCGCTTATTCAGTGTGACTTTTCAGTCAGTAAGGTCAGGAGAGAGAGAGAGAGAGAGAGAGAGAGAGAGAGAGAGAGACCGTGTGGAATTCTCTCATCTAATATATCAGATTATCTCGAGATACTTGGCAGTCTCGAGGGTCCATAAGATTTCTCGAGATGTCTAACAGTCCCGTGGCTTCTCAAGATAACTGGCGTCATCTGCGTGGCTTGCGCAGTTTCTTAGCCATGTCCCTTCAACAGGCATATGTCGTTCGGTCACAACTGGCTTTCTGTCCATATCAGCAAACCAAAGGGTCTCCAAGCTCCTCCTTATGTGCCGCCAGATGCTAATCTGAACTGCCTACTGATTTCACTAAAGACCTAACTTCTACTACACCGTGGCTTTCCTTAAGAACAATTACATAGCGGGTAACTGCACACTGATATGCATGGAAGATGCATAGAGATTTTCATATTTCCACATACACATCCTGCTTGGTGTGAAAACATCTGACACCACGCCTTTCATGCGTGAGGCTGAATGAGCCTGGATTCTCCCTGCTTGTGAATAAAAGGCAACACCCTGGTAATTCCTTCACAATAGGGAAATTCATTCCCAGATTCCACCCCCCCCAACACGTACAATAAAAACATATTCTCACATTCAGTGCTGGGAGCATTCCTGGTGGCAATCTTTTATGGGGCAATTTGGCGACATCTTTTGGAAAGCAAGTCAGGTGTGGTGGGCTAGCTAGGAGGCTATGACTTTATAGTGGGGTCTTGTCTCAACATCCCTCCAGCCCCTGCATCAAAAAAAAAAAAAAAGCAGAAAGACCCACCAGGATGCCCACCCATCCACTCAGCCACACATGCTGCAGCTCACTGCAGCTTGCAGAAGCCTGACTGAGCCTGCCCTGATGGCAGAGTGACACGGCTGTGATTGCCGAAGAGAGCAAGGCTGTGTGCCAGGATCCCCATCCCATGGGCTTCTGATTTAGCAGCAGGCAGACTTAAGAACAATATTGTGTGTAATCTAACGTACAATAAAATATACAAGGCAGGGACTGGTGAAGGGCACTTGCTTGGAGTTCAATGACCTGAATTCAATTCTCAGACCCCACACAGAGGAAGGATAGAACTGACTTCCACAGGTTGTCCTCTGACTACCACGCTTGCTCCATGGCGCTATCATATTTACACACACCAGCACAATAAATTAAAAAAATATGTAACAGCATTCAAAACACTTCTGCATGTACACGGAAAATTGCTGGTAGAACTACTCTGAGCTGTTAACTATGCTCCCTTCTGGTACAGGATGTGATGAGTCCCACTTCTATGAGGTCTGAGGAGGGTTGGAAAGGGAATTTTGTATCTGTAATCTAGATGCCCCCATATGGTTGGATTGATTCCCCCACCCAATTTCGATTCGGCGACCTCTCTCCCCTTGGAGAGAACTTGGAGGCAGCAGGTTGTAGACATCAGACTCTCCATGGCTGACAGAGCTGATACCTCCTAGAGTTTCTTTGGAGATTTCCCCTGTGTCTCCGATTGGTTGGCTCCTCAGGAGAGCTCTAACATCTTCCTTCTCTCCAGAATGTTCGGTCCTGGACTGGAGGAAGGATAGAGGATAGAGAAATTCAACTGATGCAACCATGACCCAGAAGCACAAGGTCAGAGGCCAGTTGCCCAATGGACTCATGTACCCTTGCATTTATAGTGCCCAGAGAGGAACTGTAATAACTTCAGCCAAGGTCCAGGCATCTAGCCAAGAGGTAAGGTCAACCCAGGACAGGGGAAAGGGCAGCACTTGGCTGGAGGAAGGGCCTATTTGGGTCATCTAGATGGTCACATTGTAGGGCTCAGAATGAGGAGTTGGCATGACGCCAATCCCGAGCATAGTGATGCCCCATATCAGGGAATTCCAGGGCTGGGATGTAATTTATTGTCCCCGTAGTTTTGATAAAGAGCTCACTGGAAGAGAGGGTGGCTGAGGGTGGTTACTGTGAGCAGACTGGGGATTAAACAGAAGTCTTGAAGTTTATGTGGGAAGGGAGGTAGAGCCCTATCTAGATGGCTGCCCTATAGAAACGCCATGCCCAGGACCTCTGCTGAACATACGGGGAACCAGACGGTAGATGTTAACTCTTGAGCTTCAAGTGAAGCTCCGAGTTACAGTGGATGCTTGTACAAGGCTCTGGGTTCAGTTTCCAACACCTCCCCAAGGAAAGCAAAACAAGATGAAAACAAAGCACCCACAAAGCTGAATTTCCTTCCCCTCCAGTGCTAGTCCAGAGCCACCATAGGCAGTGAGCCGTGGAGGACACTGTCACTCAAAATTCACCAAGGTCTGGTGTCAGCACAGTAATTTACCCTGAACCTTCTCCAAGATAAAGACTGAGCATTTCATGGGTTTCATACAAGGTAATGAAAAGAAACCTCACATTGATGTCCATTACTGTTTCTTTTTGAGGGGTTGTTTTTTTTTTTTTTTTCAAGACAGGATTTCTGTGTATCCCTGGCTGTCCTGGACTAACTCTGTAGACCAGGCTGGCCTTGAACTCACAGAGATCCGCCTGCCTCTGCCTCCCGAGTGCTGGGATTAAAGACTTGTGCCACCACACTCTGCCCAACCCAAATACTCTTTAAGATAGCATTTCCCTCCCTCTTTCCTTCCTTCCCTCCCTTCTTCCTTCCTTGCTTTCTTTTTCTTTTTCTTTCTCTCTCTCTCTCTCCCTCCCTCCCCCCCCCTTTTGATAGAGGGCCTTATATAATCAAGATTGGGTTCAGGCTTCTCCATAGCTGAGGATGACCTTGAACTTTGGGTCCCCTTCTTCTAGCTCCTTCGAGCTGGGATTCCATGTGTACACAGCTACACCTGGTTTATTTGATGCTGGGAATGGAATTTAGGGCTTTGTGCATGCTAGGGGAGCACTCTACCGAGCCCACCTCAGCCTGAAAATAGCACTTTCAGTGATCCCTCCAGAATATTGCTGGTTAGCTAGAGTAGAGGCTTTCAACCCCGAGGGTAGGCCTGCCCTTCTGACAGTGCAGACCATGATCCTGGTGAGTCCCAGCCAGTCCATACTTTCGAGCCACAATAGGTAGGTACATCCTTGCTTTCTTCTGACAGAATGGCCATTCTCAGCTTCCAATGTCAAGTTCCTTCTTACTACTTATGATTTCTTTGTAGGTTACAAGCTTCTGGTAAGGTAGACGGGCTATTGTCTTGTGAACCTAGAAGTATTTTGTTCTGGAACACTGGAACATTAATCTCTCTCCTAGCTCAAGCTCCATAACACCTCTCTCTCTCGGTATGTCTGCTCCCCCGACACCCTAGTTCTCAGACATGTAAGGATTGCAGGAGTGAGCTAGTACTCCTAGCAGGATCTATTTCTAATCACACAAGGCTGGCAGAGTTGGTGAAACACTGCTAGGACAAAATTGAGATATAAATCTCACCCCCTGCGTTGTCAGTTGTACCGGGCAATCATTCGCTCTTGCCTGACTACACGTTGACGGCATTTACTATCGACCAGAGGTCAGTTGGCTCTGTCCAGCCCCAAGCTTTTAGTACTGTATGTGACTTTGGCCTTACTGCATTGGCTGCTAGGGGAGGAGGTGCCCTGACATCTGCAGATAAAAGGGTCAGGTTATTCGTAACTCTCTCTTACCTCAGCACTGGCTGCATTAAGAATTTTTGTTTGCTTTCTTTCCAACAGGGTCACCTTGACTTTGGCCCGAAGGTACTGAGCCCTTCCTTCCTGTGTGACTGCAATTGCTCAGTGCTTTCTAATAAACCATAAACTAGAGCCACTCTGTAGAGACTTCTAATTTTACGCATATTTATCGTGCTCTGAGTTGCCAGTTCTGAGCTGAGGATGGAGCTCAGTTGTTGGGGACCTTGCCTAGCATGCAGGGAAACCTGGGTTTGAATCCCAGCACTTTGAAGGGAGAAGCTGAGAAGGATCAGAAATTCAAGGTTGCCCCGCCTATATATATATATTGGTCCTGCATCAGCAAATAAATTTGAGACTCTTTCTACAAAAAAAAAAAAAAAAAATCAAAAATTTATCTCCTTCATGGGGGAAGAGAGTTTGGGTCGAATTTCCTTCCTTAGAGAGAGACAGGAGGGCGGAGGGTGGACTGACATTGCTTCCTTTTGTATGGGATTGTGGGACACATGAGGGCACCCTCACTCACTGTGGAGTGCTGCAGCTTTCTCTGTGAACAAACCTGTTTTCCTGGGCAGGGCTTTGGCACATCAGCTGAGTTCTTTTTGGCATTCAAAACCCCAAGAAAAGCTGAGTTAATTTAGGGTGGAAACTTCATCGATTGTATGGGATTTAGACCTTACTGGGTGAGAAATTAACTAGCTTCAGAAATGATCACATAGTCATTGGAAAGTGAACAAAGGAGTAGGTGAGAAATATGGAGGCTGATTAACATAGATGAGGGGCTGGAGAGACCTCTCAGTAGTTAAGAGTGTGTACTGCTCTTGTAGAGGATGCTAGTTGAATTCCCAGCATCCATGTTCAGCAGCTCGCGACTGCCTATAACTGTAGTTCTAGGGATGGATGGCCTCGTACCTGTACTCACCCCCCCAAAGCATAATTAAAAATACAATTAAAAAACCCAATATTGATGATCTAGCAATTCTACTCCTAGGCAAATACTCATGAGAAACAAAACACATATCCACACAAAAATGTATACATGGACATTCACAGACACATCATTCATAACAGCTCAGGAATAGAAAGAAGTCAAATGTCTTCGATTAGTGAATGGGAAACATGCTCTGTCCTCACAGTGGAGCATTGTTAGGCCAGCCACAGAGAGGAATGTATGTGTTTCAACAGGAATGAGCCTTGAGAGCATTACGCCCTTGAGAGCATTACGCCGGGTGGAAGAAGTTAGACACAAAAGTCACATACTACGGGATCCTACTTAAATGCAATGTCTCAAGTCAGCAAATCCACAGAGACAGGAAACAGATTAGTGGTTGTTTAAGGTGAGAGAATGAAAGGAAAATGAGGAATGACCTCTAAGGCAGATGTTTCAGAAACAGTGTTTTAAGGGTGCGCGTGCGTGCGTGCGTGCGTGCGTGCGTGCGTGTGTGTGTGTGCATGGAGATAAGAGGACAGCTGTGGGAGTCAGCTCTCTCTTTCCCTTTTTCCACTCTGTGGGCCCTGGGGGTGAAACTCAGGTTGTTAAGTGTGCAGTGAGTATTTTTTTGGTAGTGTTTTATCAAAACAGCAGAAAGGGAACCAGACACCCACTGTTGTGACTCTGTTCTGGAGGCCTGGGCAGGGAAGCGCTGGGTTCCTTCCCCCCCTTCCTGGCTCCTCCTTTTCTTGTATGATATCAGGGATCCATCCACAGCTTTGCAAGTGCTCCACCACTGAGCTGAGTCCTCAGTCCAGAAACCGGGTCTGATGGATTCCTATACTTTGCTGATCTCCAGAACCACAGTGCAATCAAGTGAAAAAATTAAGTACAGCAAAGAGGTAGAAAGAGCTAGAGATGATAAGGAACCAGATGATGTTTCCCGTCTCGAAATACTGTTTCCTTCTGAAAGGAAAGCATTTCGGTACAGAATATTCAGGGTGAAGAAAAGGGCAAGTTTGGCGTGGTGCTGCTGTAAACTTGAGAAGGTGGAGGAAGAGAGATTGAGAGCTGGAGGGCTCCATAGTGAGACTTTGTCTCAAAAAACCAAAGCAGCCCAGCATGGTGGAGCACACCCTTAATCCCAGCACTCGGGACGCAGAGGCAGGTGGGGATATGTGAGTTCGAGGCCAGCCTGGTCCACAGAGTGAGTTCCAGGACAGCCAGGGCTACACACAGAGAAATCCTGTCTGGTCAAACCAAACCAAACCAAACCACCACCACCAACAAAAAAAACCAAAAAAAGTTAATTTTCCTGCCACCATTTCTATTTTCTTGTAGGAAAGCATGCACGCACCCACACACCCACACCCACACTCATGCACCCACACATCTACACCCACGCACACCCACACACCCACATACACTCACACACACACCCACATGCACGCACATCTACTAGCTTGAATGTGCCGAAGTGCAGAAATGTAGATGTTTTTCTTTTTTTTTTTTTTTTTTTGGTTTTTTGAGACAGGGTTTCTCTGTATAACAGCTCTGGCTGTCCTAGACTCACTTTGTAGACCAGGCTGGCCTCGAACTCACAGAGATCCGCCTACCTCTGCCTCCCAAGCGCTGGGATTAAAGGCGTGCGCCACCAACGCCCGGCTTAGATGTTTTTCTTAATTGAATTCAACCAGATTGTCCATCCTCATTTCTGCTGACAGAAGGAAACTTGCTCTTGCCTTTCTTTTCTTTCTTTTTTTCCCTTCTGTTTTCTTCTCACTCTAGTCCATCCTGCACACTGCTGGCTTAGAGAAGGGATGGCCTTTGCAAAGTGCAGATGGTAGTGAGTGTGCTGGTACACATGTGTAATCCCAGCACTCGGGAGGCAGAGGCAGGTGGATCTCTGTGAGTTCGAGGCCAGCCTGGTCTACATACACAGTTCTAGGACAGCTGGGGATATACAGAGGGGGGGGAAAATCAAGAATAATTGTTTTTCTGTAAACATCCTTTTTTAGAAAAAGCAGTGTGGTGTGGTGGAGTCGTTAACAGAGTCCCTCTGGAAATGGAAGCCGGGGGCTCATGATGTTTGCCTCGGTCCAGCCCTCCCTCTGGGAGCCCCTGGTGAACCAGTGGAGGACTGGGTGCTGGTGGGGACTGCAGAGGCCATCAGCACATAAGATGCCAGCTGTTCCCAGTCTTTTGGGCTCATTTTAAGCTGCAGAGACTTCCCCAGGAGATGAGCAGGTCAAAAATGCAGGGGGGAATTCCTCCATGGAATTTTTGGGAAAAAGACCATTCCAGTTTCCTTAAAAAGTCTCAGTTGTTGAATTTCCTCCTACCTCTGACTCACTCATAATTGCAATAGCAGATCGGAACTTGACAGATATTCTTAAAACTGTTTGTGGGTTACATTTATTTTTGGGTTCTGTGCAAACTACAAAGCATATTTTGGAAATGTTTAAAAATAAAAGGTCACGATGTAATTTTTATACTGTTGTTTAACCTGAAGACCACGGCCTGAAAGGAAGTGCAGTAGAGCGAGGGTGAAAGTTATTTCAAAAGCTGGGTGTGATGACACACACTGGTATTTCCAGCCCTCCTGGGAGCTGAGGAAGGAGGATTGCTGTGAGTTTCAGGCCAGCATAGACTACATGATATCCTGTCTCAAAACAGTAACTACAACCCCCCAAACAATAACAATTACAACAACAAAAAAATGAAATCCCTCCCTTGGGGGGGGGGGTAGGAAAAACTCAAAACTATTTCCATGCTGAGAATTCTCTCATATACTGATAACCACAGTTCTTGTGAATCCAAGGTAGAAGGATGGCTGTGAGGTGAGGCCAGCCCAGACCACAGAATAGAGCCTTGTCCCAGTAACTAAAGAGAGACAACAGACAGACAGGAGTTAGCTCTTCAATTACATCTCTTCTCAGTTACCATGGGTTGTGGCTGAGTGACTCCCTTAACTAATGGGCGAATGGTGCAGGTAGAAGGCTGGCCTTCTACAATGGTCGTTCTTCCCTGAGTACAGAACCTCAGTGTACACACTGAAGGAATCTTAGCTACAGAAAAGAATGAAAAGCAGTGACGAATGAAAAAAGAGTGAGCAATGAAAAACAATGAAAAAAAAAATGCTCTGCCCTTTCTACGAGCCAGAAATAATCTTTTCTAAAGTTATGGCTGATGTTTAAGGGCATTTACTTTCAGTGTTTGACAGAGACAGTAATTTTTGTGTGAAACGTGTAATTTGGACACCTAGACAATGTGCCAAATGCTAAGTAGATGCTTTGCATTCGAGAACACACCATTCAGAGTTGTGACTATTTTAGCAATCTGTAAGTTGCACTGACAGGCTTGGGGGCGGGCATGAGTCACTGGTGTGTGTGTGACTCACACAGTTGGCTGGGAGGCGTCCACATCAGGAGGCGGCTTTGCTCTTTCCATATGCTGGTGTGATGTTCCGCGGCTGAGAGAGTCTGGTGCTGCCCACATTTCATTCTCTTCTTGGTCATTGGCTAGACGTGTCACCCAAATAAAAGAAGACATCCTTATTTTCTTTGAGGGGTAAATATGTGACAAATTTTGGCCAATGAGACATAAGAAGTACAGACAGCTCTCTGGAAGTGTCCTTTTTCCTGTTTCTTCTGAGAGAAGAACAGTGTTACTTTTTTATTTTATTCTATTTTTTTAACCACTGACAAGCAACAGCTAGGCTTATTTCCAGCCTTGGGCCTTGAGGATGAGAACGACTACCTAGAAAGACTGTGAGCCAAAAGAGCTCTGGTCCTTGGCAGCCTTGTGGAAGCATTATCCTAATTTGTTGTGCTAATTCCCAAATTTATTTATCTATTTTTAAATTATATGTGTATATTATATGTACATGAAGAGTACATATAATATACTGAAGAGTCTAGAAGAAGGTGTCAGATCCCCTGGAGCTAGGTGTTTAAGTAGAGTGTGAACTAGCATTTTAGACAGCTATGGGCCACCTGACATGGGTGTTGGGAACTGAACCTGGGCCCTCTGCAAGAGCCCAACTGGTGAGCTATTTCTTCAGCCACCCCAAATTTATTTTACATGAAAAAGAATTACTATTTATTTATTTTTCCAGACAGGGTTTCTCTGTGTAACAAAGCCCTGGCTGTCCTAGACTCTCTTTGTAGACCAGGCTGGCCTGGAACTTACAGAGATCCACCTGCCTCTGCCTCCCAAGTTCTGGGATTAAAGGCGTGAGCCACCACGCCTGGCCATTACAGACAGCTGTGAACTGCCGTATGGTTGCTGGGATTTGAACCTGGATGCTTTGGAAGAGCAGTCAGTGCTCTTAACCGCTGAGCCATCTCTCCAGCCCTAAAGAAAACTTTTATCTTATGTGTGTGAATAATGTTTTGCCTACATGTTTGTGTACCACGTGTGTGCCTAGTGCCTGAGGAAGCCAGAAGAGGGTCTCAGATCCCCTCTGGCTGGAGTTACAGACAGTTGTGAGCGCTATGTGGGTGCTGGGAATCAAACCTGGGTCCCTGGCAAGAGCTACACGAGCTCTTAAGCACCGAGCCAGCTCTATCCTCACACCACTGTATATTTACACACACACACACACACACACACACACACACACACACACACACACTCTCTCTCTCTCTCTCTCTCTCTCTCTCTCATATTTCTTTCTGTGTCCTTTTGGTACAGGGTTACCCTGTGTAGCCCAGGCTAGTCTTAAACTCACAGAGCTCCTCTTCCCTCAGCATCATGTGTGAGACTCCATTGTCTAGTTTTCATTGTCAGTCTTGGTGAGCAGTGAAGCTAACTGGCACAGTGAGCCATACATGGCAGTAATGGTGGATCCTTGCAGACTGAATTCTAATGCTTCCTGTTACCCCTTACCTGTGTTGGGGAGTGTTGACTCACCTCTGGCAAAGCTGAAGTACAGTGATCTCATCCTGCAGGACAGAGCCAGGAGCCTCCTGGCCTTGGGTTTGCGTCTTCATGCCTATTCTTGCCGTGTGCTCTCTCCTGGGACCCAGCTTCCGTGGATCTAACATTGAGCCAGGATCTTAGGAGTTGTTCCTTTCTCTGTGTCTCCAGATGTGGAATGAGCTAACCTGTCCTTCCAGTCTTCAGAGGAGGCCAGCACTGGCCAGTGAAGACATCAGTGAAGAATACTGGAAGATGAAGGCCTCTGCACAGGGTTTCTTCCAAGCTGACTCCACTTCTCTGTGTATAGGACTAGGGTTCACGATGCTTATGTGTCTGAGTGAAACAATGGCTTTATAACATTGAGATAACATTATCTTTTCTAACATGTTTGAGAAGGGCTGTTTTATTATTAAAAAATAAAAATTATTTTTATTATTAATTTTTAAAAATCCAGTACACAAAATAATGGGTTTCTTTATGACATCTTCAAACATGAAGCTTTCTTTCTCCCTGACTCTCTTGTTTTTTTGAGACAGGAGCTCTCTGTGTAGCCCTGACTGTCCTGGAACTCACTCTGCTCTGTAGACCAGGCTGGTCACAGAGCTCCTGCCTGCCTCTGCCTCCGGAGTGCTCGGACTAAGATCTGAGGCAACCTGCCCATCTTTCCTCCTTCCTTTGAAAGGCATTAACAGTAAGATATGAGTGCTTTTGAGTGGGGCTAAAGAGTTTTGGAGACTTCTCAGCTAGGGGAATTACTATTTCCTAGGGATGTTGGGGTAAGTTTAATGTTTGCAGCTTGATATAGGCTAAAGTTGCCAGGGAAGAAGGAGCCTCGGCTGAAGATTTGTCTCCAGTAGATTGTCCTGTTGGCAAATTTGTGGGGCCTTCTCTTACCCCCACTTTCTTTTTTGAGACAGAGTCTTACTGTGAAGCCCAGGCTGGCCTTGAGCTCCCTCTGTAGTTGAGACTGGACTCCTGATATTTTGCCTCTCCCTTCACCTGCCTCTTATAACCAGACAGGATTGGCATCTTCCTTTTTAAATGGGGTCTTTCTGTGTAGTCCAGTTTGGGGTAGAACTCACTGTAACAGAATATTTTTATTTATGGCTGGGCGGTGGTGGCGCACGCCTTTAATCCCAGCACTTGGGAGGCAGAGGCAGGCGGATCTCTGTGAGTTCGAGGCCAGCCTGGTCTACAAAGTGAGTCCAGGACAGCCAGGGCTACACAGAGAAACCCTGTCTTAGAAAAAAAAAGAATATTTTTATTTATAAAAGCTTATTTTTATAGTACTTATCAAACACCTATATCCTATAATCTAATGCCTAAAGCCTAATAATTATCTGAAAACATCCTAATACCTATCTATGAACACCTAACTAACTCTATTTTAATTTTCTTAAAAGGATATTAATATTCTTAGCTTAGGTCTGTGTAGGATAACTTAGTTTTACAGCAGTTCTGGATACTGTAGTCCTAGCAGGCAATCCCTGTCAAGCTTAGTGTTCCTTGGGCCTAACTTTGCCAGTTTGTATGGCCAGTTCATTTCAACCGCTAAATTGTGGCCGGTTTATAAAGTCAGTCTGTTCCACCGTCCAAACTGAGGGCAGCTTCCTCCATCAGCTGATACTTGCCTCCAAGGTCTCTTCAGCCCGCGCGAGCCTCCCGGCCAAAAGCCTTTCTGAGGGGCTTCTGAACTCCGCTCACTTCACTTACTCATTCTGGGGCCCCTAGATGAAAGCCTTTAATGTCCATTTATTAAAGAACTCTCTCTCAGCAGGTTTTATGCCAAGCATTTTCTGCCAGCTGTCTTAGGCAGGCCTACAGGATGTGCCTCAGGCTATTGCAGCCTAAATTCTGTTAATGGCATATCTTGCTGTGCACTTCTCCTGTGTGTCTTCTCAGTCCATGAGGGCAGGAGGAAGGGGGTGGGTGGTGGTGTGGAGCTCTCTGGTTTATATATTACACCATCTAGAGACCCTTGGCAGTCTCAAAGGTCCACAAGATTTACCACGATATCCAGCGGTGTGGTTTCTTATGGCAACCGATGTCATCTGAGGGCCCTGTGCAGTTTCTTAGCCACGTCCCTTCAACAGGACAATTTGTGTTTCTCACGTTCAAGGGATGCCTGGCTCCTCCTTATGTGGTGGCGCCAGATGCTAAGCTGAAGTGCACACTAATTTCACTAAAAAGGCCTAACTTCTACCACAACTCACTGTGTAGCTCATGTTTTCCTTGAACTCAGGATCCTCTGAAGTAGTGTTTCTCAACCCCTATAATGCCGTGACCCCTTAATACAGTTCCTCGTGTTGTGATGACCCCCAACCATAAAATTAATTTTGTTACTACTTCACAACTATAATTTTGCTACTGTTATGGCTCATAATATTATGAATCATAATATCTACTATGCAGATGGTCTTAGATGACCCCTGTGAAAGGGTTGTTGGATCCCCAAAGGGGGTCGAGACCCACAGGGTAAGCACCACTACCCTGAAGTGTTGGGACTACACATATGAGCCATCTAACCAGGGGAGTATAATTTAAGGGTGAAAAGTACAAGCAGAATCTTGTTTAGTTTTTTTTTTTTCTTAGCCAGGTATACAACTTTAAACCCAGCACTCAGGAAGCAGAGGCAGGTGGATCTCTGTGAGTTCAAGGCCAACCTGCTCTGCAAAGTTCAGCCAGGCCTATTACACAGAGGAACCCTGTCTCAAAAAACAAAAACAAAAAAATTAATTTATTTCATGTGTGTGGGTGTCTTCACTAACTGTATGTCTGTGCATTATGTGTGTGTCTGGTGTCTCTGGAGTCCGAAGATGCATCAGATCTTGGACTGGAGTTACAGGTTCTTGTGAGCTGCTATGTGGGTGCTGGGCATTGAATCCAGGAAAGGCGACCAGTGCTCTTAACTACTGAGCCATCTCCCCAGCCTCTTAGCTTTATTTATTAATTTTTATTTTATGTATGGGTGCTCTATCTGCATGAACATCTGCAACCAGAAGAGGGCATCAGATCACATTGTGGATGGTTGTGAGCCACCATGTGGTTGCTGGGCATTGAACTCAGGACCTCTGGAAGAGCAGCCAGTGCTCTTAACCACTGAGCCATCTCTCCAGCCCTCTTAGGTTTATTTTTTAAGTTAACAACATACAAGGTAAGAGGTTTCAATATGGCATTTTCATACATATATGTCATTATAATATATATATATATACACACACACACATACACATACACACACACAACAGGATCATACCCAGACATTGTGTGATCAGAATATAAGACTCTGGAGTGAGGACTGGATTTCTTGGATGTGACAGTATGGGGACAAGAACGATGTAGAAGGTCTGAGGGTGGTGGTACCTGCCTCCCTCAGGTGGTGCCTGATCCCGGCACTAGGGAAGATGAAGCACGACGGTTGCTGTGAGTTCCAGGCCAGCCTGGGCTACATAGCAAGTTCCAGGCTATCCAGGGTTAAGCATCATGACCCTGTCTTAAAGACACACAAGTGCCTGCCATCCCAGCACTCAGGAGGTAGAAGCAGAGGGATCCAGAGTTCAAGGTCATTCTTGGCTTCATAGTGAGTTTGAGGGCAACCTGGGCTACATGAGATTCTGTTTCAAAGGAAGAAGGAGAAGAAAGAAACAGGATAAAGTCCAGAAGCTCCTGTGTAGCCTCCACAGGTGATAATATCAGTGGCGTATAGGTTTGTCACTGCTGGACAATTTGCTGTCTTTGTAAAACCCCAACTTAAAACACACAGACATGGCCATGTAAGTTGGCCTTGGACAAGGCAAATTTAGCATGAAGATTTCAAAGCTTGTAGTGAGTGGAAGTGGATGAAGTCAGGAGGCACACTCTTGCTGGTGGTAGAATCCACAGTCCTTTCTCCATATTTCCAAAGGATTTCCTCCTTACACAGAGGCTTTTTGTACTTGTAGCAAAAATTATCACAGTAGGGGCTGGAGAGATGGCCCAGCAGTTAAGAGCACTGGCTGTTCTTCCAAGGGAACCAGGTTCAAATCCCAGCACCTGTGTGGCAGTTCACAGCTGTCTGTAATTCCAGTTCCAGGGGATCTGACACCTCACACAGACATACATGGAGGCCGAACACCAGTGTAAATAAAATTTAAAAAAGAAAAAATGCCAGGCGATGGTGGCACACACCTTTAATCCCCACACTTGGGAGGCAGAGGCAGGCAGATCTCTGAGTTCTAGGCAGCCTGGTCTACAAAGCGAGTCCAGGATAGCCAGAGCTGTTACACAGAGAACCCTGTCTTGAAAAACAAACAAACCCCCAAAACAAAAAACAAACAAACAAAAAATCCCAACAAACAAAACAGAGAGAGAGGAATTTAGTATTTGAAAATATTTTTGAAAAAAATACTTATCTATGGACTTTTCTGTTTGTTGAGAACCTGGGATATACTGAGACCTGTGATTGATACTGAACTGTGTTATAGGCATTTAGAAACTTCTCTCTTGTTTAGGAATTCTCTGCTGAGGGATGTGCCATTTCCTCTAGAGTCATTGGGAAAAGACTGTGAATTCCTCCTTCACTATGGAGACATGAGGTGTAGCAGGTCCTACACGGGCTTCCTCGGGGCCTGGAACAACCCCTTCTAGCATTCCTCTCCTGTAAGGGAACACAGACCACTTACAATATTTTCCGTGTCCCCTCACAGCTACGGGGTCTTAGGTTCCATCAAGAAAAACCAAATATCCCATTTCTCCGGAACAGTCCAGCCTTTGTCTTCACAGCTTGGCGTTGTTAAATGCCCGCACTCTCTGGCTCCTGGTAGAGACCTGGGGTTCCTCGAGATGAAGGGCAGTTTTGTCAAGGTGGTGACGGGGATAGGTTCTGCTGGGGGAGTTGCCACGGACTGTCTGATATGCTTCAGGGTTTGAGTGGCTGGTGATGGTGGTAATGATGCTTTTGCTGGACCAGTTCCATGGAATGGTTGAGGGTTTCCCAGAAGGCTTTGCTCCTGGCTGTGGGCCATCTAAACCCATTTCCTTGGTCTGAAGACTCAATACTTCCAAAGGCATTTACCGTTTTATCAATTAATTTTTTTAAATGTGTATGAGTGCTTTGCCTGCATGTTTGTCTGCACCTCGTGCATGCCTGGTGCCTGTGGAGATCAGAAGATGCCCTGGAAGTGAAGTTAGAGATGTTTGTGAGCTACCATGTTGGTGCTGGGAATCAAATCCAGGTCCTCTGGAAGGACAAGTGCTCTTAACTGCTGAGCCTTGTCTCCAGCCCATTATTACATCAATTGTATGATGTCCATTTTCCAGATTTAAAAATTTCTGACTAGCTGCTAAAATTAGTGACTATTTTTTTTCAGAGTCTCATGTGACCTACACTACCCTTGAACTTACTTTGTACTGAGTATGACCCTGAACTTCTGGTCCTTCCCCGCCTGCTTCCTTGAGTGCTGAGATTATAGGCTTTACCCACCATGGCATGCCAGGAATGGAGCTCAACCAGGCAAGCATTCCACCCAATGAACTATGTCCCCAGCCCTTGACAACTGATAGGTTAGTGTAATTTATTGTTACAGACAACATATTATTTAATTTCAGCACTCTGTAATTTGTAAAATAATAGGGTGTGTTGTAAATGATACTGTCTTAGCTTCGATGACAAACAGTAACACACAGCTTGTAAATCTCCTTGGGTTCTGTCATAACAAAATGCCACAGATTAGGTGGCTTAAATAGCAAAAAAAAAAAAATATTTTTAACAATCTGGAGTGTAAAATATAAGATCAAACTTCCAGATGATTCTGTTTCTGATGAGGATGCCTTTCCTGGCTCACAGATGGCCTTGAAATGTCTTCAAGAACACCCCCCCCCCATGTGTGTGTGTGTCTGTGTGTAACAAGATTTTACAAACTTTCTAATCCTACATGAATACAGCCATGGTGGAGGTAAGGTTTGCAATGTGTGAATTCTGGGGACATGCAGTCAGTCTTTCTGACTGTGCAGCTCTGTGTTTGAAATCACAGAGTACAAACAAAACAAACTGAAGGTGACTTGGATCAACATGTCTGCTGAACTCTAGGTCACTTAAAAAAAAGATTTATTTATTTATTATGTATACAATGTTCTGTCTGCATATATGCCTGCAAGCCAGAAGAGGGCACCAGATCACATTATGGATGGTTGTGAGCCACCATGTGGTTGCTGGGAATTGAACTCAGGACCTCTGGAAGAGCAGCCACTGCTCTTAACCGCTGAGCCATCTCTCGAGCCCCTCTAGGTCACTTTTATCCTCTTTAAAATTCTACCCAGTGGGGGCTGGAGAGATGGCTCAGCAGTAAAGAGCACTGACTATTTTTCCAGAGGACCCGGCTTCAATTCCCAGCACCCACATGGCAGCTCACAACTGTCTGTAACTCCAAGATCTGACACCTACACACAGGCATACATGCAGGCAAAACACCAATGCACATAAAATAAACTTTAAAAAAAGCTCCGAAGGCTATTGTGTAAATCAGGGCTTTCTGCCAGAGAAGATGAGATACTTGTGATTCCCGACAGTCTTATATAAACTTGTATTCCCGTCCACTTCCGGAGCGGTCTTTGCTTTTCTGTCTCCCATTTCCTCTCTTATTATATCTGGATTCCTCCTCTCATTCTGCTTAAAAAAGTAACTTATTAAAAAAATTAAAGTTGAGCCGGGCGTGGTGGCTCATGCCTTTAATCCCAGCACTTGGGAGGCAGAGGCAGGCGGATCTCTGTGAGTTCGAGGCCAGCCTGGTCTACAAAGCAAGTCCAGGACAGCCAGAGATATTCAGAGAAACCCTGTCTCGAGAAACCCTGTCTCGAAAAACCAAAAAAAAAAAAAAAAAAAATTAAAGTTGGCCAGGTGTGGTGGCACACGCCTTTAATGCCAGCACTCGGGAGGCAGAAGCAGGCAGATCTCTTGAGTTCAAGGCCAGCCTGGTCTGCAAAGTGAGTCCAGGACAGCCAGGGCTGTTATATAGAGAAACCCTGTCTCGGAAAAAAAAAATAAAGTTACCAGGCAATGGTATGTATTTAATGTATTTAATCCCAGCCTGTGAGTTCGAGGCCAGCCTGGTCTACAGAGCAAGTTCCAGGACAGCCAGGTCTACACACAGAAGCCTTGTTTCCAAAACCAAAAAACACAAAACAAAACAATTTGCTCGTTTGTTTATTTATTTGTGTGTGAGTGTGTTCCTGGTGCTCATGTGGGTTCCAGGGATCAAATTCAAGTTTTCAGGATTGGGGGTGATCATCTTTACTTAATAAGCTATCTTGCCCACACTCACTCCACCTTTTAAGCCAGAAGAGAAACCTTATAATATTCAATTATTAGGCTACATCATGTTATCTTTTCTGTTTAATTACTTTACTTCAATGTGGTCCAGGATGAATCAAATTTGTACCAAATTCAGTAATTCTCCTGCAATACTACTACCACCCCTCTCCGGATCACCATAGTAAGTGCACATGTTATTACCATGATAAACATCTGGTACCAAATTCTACTGTTATGATTTCCAACATATACCTTGGGTTTGGGTTTTTTGTTTTTTTTGAGACAGGGTTTCTCTGTGTATATCTGGCTGTCCAGGACTCACTTTGTAGACCAGGCTGGTCTTGAACTCACAGAGATCCACCTGGCAGAGCACTGTAGGGAGAGCCACACTGGAGTGTCTTAACATCCGCTGCTATGAATTCTGTGTTGCTGCTGCTTGGTGGTGCTGAGTTTTGAACCTTTAAAATAAAGATAAAAGCAAGAGTAAATGTCTAGATATATCTGTGGTGAGCAGATTAGTCAAGAGCTAGTGAGGGGTGAGTAAGGAGCCCTGTCTTTACGGCACTGCCGTTGAGGTAACTCACTACTGTTGACTGGCCAAGATGTCTGATGTTTGTCTGTTTTTGTAACTTAAATTTTATTTTTTATTACATTTTGTGCTGGCTAGTTTTTTTTTTGGTCAGTTTCACTCAGGCAAGAGCAATTGACTGAGAAGCTCAATTGGGAAGGTGCCATTGCTTACTAAGCATGTATGTGAGGGCACATTACCTACATTTGATTGATACCAGTAGGCGCACCCTGTGTGTGTGTGAGCAAGCCTTGGGTGCAAACTAACACGAAGCTTTCCCGGGTGGTTCCTGCCTCGCCCTGCTTCCTGTCTCAGTTCTTGCCCTGGCTTCTCCCAGCGACTGACTGTGATTAGAACAGGTAAAGCCAAACAGATTCTCTCCTTCAAAAATTTTCTCCGGCCAGAATGTTTTATTGGCAGCAGAGAAGCAAACTGGGACACATTCACTTATGGTGTGTGTGTGTGTGTGTGTG
This sequence comes from Lophiomys imhausi, assembly GCA_907164525.1. Lineage (NCBI taxonomy): Eukaryota > Metazoa > Chordata > Mammalia > Rodentia > Muridae > Lophiomys > Lophiomys imhausi. Next base: position 5,377,611 of record CAJQZJ010032244.1, read on the forward strand.
TGTGTGTGTGTGTGTGTGTGTGTGTGAGCACTTACCATATTACACACGTGGGGGGTCAGAGGGCATTCCCAGGACTCACTTTGTAGACCAGGCTGGTCTTGAACTCACAGAGATCCACCTGCCTCTGCATCCTGATTGAGGGCGTGTGCCACCACGCCCGGTAGGTTTGTTTTTTAAAATTATTTTGGACTGTGACAGGTTGCTCCAAATTCAACCTTTGAGGGCCTTGAATGTAGAGCTGTTTCTCTTTTAGAAGAAAAGAAGAGTTTGTGAGAAGCTCTCATCTCTTTCTGCCACCATGGGTCCTGGGCATCACACAGATTGTCGGGCTTGACAGACATCTAAGCTGGCAGCCATCGTCCTGGTTTCTTTTTCTCTTTTTGCTTTCTTCTTCTTCTTCTTCTTCTTCTTCTTCTTCTTCTTCTTCTTCTT
>CAJQZJ010032244.1:5378052-5391207 GCA_907164525.1 Lophiomys imhausi
TTCTTCTTCTTCTTCTTCTTCTTCTTCTTCTTCTTCTTCTTCTTCTTCTTTTTTTTTTATTGAGACAAGGTCTAGCTATAATAGTTCAGGATGGCTCATATTCTTGATCCTCCTCAGCCCTCCTGAATGCTGGGGTGATAGGCGTGTGCTCCCACACCTGCTTCAAACCTGGCTCTGTTTCCACTGGCCCCACCTCAGCTGGAATCTCTGTAACTCCTGTCTTGTCCCCACCCTCCCAGCCTAGCTCCTTGCAGCAGTCACAGATGTCTGGGGCATCTTAGAAATCTTAGGTGCTGGGAGTTGTTGCTGAGAAGCAGCTGGACTTTGGTCGGGAAGAGGCCATTTGCATCTCCCTACCTGGGTACTTACAGTCCTTGTTTTGTTCTGTGTAGGAAGTTGCACTGGGCAGGTCTGCAGTCCCAGCAGTAGGTTACGTAGAGGCAGGAGGATCAGGAGATTGACGTCATCCTCAGGGAGGCAGTGAATTTGAGGTCAGCCTACAACCTGGGAGACTCAGTATTTTTTTTTTTAAACTCAGTATTACTGTTTGTGGGAAGATGGAAGTTCACAGACGAAGGAACTCACATGTGTGAGTTTTCTAAGGTCTGAGCCCGGAAGAGGCATTTATCATTTATGTCCATTTTGGATCGGTGAGAGATCATCTGGCTTCATCTGTCTACAAAAGGGCTGAGCATGTAGCCCACAGGCTGGTTGCTGCCTGACCAGTTATAACCCTGTCATGCGGTGAGGTGGAGAGAATGGCTTTGGGGCAGGGGATGATCAATTATCTTTGGTTCACCGAGACTGTGTGATTTTACTCAAGTGGGACCAGGTGGTTTGGACATGGGTCAGCCTTCCTGGTCCAGCATGGAGGACTGAAGAATCAGATCTTACATTCAGGGCTATGCTTGGGGTCCTTCCCCACCCACGGCGATGTCAGTAAATTGCTACCATGATTGGGAAACTCATGCATCTAGGCCTGAGTCAATGCCTCTAGGCAATTCTTGGACACACTAATTTTCTTCTGTAAGCAACTTCCACACCTGTGGTTTCAACAAACATGGAAATATTTTGACCAAGTATTTGCATTAATATACATAGACTATTTTCCTTATTATCTCTGAAATAATAGAGCATAGCAATTCGTTTAGCATTTATATTATGCTATATATTATAGGCAATATAGATATGATTTTTTTTTTTTTTTGGTTTTTTTCGAGACAGGGTTTCTCTGTATATCCTTGGCTGTCCTGGACTCGCTTTGTAGACCAGGCTGGCCTTGAATTCACAGAGATCCGCCTGCCTCTGCCTCCCAAGTGCTGGGATTAAAGGCGTGCGCCACCACCGCCCGGCTTAGATATGATTTAAAGAACACAGGTTGGGGGCTGGAGAGATGGCTCAGTGGTTAAGGGCACTGACTGCTCTTCCAGTGGACCTGGATTCCGTTCCCAGCACCCACATGACTGCTCACAACCATCTCCAACTCCAGTGCCAAGGGATCTGGTACATCATTCTGACCGCCAGAAGCATCAGGCACATATGTGGTACACAGACACACCCACAGGGAATGCACCCACACACATAAAATAAAAATAAATATTAAAACTCACAGGGTCCAACTTTCTGCTATCTATATACCCATGGGTACGGGACCATCCACTGGAGTCAAACTACCAGAGGCCACACACCCTTAAAGAAAACCATCTTTCCTATCCCTGGAACTCATCAGATATCAATAGTTCCTCAACTGGGGGTGGGTTTATTTTATTATTTTTATGAGACAGGGTCCCATGTGTCCTGGGATGGCCTCAGTCCCACTGTGTAGCTGAGGATCAGACTGACCTTCATCCTCTACATCCCAAGTTCTGGGATGACAGGCATGGGCTGCCTGCTTTGTGTGACGCTGGGGATGGAAACCAGGAGTTCCCATTTGCTGTGCAAGCCTCTCCAAGCTGAGGCACGGGCCAAGCCACTACTCATACAAGGGACTTGGGTATCCCAGGATTTTGGGAGGTCTCAGAACCAATCCTCCACACATTTGTAGGGATGATTGTACACGGGAGGACAGACTCACGAAGTGACCACTCAGAGCACTAAAGATGACATAATATTCGAATGTAGCCCCATTGATGCTTCCAGGTTGTTGAAGTCTGGGTTTCCAGGTATTTGAGGATTTGATATGCTTTTTTTGTTTTTGTTTTGTATAAGAAAAGCCTTACTGCTTGAGGATTAAAGTAGTTCTTATCCATAGCATTCCACAGTGTCTTGCAGACTGACTGGAACCAACCAATCAAAGCCAGTTCTTTCTCTCCAGCGCTGTGTTCCGGCTGTGTTGGCCGCCCTTCAGGAATAACAGCTATGTTCATGCCTCTGTGCCGTTGTACTTTGTTTCTTTTGCCTGGCACAGGACCTAGCTTACCTACCTATCCTCCAAGAGAGTCACATCAGGCAGTGCCAGCAATGACTGCTTCCCCTTGCGTACTTGCTGCATTTTTGGTAGTATTCTATGCGTGTTACCGCTCAACCTTTCACAGCTCCTGTGAGATAGGCCCTGTTGCTTCCCGCATCTCACTGTGGGTGCAACTGAGACATAGGAAGCCGCCGAGATGACCAGCACAGGTGGGCTCCTGACCCACACTGACCCCACCCCTGCGGCGCAGCCCTTCTTTCCTGTGCTTTGCTAATCAAGCTAGGTCGAAGGCAGTCAGTTTTCATCTCTGCTTGTCAGCACACTAAACAGTAATGCTAAATATTAATCGTTTCTTGGTGGCCAACTTTTCTAGACTGTAATCCTTATTTCCCCAGCCCAGCACTAACTTAGGTGTTGCTGGGAGGTGACCTTGTAAATCTGAAGGGTTTACACAGTCCATGGATTTTGGGGGAGAGGGGATGGCATGGTCACTGATCTTCTGGATGAAACGGACTTAATCTGCCTTAAAAGCAGAACTGGGGTTTCCATGACGTAGGCAGCTTCCAGCTTGCCATCTGCCCTGTGGACTTTGGATTCGCTGAGCTGATCCACAGTTACGTAAGTTAAGTCCTTGCAATAAATCTCTTTTAGTACAGGCTCTGTCTGGTAAAATCCTGACCGGTGCCGTGTGTAACAGTTAGTGACACCGGCTGACTTTTTAATTGGTTGGTCAGTGTCTTTCTCATTCCCCAGGACTAAGTCCACGCTTGACTTTCTTCAGCATACATATAACAACCTTTCAGAATTCCCAAAGGTTTGAATATGCTTACACTTGAATTGGGTCCAGTTTTTGTTGGATCATATGCCCTGTAAGAAGGAAGGCATTGTCTTACATGATCCTTGAAACATCAGGGGGCGGTCCTGGCAACAGACTGTGGATTTACGAGGAAACTTAAAGTTTACATCACATAACCATTCTAGACTAACCTTTCTTCTTCTTTTAAATTAAAAACTTTTTTTTTTTTTTTAAACAGGGTTTCTCTAAGTAGCTCTGGCTGTCCTAGAACTTATTCTGTAGACCAGGCTGGTCTCAAACTCAGAGATCTGCTTGCCTCTACCTCCCCAGTACTGGAATTAAAGGCATGTGCCATCATTGCCTGGCCTTAAAAAGGCTTATGCAATATATTTTGGTCATGGTTTTCTCTCTTCTCAGTCCTCTCAGATCCTTCCTACTTTCCTACCCACCCAACTTTGTGGTTGGGTTTTCAAAGCAAAAACTCTCAAAAAAAAAGAAAATTAAAAACAAATAAGTGGCTGGGCGTGGTGGCGCACGCCTTTAATCCCAGCACTTGGGAGGCAGATGCAGGCAGATCTCTGTGGGTTCGAGGCCAGCTTGCTCTACAGAGTGAGTTCCAGGACAGCCAAGGCTGTTACACAGAGAAACCCTGTCTCGAAAAACCTAAAAACAAAACAAAAAAAACCAAACAGACAAATAAAATAAGCAAATGATCAGTAAAACAGGAGAATACCATACAAAATAAAAAAATCCACAAAAAACACCATTGTATTTGTTTTGTGCTGGCCAACTACTCCTAGAGTGTGGTTGATATACCCAGAGACACTCCATTGTATAAAACATATTTTCAATATTATGGTTTAGTGAAATTTGCTTTACAATCTAGTTTACCCTTTCCAAAACCCATTTGGATTATACACTTATCAGGGTTGACAAGGTTTATCATTCTGCTTGATCATTAATACTTAAGTTTGCCTATTAACAAAATGGATCAGCAAAGGGGCAAGTCTGTGTTTTGCATATAAATGACTAAGTATAAACACTGATATGCAATGCCTCTGTGATATATAATGTGGGTTACTGGGTCATACGGAAGAGGACCCTCTGCACTAATTCCCATAGTAGCTAGACTAGCTTACATTGTTACCAGCGGTGTGGAAGTGTTCCTTGGGGTCTACATTCATTCTTGCCATTCCCTGGTGAAACATCTCAGTGGCCTCTCAGTGAGATTTCTTTCTTTCTTTTTTTTCTCTCCTTCCTTCCTTCCTCCCTTTCTTCTTTCTTTCTTTTCTTTTCTTCCCTCCCTCCCTCCCTCCCTCCCTCCCTCCTTTCTTTCTTTCTTTCTTTTTTTGAGACAAGGTTTTCTCTGTGTAACAGTCCTTGCTGTCCTGGAACTCTCTTTGTAGACCAGGCTGGTCTCGAACTCACAGAAATCCGCCTGCCTCTGCCTCCTGAGTGTCAGAGAGATTTCTAACCTAGCTTTTACCCTGGAAGTCACTACATTATCACAACAGAGGTGGTTATTAGTGAGGAGTCCTGACATCAGCAAGCAAGTGGAGGGAGGTGGCCTGTCTATCGACGTGTGTGTGCTCTGTGTCTGCTTAGAAAGCTTTCCCCCCCAGAAGCAGAAAAGATCATAGATAGTAATTTTCAGCATGAGGAAAGGTTAAGTTCTCCAGTAGTGGAGTACCTTTCTCCTTTAGTCTGAAGGTGGGAGAACATAAAGCTCACTCAGTGGTAGGCGACGACAGGACTTGGATGGCTCTGTTCTTGATGGCCAGTGGTTCAGCCCGGTACTAGGACAGTGACACCCTGCTTATATCCTTTGGTTGTCATAGGTGACTGCTCACTACTATTCTTTTTGCCTTCGCGCTCCTCTAGGGGCCTAGGCTATTCCATGCCACTGTACAGCCATGGCACAGGCACCGAGAATCCACCGAGGAGGACCCTCTGTAGGTGTTTGAGGCACTGTGTGAGATGAGGCCATTGATCTCACTGTCTGAGCTGGACATGGTGGCTCTTGCCCATAATTCTAGCACTAGAGACACTGAAGCAGGGGGATTGCTGTTCAGGGTTGTACAGTGAGTTCTAGGCTATCCTGAGCTATACGCCGAGACCTTGTCTCAAGAAACCAAACCTCGGGCTGGGCGTGGTGGTGAATGCCTTTAATCCCAGCACTCGGGAGGCAGAGGCAGGCGGATCTCTGTGAGTTCGAGGCCAGCCTGGTCTACAAAGTAAGTCCAGGACAGCCAGGGCTACACAGAGAAACCCTGTCTCAAAAAACCAAAAAAAAAAAAAAAAAAGAAACCAAACCTCCCCTCTAACATTATCTTCCCTCTAGTTACCTGATACTGTCATTGGTGTGAGCTTTTTTGTGCTCTGGAAAAGCAGAGCAGTCCTCAGATCTTTTCACCATCCATTGTGTGTGTGTGCATGTGTGTGTGTGTGTGTGTGTGTGTTGTGTGTGGTTTTCCTTACCCTAAATTCCTTTTCCTTCTATTCACACATTCACACATGTCTTTAAAAATTTTTTTTTTTTTTAGGGTTTTTGAGACAGGGTTTCTCTGTGTAACAGCCCTGGCTGTCCTGGAACTCACCCTGTAGACCAGGATGGCCTCAAACTCACAGAGATCCAGCACAGATCCAGCTGCCTCTGCCTCCCAAGTGATGGGATTAAAAGCGTGTGCCATCACGCCCAGTCACTACAGACAGTTATGAACTGTCATGTAGGTGCTGGGATTTGAACCCAGGTCCTTTGGAAGGACAGCCAGTGCTCTTAACTGCTGAGCCATTTCTCCAGCCCTAAAATTTCTTAATTAAAAAAATACACACACACACACACAGAGGAACAGGGTTGCTTGCAAATTGTAGCCCAGGCTAACCTGAAACTCACCTGGAAATCATCCTGCTTCAGTCTGGTAACTCTTAGGCTTCAGTCCCTATCCCTAGCTTGTTCTCATTTCTTTTTTGTTTTTTTTTGTTTTTGTATTTGTAATACATTTATTTTTATACAGTTTTAAATTGCAAGCGTCAGAATATATAAGTATTTCTACTATACAAAAATAAGCATCTCTCTGGTACAGAAATCACACCATAGGTGTTGTGTGGTCTTAAAAAAAATTACTAACCATGACAATGTCAAAACCAGTCTTTGCCCATGCATTTGTCCCCATCACAGCGCTCCTGTGAGACTTTGGAATAGAGTTCTGTTCACACCAATCTATCTACACAAACATCACATCAAAGCCACTTAAATGTCCCCTGTATCAAGGTGGCATGTGGCTTGATAGAGGGGACAAATTTTATGCATACAGTATAGGTAAAGCAGACCTTAACACTAAGGTCAGCTGATAGGAGACCCGTGGAAACAGATGGGATTCACTGGCAACAAACTAACTTTAGAATTATGTAAATAATTTTTTTAATAATTTATTTTTTATTTTATTTTTTGTTTATACAAGTGATCTATCTTCACACACACCCAGAAGAGGGAATCAGATCCCATTACAGATGGTTGTGAGCCACCATGTGGTTGCTGAGGATTGAACTCAGGACCTCTGGAAGAGCAGACAGTGCTCTTAACCTCTCAGCCATCTCTCCAGCCCCTAGAATTATGTAAATAATTTGCAAAGCTCCATTAAGTAACAGCTAGCATACAGCCATAAATCTGATCAGGTATTTCAAAGACAGCAAACAGATATAGAACACCAACAATAAGAGAAATATTAACTATGAGAGCAGTGAACTACAAAAATAGATAAAAGCGTGTATTCTATAAAAGTTTTCATTTTATGAAGTAAAAACCTTTAAAAAATGGAATCATAGAATGGGAAAAACCTTTAAAAGTCATCATCAGAATTCAGGGCTGGAGAGATGGCTCAGCGGTTAAGAGCACTGGCTGGTCTTCCAAAGGACCTGGGTTCAAATCCCAGCACCCACATGGCAGTTCACAGCTGTCTGAAATGGCCAGGGGTGGTGGCGCACGTCTGGAGGAAGAGGCAGGTGGATCTCTGTGAGTTCAAGGCCAGCTCCAGGACAGCCAAGAATACACAGAGAAACCCTGTCTTGAAAACCCCAAAATAAATAAATAAATAAAAAATAAAAATTTAAAACCCTCTACTGGGTGTAGTGCTGCACACCAGTAGTCCTGGCACTCAAGACACTAAGATAGAAGAAGCCTGGGCTCAAATTCCCATAAAAATAGAATATTTTTCCTTCAAGTCAATGAAGTTTAGATTCATACAATTTTCTTAGAGAAACAGTCTTCATCCTTGAAAATAGAAAGCAAAAATAGTTTTTAATTATACTCAAGCCTTATTCACAGACAGTCAGTGTTGTGTGACACGGCTTTGGGTACTGGGAGAAGGAAGTAAGTAAGCGCCATCAGAAGTTTCAGAGTAAGTGTCCTATGGAGCTGGACCCTCCACCTGAAATCTTCACCACCTGCCTTAGGGGACAACCCAAGCTCAACTCCAAACCCAGCCATTTTTGTCACCATCTCAGAAAACAAATAATGATCTGGTTGCCCGGAGGCACTATTATAATCAATTATTTACTGGTGGAATTAGCTTTCACAAAGGAGTCTACAAAAAGGGCGTAAAGTATTTAAGGTAAATACTGTCATATCAGAGAAAACACACAAGCAAACAAAAAAGTCTTCCGTATTCTGCTTTCACAGAAGCCCAAAACACCAAGAAAAAAAATTTCATTCTTAGTATAAATGTCCGGAGACAGACAGACCTATAAATGTGGTCCATGTGCAAATATCATGTGTGTGAGTCATTAAGCGGCTACGTCTACAAGTCAGTTGTCGGGTTTCAGGGAATCATAGCCTTCTTTCAGGAGGTTCCGCCACGTTTTAAGGAAACGTGCCTTTTCTGTACATCTCACAGCGAGGTCTTCCACTTGAGCTGATACGGCCGACGTGGCTTCAAGAAGCGCAGTTAATGAAAACGCCGCGTCTCCCATCTGCAGCTCCGCTTGCTCCAGAGGGTCCACCGTTGGGCCGTGGCTCGGACCCCGCCAGCCCAAACTCACTGGCATGCTCAACCGAACCCACACTAACTGTCCTTCAACAGCTTGCGCCCGAAGCCCACAGGCTCCGCCTCGCCCCCTTGTTGTCATTATGTAGCCCCAGGTCTCATGATGTAGCCCAGCTGGCTTGGAACGTAGGCACCCTGCCTGTCCTAGTTTGCTTTCTGTTGTTTGTGATAGAACAGTGTGACCAAAAGCAACGCGGTGTGGAAAGAGTTTATTTGGATTGTACATCGAAACCACGGTCTGCCATTGAGGGAAGTCAGGGCTACGGGGGAGTCTTGCTTACTGGCTTGCTCCTCCTGGCTTGTTGGGCCTGTTTTCTTCTACCACCCAGAGGTGGCACTGCTCACAGTGGGCTGGGCCCTCCCACATCGATTAGCAATCAAGAAAATGCCCCACAGACTTGCCTACAGGCCAATCTGATTTTCCGAATTGAAGCTCCCTCTTCCTAGGTGGCGCTAGCTTGGGTCAAATTGAAGAAAACAAACAAAACCGCTACACGGCCTTAACCTTCCCAGTGCTCGGTTTAGAGGTGTACCATCTTGCCAGGTTTTTGTGTGCAATTTGGTCCCTTCTCATCCAAAGAGTTCCTAATCCTCCTCCCCTACCCTCCCTCCCCAAGATCACCTCCTCTATGTACTTCCCGTGTTTACATTTTGAAGCAAGGGATGGCCATGATTCATCACGGTACACATGTTCCGTGTTGGTCATTTGTGTGTGCTAAGTCGACAGTGTCCTTCTGTTCTATTTTTATTTTTTTTTAAATTTAACTTTAGGGGACTGGAGAGATGGCCAGAGATGGTTGAAAGCACTCGATGTTCTTCCAGAGTACCAGAGTTTGATTCCCAGTGTTCAGGTCAGATGGCTCACACCACCTGTAACTCCAGCTCCAAGAGATCTGGCATCTTCTTCTGGCCTTCTTAGGCATTCTTGTACACATGGCATTCACTCATATAATCACATACACATAAGAAGAAAATAGAGCTTTAAAATTTAATTCTGCCAAGAATTAGGTTTAATGATGGTTGCTGGCTTGTACACTATGCTGTGGGCTAAGTTTACTGGCTACACCCCCAGAGAAAAATGACTCTCCCTGTCCCAGGGGCCAGAAATCACAGTGGTTCTTCAGCTAGGGGAGAGCCCTTGTGTGTTTCATCCTTGATGAAGTGATGCTGGGTTCAGTCTTATGCAAGTATTGTGTCCTGACGAGCTCAGCTGTCTGAAGATAGCATTTCATGGCACCTCTCCTCATCCCTGGCTCTCATATTCCTCCCACTCCCTCCTCCCTCTTGCACAAAGTTCCCTGAGCTGTGGATGGGACGATGCTAATGTTCTGTTCCGGGCTGGGCAGCCCTTGTGTTGCAGCACATTGACTAGCTACGCCCATGCATTAACTGCTGCCTACTGTAAAACTAAGCTTCCCTTGGCCAGCACTGTCTAAAGTTGTGACCGCAACTATTTAGAAATCAGTACAACAGCAAAACAACAGTAGTAGGCGCTCTACTTGGGCCGGTGACCCTTCCCAGCCGTGGCCTTTAGACCACGTTAGAGAACTCAGTGGGAACTTCCTCTTGAAGAATAGGCTTCAAATCCAGTCGAAAGCAGTTGGTTATTTCTATGACATCCACTCGACCGTTGCACCAGTGGGCACAGCTGCGTGGCCGCCCCTCTTGTAGCCTTCGGAGTCCACTGCTGGATGGGACCATCGATGTCCTTTCTTCTTCCACAGCCTGCACAAAACCTTTGGTGCTAAGAAAGCACCGCTAGGGAGGAAATGACCAGTCATTTCCAGATTGACATTTCCCCCCCTCCCCTTTTTAAAGAAAGATGTGGTTCTCATGTAGCCAAAGCTGACCTTGAACTCCCTATGTTGCCAAGCATGACCTTGGACTCCTCACTCTCCTGTTTCTATTCCCTGAACAGTCTAACGAAAGGCCTTTATTATCTGTCGCGGTTGGCTTATGTGGAACTGGAGTTCTAACTCGAGGCTTTGCGTGTCCAGGTAAACAGTCTACCAGCTGAGCTATACATACCTCCAGCCCTCTTCTTGAGGTTTTCTCTGCACCCCTGCAAAGCTTGGAAATTCCCCTGATATTCAGGGGCAGCCGATCACCCACAATCCCTTTCATTTTCACTTTTAAGGGAAAGTTCCTTTCTGAGCACAGGAAAAGCCATATCTCATCTCTCAAGTGTTATGACCTCGTCTCATTCCCAGGCACACTACTTTTTGGATCATTCATTTCTTTAGATGAAATGTGACTTTTTGTTTGTTTGTTTGTGTTTTGAAGCTGGGTCTCATGGAGCCCAGGCTGCCTTTGAAATCCCCTGTGTAGCTGAGGATGATCCTGATCCTCCTGAACTCTTGATTCTCCTATCCTATCTCCCAAGTGCTGGGGTGAAAGGAATGCTGGCCTAAAATACCTTAAAACATGCAGATTTTCCTAAGAGTCTAAAGAGAAAAAAATCCTTTGATAATCTCAAGTTCTTATGAATCCATGTGAGGGGCTGGAGAAATGGCTCAGTGGTTAAGAGCACTGTCTGCTCTTGCAGAGGTCTTGAGTTCGATTCCCAGTAACCACATGGTGGCTCACGAATCCATATGATACCAAATTTGTATCTCCCCTGACAACTGCATTGGAATGGGGGTGTCATTTTAGTAGTTCTTCTAAACCTGTGTCTGAGGTCCTTTTCCAACTCTGTCTGTACACACTAGATGTCACTGTCTACCCGGTGAATCACAGAGCTAAGCACCCTGAGTTAATTAGAAAGGAAAGCTGTTTGGAAAATGGTTCAGAAGCGGCTGGAAAAACATATTTTCAATTACTTCCAAACAACGTATTTCCCGACAGTCTGCAAAGAAGCATTCATTAATATTTTTTTTTTTGGGGTGGGGAGAAACCCTTCAAAAACCCATTACAGCAGAGAGGAAGAAAGCTGGTGGCAGCGGTTCTCTCCCGCCCTAAAGCCTGGGAAAGCAGGCAGGTGTGTGAGCAGTGCCCAAAGAGGGAGTAGCCTCCAGGTTTCCTCAGCCCCTGGCAGCCATTGGGGGATGCTGCATTTGAATCTGTTCCCAGAGAGGCGGAGATTTCTCACACCTCGGCGGACCCCCTTGAGAGTGAAGGACCCTTCTGGGACGCCATTTCATTTTCTCCATTTAACTGGCATTTTCCGACAGGAAAGCTATGTGTGAATCTTCTAATTGGATGGCAAAGGAGAAAGATGCCCAAAGAATGACTCTCTTGGAGAGAAAATTCTTTATTTGCAGGATTTTGATGAGGAAACTTTAAGTGTTTCATGGATGAAGACCCTGCTCTCTGTATTCCAGAGGCAGAGCAAAGCGACTTAAAACCGACTTAAGTTAAACCTTATCTCCGACATTATCAGAAGAACCTGGTTGCAGGCTCTACTTGTTAGAGGTCTCTAGGTGAGCTGTGCCTATTACAGGGATCTGTGTAGCAAGGATCTGCTTTGGAGCTGCATGTGTGTGCGTGTGTGCAGTCCAACGCACGCTTTGCATGTGCACACGCGCCCTACTGAATTTGGGGTCATCGGGAGCTTTGAATTTAGAGTACTCAGGTGTGTCTCAATCTTTAGTAGCCCGAGTTGCTTTTCCTGTTCCCAATCCTTCCTTCCCCGTTTCCTCTCTCTCCCTCCTCTCTGGTCCCTCTCTATCTCACTGTGAAACCTAGTATGGCCTTGAACTTCAGATTCTGCCCCTCAATCTCTTCAGTGCTGGGACTGTGGGTCTGTGTCATCACACCAAGTTCTAAACCTTACTGTCTTCTTTTTACCTTATTATTTATTTGTGTGCATATTTGTATCATTTGTCTGTCTGTCTGTGTGTATACATCTGTTTTATTTTTTCTGGGGGTAGGGGTGGGGGACAAGGTCCCATGTGGCTTACACTGACCTCAAATTAGCTCTGCAGTCTTGGATGGCTTTGACTGATTTTCTGGCCTTTACTTTCTTTAAGATTTATTTATTTATTATGTATACAGTATTCTGTCTGCATGTATGCCTGCAGGCCAGAAGAGGCAGAAGAGGGCACCAAATTTCATCATTATGGATGGTTGTGAGCCACCATGTGGTTGCTGGGAATTGAACTCAGGACCTCTGGAAGAGCAGTCAGTGCTCTTAACCGCTGAGCCATCTCTCCAGCCCTGGCCTTTACTTTCTAAGTGTGAGGTTTTAGGTGTGCACCACCATATCTAGATTTAAATACACACACACACACACACACACACACACACACACACACACACACACAGTCTCATTCTGTGGACCAGAATGATGGCCAAGAATTCCCTTTGTATCACGGACTTACGTATTTACGTATTTGAACTTCTGGTGAGCCCTCTGCTTCAGCCTCTGCAGTCCTGGGATTAAAGGTTTGTGCCACCATGCTGGGATCCTGAGTAGTGATCTTTCTTTCTTTCTTTTGTTTTGTTTTTCGAGACAGGGTTTCTCTGTGTATCCCTGGGTGTCCTGGACTTGCTTTGTAGACCAGGCTAGCTTGAATTCACAGAGATCTATCTGTCTCCCTCTGCCTTCCAAGTGCTGGGATTAAAGGTGGTCTACCATGCCTGGCATGATTTTTCTTTCTTTCCTTCCTCGTCTCTTTTGTTGTTTTTGAGACAAGGTCTCCCTTTGTAGCCTTGACTGGCTTGAGATCACTATATAGACTAGGCTGGCCTCAAACTTGTGAACATCATCCTGTCTCTTCTGCCTTACAGTCCTGCAGCTACTGGAGTGAGCCCCCACACCTGGGTCTAATTAGTTCTTTAGGACAAAGTCAGTGGTGAAATTTTTAGGATGAGGGGTGTGACTATTTTTAAGTTTCTGCTGTGTGAAAATTGCCTTTTTCTTTTCTTTCTTTCTTTCTTTCTTTCTTTCTTTCTTTCTTTCTTTCTTT
>CAJQZJ010032244.1:5399696-5420254 GCA_907164525.1 Lophiomys imhausi
ATTGTGTGACAGCCTCACTTTATGAAACCGTCTCATGTGAAGCCATGCTCCTTGTACACGTAGAGGAAGGCCCCTGTGGTCCCTGAGATATTTACTGTGACCCTAAGGCACATTCTTGAGAGAAGAATGTGTTTTTGATGGCCATGCGGAAGCTAAAGCAAGTGGTGTTTATTTATAATAATGCGTGAGGCGGCCCACAGGGAAATGTCGTCTTGTTTTGTAATCAATCCCAGTGTGAGGCCCCTGCTGCAGCACATGACAAATTGGCTCCGTCTTCTCGTTCGGACTGTCATTTTTCCTTGGTGGGGATACATCATCTCTGTTATGAGGCCTTGGAGCTTGTGCCGCACACAGGTACACATGCATATGCAGGCCCTGTGAATGTACTCAGGGTAAAAGCCCCTCGTGATAGTGGGTATGACAGGAAACAGATGGAGGAGAAGGGTGCCCCGTGCCTGTGGTGTCTTGCTGCCTGGTGATGTCACAGTATCTGGTGAAGACAGCGTTGTTGTTAGGGATTGAACTGTTTCTCAAAATCTGTACGTTGAAGCTCTGACTGCCTCTGTGACAGCATATTTAAACACAGGGTCAGGCCTGGGTGTGTACCATGACAGGGGAATGGGGACTCCATAGGCTCAATCTCCAACCATGCCTTTATCCCCCAAATAGGCCATTAAGGGGGTAATTAAGGTTAAATGAGGTCCTGAGGTCAGCAGTCTAATCCAGCACAGCTGGCCCCTTCATTCTCCTCTTTTGAAGTTTTGAATTAGGGACTTATTCAGTAGCCCATGTTGGCTTGAAACTCACTAGGCCCAGGCTGGTCTTGAATCCATTATGTGGCCTAGTCTTACATGCAAGATCTTCCTGTCCAGTCACCTGTGTTATAGACATTATGCCCAAGATTCAATTGGCTGTTACTCCCCCCATCACACCCCAAAGCCTGGGTTTTTCTGTTTAGTCCTGATTGTCCTGGGACTCACTCTGAGACCAGGCTGCCCTTGAACTCAGAGATCCACCTGCTTCTGCCTTCCAAGCGCTGGGATGAAAAGCATGTGCTGCCACCACCTGGATACATATAACTGCTATTTTCTACTCTTTTAAGGTGAGAAAGAGATACCAGATGTGGATAAGGGAAGTTTTCTCTCTGAGAACAGAGCATGAAGGTAGCCATCTGCAAGGCAAGGAGAAGTCACACAGTTTGATCTTGGGCTACCAGTCTCCAGAACTGTAAGAAAAGCACTTTCTGTTGCTTAAACTGCCTTGTTTGCAATATTGTCATGGATGCCTGAGCAGACTGTGAGCTCATTGGGCTCATGTAGAGGGCACAGACTGTATGTCTGTATCTCCCCAGAAATACTATGTTGAATCCCCTCATGCATATGGTAATATCATAAACAGGGCTTTTGGAAGTGCAGTGCTTAGCTTTTTGTCCCTATAAGAAAATACTGACACAAGGCACATATGAAGAAGAGGTCTACTTAGCTTAGTTTTGGAGGCTGGCAGTCTCGGTGACACAGTGAAGGCTTTATATGGAGGGTGGCTCCTTGGTTACCTCACCTCCTGGTGGAGAAAGGGAGATGGAAGCAAGCCAGGTAGTCACAGACTCCTGCAGAGAATCCCCAATGACCCGAGGAACATCCTGTAGGCGCCATCTCTGAAGGGTTCCTCTACTTCCCAATACAACATGGTGGGACCAAGTCTTCCATCACATAGGCCTTGAAGTAGATATGTTTAAACCCCACCCCAAACCTATCTGGAGGCAAGTATGCTTGGGTGAAATGAGAAAGGTAGGCCTTTATATCCCTGTAATAAAAGGAAGGACTTTATTATGTTCCTTTATGAGAGTTGCCATATTCACAGTGTCTCTTTACAGCAATAGAACATCGACTAAGACAGAAGTTGATATCAGGAGAAGGGTATTGCCGTGACAGGCTTGACCATGCTGCTCGTTGGCAGAATGTGGACTTTGGGACTTTAGATTAGGAAAGAAGTTAAATACTCTTACAAGGCTTCCTGGGCCATACTAGTAGGAGGATGGAAGACAGTGGTACTGAGCAACATAGACTATGGCAGCCTGACTGAAGAGGTTTCAGAGGAGAAGAATATTAGTAAGTGACCTGCAGATCATTCTTGTGATATCTTGGTAAAGAATGTGGCTGTTTTCTGTCCTTGTCCAAAAAAATCTGCCCAAGGTTAAAGTGAAGAGTTTTGGAATAATGAATGGCATTGGCAGAGGAGATTTCGAGACAGCTTAGTATTGACTCTGCTGTGTGGTTATTAGTGACAACTCTAGAAGGAAAAGGATCCATCTGAGCAAGGCAAAATGCGAAATGTACAGTTTGAGGAGGAAAGGGGTACCAGGGAGTGTGCTAAATCCAGTGCTCAGAGATAAAAATTGAAAGAAAAGCCTGATGCTAAGTATAATAAAGGGAGTGGTGACCTCAGGTCAGTACTCCACCCAGCTAAGTTTTCCAACTTGTGAAAAGGAATTAAAGAAAAACTTAAGCAGTGAAGGAAACCATGAAAAACAGAAAGCTGATAAAAATATGTTTGAGTGAGGGGAGGAAGTTCCAGCCCCAGCAAATAGCAGAACTTGGCAGCTTCAGCCATGTGGTTTTGGCTTTAGAGTCAAAGCTACAAAAAGGGGGTTAAGGGACCTTCCTCTGAGACCAAGGAAAACTACTGAGGCCAGACATGTGTCATGGCTGTCCTTGCATGGAGGCACAGAGAGATCATTGTGTGAAGCTGGATCGCCTTGGAGACTCTAAGATGTTGAAGATGCCAGAGGTGTGGGATATTTCCTGAGGAAAGCTGCTAGCAGGGAGTGGAACCAGTCCAAGAGAGAGAAGTATGTCACCATCCACAAAGCTGAAAGGAATTGGGGATCTGAAGAATACTTTGATGTCAGACATGGATATGCAGAGCTTGGAGTTTGCCGAGCTGGTTTTCGGTCTTGCTTTGGTCCAGTATTTCCTCACTATGCTCCCTTTCTTCCCTTTTGGAATGGCATGTACATTCTGTGTATTGTATGTTGGAAGTATGTGGTCTTTTTTTTAATTTTGATTTTACAGGAGTTACAGGTAAGATAATGCCATGAGTCTCAGAAGGGACTTTGGACTTTTAAACAATGTTGACACTATTATAGACTATGGGGACTTTTGAAGTTAGACTGAATTCAGTTTTTCATTATGATATGGCTATAAGTCTATGGGGGCCAGGGAGTGGAATGTGGTGGTTTGAGTAAGAATGATCCCCATAGGCTCATATATTTGAATGTTCAGTCAACAGAGAGTGGTACCAGTTAGGAGGATTAGGAGGTGTGGCCTTGTTGGGGTAGGTGTGGCCTTATTGGAGGAAGTGTGTCACTGGGGGTGGGCTCTGAGATTTCAAGAGACCAATCGAGGCCCAGTGTCACTTTCTTCCTGTTGCCTGAAGATCCAGATGTAGAACTCTCAGCTACTTCTCTAGCACCATGTCTCTTTGCATGCCTCCATGTTTCCTGTCATGATGATAATGGACTAGACCTCTGAAACTGTAAGCCAGCCCCAATTAAAGGCTTTCCTTTATAAGAGTTGGTGTAGTCATGGTATCTCTTCACTGCAATAGTACACTGACTAAGACAGACTCAAACTAGCTTCCTTTTTCATATGAGGATGAAGGGCTCTATAGAAGCTTGGGAGCTGGCATTCTGGTTTTAGACTTTAATTTTCTAGAACTGTGAAAGGTATTTCTGCTTTTTTAGCTACTCAGTTTTGGTTTTTAAATTTAATTTTAATTTTTAAAAATATTTCATATCACTGTGTATGTGTGTGTCTCTGGAGTGCATGGGCACATGCTAGGTGCCCACAAGGAGGTCAGAGGACAACTTGTAGGAGTCAGTTCTCCCCTTCTCCCATGTTGGTTCTGGGGATAGAACTCATGTTGTCAGACTTGGAGGCAAGCGCCTTTGCTTGCTAAGCTACTTCACTGGTCCCAGGCAATGGAATTTTGTTGTGATAGCCTAAGGAGACTGAAGCAAATCCAGTAATAGGAAGTGGGGTGTGGCTCCAACAAATATCTAAACTTGTGGAAGAGGCCTTGGATTGAGAGCAAGGTATATTCTCAGAAAAGCTGAGAAGGGCTCAGAAAGACAGGAAGTTACCTCTAGAGAAAGCTTCAATTTTCTTAGAAAATGCATAAGTAATCATGTATAGACTGTTGGTAAGAATGAGGACGGGAAAGGTCATTCTGATTCTGTCTCATATGAATAAGAGGACCAGCATGTCCCTGGAAGGGGAGGGAATGCTTTTACAGAGTCAAGCACCTTGGGCAGAATTGTTTCATGTTCTGATGTTTAGTGGAAGGCAGAACCCACAAACAATAGAGGTGGCTATTTACTTGAGGAGCCTGGTCAAAAAAAAAAAATATTATTATTATTATTTTTTTAGTTTTTTTTTGAGGCAGGGTTTGCCTGTGTAACAGCCCTGGCTGTCCTGGAACTCATTCTGTAGACCAGGATGGCCTTGAACTCACAGAGATCTGCCTGCCTCTGCCTCCCAAGTGCTGGGATTAAAGGCGTGCGCCACCACACCCAGCCATTACAGACAGCTGTGAACTGCCATGTGGGTGCTGGGATTTGAACCTGAGTCCTTTGGAAGAACAGCCACTGCTCTTAACCACTGAGCCAGCTCTCCAGCCCATGGTCAAAAAATTTTTAAGAGACAATGGATGTTCTCTCTCTTTCTCTCTCTCTCTTACACACACACACACACACACACACACACACACACACACACATCACTTTATTTTCTTATTAATTTCCCTCACTCAGTGTCTTTCTCTCTTGCCCCTTTCTATCTCTTGCTGGTTTCCCTACCTTCTCTCAAATAGGCTCTTTCTGCTTGCTTTCTTTAATTTTTCTTTTACTTTTTTCTTTTTTTTTTTAAAGATCATTTCTTATCTTGTGTATGTGTGTGGAGGTCAGAGGACAACTTTGGAGTTGAGTCTCCTCTTCCACCATGTGGGCTCTCGGCTTTGACAGCAAGGTGTCCCACAGTTCTTTGCTAGCTAGCTCTTGGCTAGAGGCAGCCGGGGGCCATCTGCCCCCTCTTGCCTCACAGGGCTCCTGGACTTGGCTTCCTGTTTTCTCAAAGTCAGTAGTGGGGAAGGGGAAAGGCCAACAAAAGGAGTGCTCTGGGCGCCCCCGCCTGCCGCTCACAGCAGGCCAGGTAGCAGGTGAAGCCCAGGTGAGGGATGCCACCCCCTCATCTCCAGTGCTCCCTACCCCTTGCAAATATTTTGAAGCCAAAGATGCAACAGTGAGGACAGTACAGGGCTCTGGGGTCCAGTCTTGGATCTCAGGAGTCTATTAGCCTTTCTTCATTTCATTCTGTCAGCATTGTCCTCGGTGTTTCTTCTGGAGGATGCGCTTCAGGGCCACATTCATCTCCACAGAATGGCCACTTAATTATATACCCTTGGGGATCTTTTCTTTATTATTGTTTGGAATAAGGACAGCCTGAGATTTGTTTTTTCTCCCCCAAATCTTAAAGTTCTGGCTCCTTTTCTGTTAGCAATTCTTCCTTTATTTTTCTTCTTAAGCTTCTCTGTGAGCCTTTAGGAAGAAGCAGATACTTGCTCTCTAGTTTGGCTAGAAGTCCCCTCAGCCAGAGGTTTGTATACAAGTGTCAGGAATGTGAATTGGTGAGCCACTGGAAATCAGTGTGCAGATTCCTTTCCTTCCTTCCTTCCTTCCTTCCTCCCTCACTCCTTCCCTCCCTCTCTCCCTTCCTTCCTTCCTCTCTCTCTTTTTTTGGGGGGAGGTTTTTGAGACAGAGTTTCTCTGTGTAACCCTGGCTGTCTTGTTCTCACTTTGTTGAGCAGGCTGGGCTCGAACTCAGAGATCCACCTGCCTCTGCCTCCTGAGTGCTGGGATTAAAGGTGTATGCCACCACTCCCCACTTAAAAATGTACTTATCTTTATTTTATGTGTATTGGTATTTTGCCTGCATGTATGTCTGTGTGAGGCTGCCAGATCATGGAGTTACAGACACTTGTGAGCTGCCATGTGAGTGCTGGGAATTGAACTCTGGTCTCCTGGAAGAGCAACCAGTACTCTTAAGTACTGAGTTAATTTCTGAGCCATTTCTCCAACTCAATGTGCAGATTCTTTAGTAATTAAAAATTGAACTACATGTATTCAACGACGTCATACCTGTGTATAGACGGAATGACTCAGTTAGCACACCCTGGAGAGATACTCATATCTGTATTTATTGCTGTGTTGGTCACAAGAGCTAAGAAACAGAACCAGATTAAATATCACATCAACAAATGAATGGATAAAGAAAATGCAATGTGTGTGTATGTATGTGTGTGTGTATGTATGTGTGTGTGTCTGTATATGCGTGTGTGTGTATGTGTGTGTGTGTCTGTATGTGTATGTATGTATGTGTGTGTATGAGTGTGTATATATGTGTGTATGTATGTGTGTATCTGTATGTGCATGTGTGTATGTATGTGTGTGTGTCTGTATGTGTGTATGTATGTATATGTGTGTGTCTGTATGTGCATGTATGTGTGTGTATGTATGTGTGTGTCTGTGTATGTATGTGTATGTGTGTGTGTCTGTGTGTATGTGTATGTGTGTATGTGTATGTATGTGTGTGTGTCTGTATGTGTATGTGTGTATGTATGTGTATGTGTATATGTATATGTGTGTATGTGTGTGTCTATATGTATGTGTATGTATATGTATGTATGTGTGTCTGTATGTGTGTGTATGTATGTGTATGTATGTGCATGTATGTGTGTGTATGTGTATGCATGTGTGTCTGTATTTATATATATATAAATACATACACATATATACTGAGCTGAACTGATAGAATGAATGAATGAATGTACACTCATTACATATATTAATATTCTAACAGTTCTGTTCCTCTAGAGAACCCTGACTAACATGCTTGCTGAGTCATTCTGCCAGCCCTGTTTTCTCTCATGTGCAGACTCTGGATTTAAGCATGTTGGGGTTGGGAGAGGAGGAGAAAAAAGTGAAAGTAATGGAATAGCAGAGGCATGGAATGGGTAGTCACCATATTGTCCCTTGACCACCGGGAGCTGCGTTCTGTTAATGATCTCCATGAGACTGAGAGTAGAGTCTTTCTCAGTTAGATTGGGATGAGAGTAAACTCTTACTCTTATGTTTTTATTTATAATTCTATTTATTTATTTAATGGTCTCAATATGCAGCTCGGGCTGGCCTTGAATTCATGTCCCAGCCTCTGAAGAGCTAGGACTGGAGGTGGGTGTACACCATATCTCACATCAGGCAGCCTTGAGACCCCATCCCAATAGTGTGGTGAAATGAAGCCACAGAAACCGAGATGGTGTGTGTGCCCATGTTTTTCTTCTCGTCTCCAAAAGTGGAAAGAATTCTAAGGTGAGTTGATGGAAATTTTCTGCTCAATTGATTTCAACTAACATCTTTTATCCTTTTTTTTTTTTTCAGTACTGAGCATTGAGCACAGAGTTTGTGCATTCCGGGCAAGCTCTTCACCACTGGACCACACCCTAGCCCTCAGCTTTAAGACCTCAGTCTTAAAGACAAAATTGTCAGAGTACCTACAACAGAACTTGCTTTCTATTTAGAATAAATTCTAAACTCAGTTAGAAAGGAAACACTGGGCTGGAGAGATGGCTCAGCAGTTAAGAGCACTAGCTGCTCTTCCAAAGGATCAAGATTCAAATCCCCAGCACCCACATGGCAGTTCACAGCTGTATGTATTTGTCCAACATAGTGGCACATCCCTTTAATCCCAGCATTTGCTTGGGAGGCAGAGGCCGACAGATCTCTGTGAGTTCAAGGCAAGCCTGTCTAAAAAGTGAGTCCAGGAAGCAAAGGATACACAAAGAAACCTTGTCTCGGGAAGGAAGGAAAAAAAAAAGGAAAGAAAACATTAATTGCAATGGAATTGAAATTGCACAGTCTATTATGACACGCTTTAGGATTAGGTTGATTGTACATCAGAGTCTGAAGATCAGGCAGGCAGGAGGTGAAGGAAGGTTCCCTAATGTTTGGCTGTGGGCCTCTGCATCTGTTTCTATCAGTTGCTGGGTAAAGCCTCTCATAAAACAGTTATGCTAGGTTCCTATCTGTAAGTATAGCAGACTATCATTAGCAGTGTCAGGGTGGGTTCCCTCTCATGGCAATGGTTTCAAGCTGGACCAGTCATTTGTTGGCCACTCCCTCAATTTCTGCTCCATCTTTACCACAGCACATCTTGTAGATAGGACAAATTGTAGGTGGAAGGTTTTATGACTCGGGTTGGTGTCTCAATCCCTCCATTGGAGGTCTTGCCTGGTTACAGGAGATGGCCGGTTCAAGCTCCATATCTCTCATTGCTAGGGTCTTAGCTAGGGTCACTCTCATCGACTCCTGGGACTTTGCATTTCCCTAGCTTTCTAGCTTGTCCCTGAGATACCTTGATATCTCTCTTACAGGATGCAAATTGCCAATGGTCTTCTTTAGCAAAACACAGTCACCTTCTTATCCAATCATCCATGTATGAAGTTTATCATATAAGTATAGTAGTGTGTGTATAATAGTATATTATTCACTGTAATATAATACTTAACGGCAAAAGATTGGAATCAATTCACTGCTAATTCCTATTTAGCTGATTAAGATATTGTGTATGTAGACTGGAAGATAATGAAGGCCCCTGTGAGTTGGCATGGAAGGACTGACCAGTGTTCCCTTAAATGAAAGAGCAAACGGGGGAAACTAGCAAGGTACAAAGCAGTAGTAGAACGCATTACATTCAGAGGTGTGTGGAGGCACATGCCTGTAGTCCAGTCACTTGGGAGGCGCAGGCAGGATGATCAAGGCCAGTCTCAGCTATATGGTGTATTCAAGGCCAGCCTCGGTTATGTGAGACTCTGTCTCAGCACACGCACACGCACACAGACACACAGGCACATGCACACTCACACATACTCATATGCATTGTATTTGAATAAAGGAAGGCTGGAAGATAGTTGAAGTTCGGATAAAGTAGTTACCTTTCTAGAGAACTGGTTGAGGACAGGGTAGAATAAGTTGTCTCATCCTGGCCCTGTAGGTTTTTTATTTTGAAAACCTGAGAATGTTTTGCCTATCCAAAAACATTGAAAAAGATCCTCCAGCACTTCGAATACTGTTTCCCCTCCTGCCTGTCTGGAAGTGGCAGTTACAGCCCTTCGGTGAACTCATTTATCATTTCTACAGTGAGCAGTGTCTCTCGCCATAGGCTGGAGGGAAGAGCTTAATGTGGTGGGAAAGAGCACGGCTGGAATTCAGTCAGCCAAACCTCATCTCAGAAATGGCTCCAGCTCCTGCTAGCTGTGTGATCCTGGGCTGGCTACTTTGCCTCTCTGAGCTTTGTTCATCTTACAAGTATGGAGAATAAGTCAGATGTTAATAACATGCTTACTGAGTGTGTGGAAGTTACTAAGTTCTTATATGATGGTTGATGCTGAACTGCCAAATAGGGGATAGAGGCTTTTTATTAGACTTTATTTTCTTCTACTGAATCAATCTTGAATGTGTTTGTGCCAACTCAGACCCAGGGCTACACATGAACATGAAATGGTGTGGATGCAGGGACAGGAGCAGTTCTGTCTTCAACGCATAATTAGGAAGAGTAAATCCTCCCCTAATCTTAGAACAGAGAGTAGAAATTGTTGCCTCTTTCCCCCTTGAGGAATGACCTGCCTTGTTTTCTAGCATCCATGGTAGCAGCAGGACAACGACCCATGAAATCAGGGTGCTTAGAGGCTGGGCTCCCTACCAGGACTCTGCAGGAGGAGTCAGAGGTCAAGCAGCATGAACATCAGTGTTACAGCTACATTTCAGACTCTTTATTGTGATGCTGAGCTCAGGGCACATCCTTACAAGAGTAATTATGAGTACCTACCGCGTGCCTGGCAACTGCTCGTGATCTGGAGAAACAAAGATCAATAAAGTCTGACTTTTGATCAAAGCTAAAATCAATTCTTCAGACATCTGTCCTGTGTTTACCTACTGGGTTCAATAAGTGGATTTTTGCAACTCCTTCCGTATCATCTCTGTCTTCCAATCCCTTTTAATTTTGACATTTAAACCTAGCTGAATATATATATATAAATATATATATATTCAAAGTATTTAAGGCCATTAGCCTAAAGATACACAGTCACATATTTACATAGGGAATGGCCTTGAGTTCTGTGGCTGAGTCTGGTTTCACCCTTATGCTAA
This sequence comes from Lophiomys imhausi, assembly GCA_907164525.1. NCBI lineage: Eukaryota > Metazoa > Chordata > Mammalia > Rodentia > Muridae > Lophiomys > Lophiomys imhausi. The sequence continues at coordinate 5,409,958 of CAJQZJ010032244.1, forward strand.
ATTAGGACCACAACAGAATAAGGAGCAGGGAGGCAGCTAGTTTGTTTGCATTCAGTCCTGTGTCTACCATAATCAGGAAAAAGAGGCAGTTACTCAGGTTTAAGTTTGTGGGTGGGGTTTGGAGCTTGTGACCTCTCACCCTTAATCTGGCATTATAGCCTTTCACAAACTCAAAGCTTAATGGGGTTCTCTAATTATGTCTTAGTTGTCAGTGTGAAGGCATGACCATCTCTAGAAATCTTTAAAGTAGGGACTGGGGAGATGGCTCAGTAGGAAAGCGCAGGACCAGGCTATGTATGGATCCCCAGCATGCACATAAAAATCTGGGTGTGGCACCACATTGCCTATAATCCAGGGCTGAGGAGGCAGGGGCAGGAGGATCAGTTTAGCTGTTAAACTGCACACTAGCATAGCCACACACACGTTAAATAAAATGTAATTTAAAGATTTAAGAAATTCCTGCCCTTAGAGGCATTGCAGATGTGACTGCTATGTCACACGTGCATCAGTAGGTGGCAGAGAGGAGAGAGGCTATATCTACATTCAGTGTTCTGAGCTATGAACATTTGAATGAAAAGTAGCCTAACATTCCTGGAAAAAAGCAAGCTGGATACCAACATAATGTTGGCCCCATGGGGTAGTCTGTGATGACTACCAGACCAGTACCAGGCAAGCACCAGATGGGCTCCCAGAATAGGAAACAAGCCAGAAACTAGAAGAACTCTGCCTGGCCCTGGTTGTGAGGGTTGTGGGTGAGCCAGCCCTGAGGGAGAGAGTGAGTATGGGAGAGCCAGCCCTGCCTTCTGTCTGCTATGTGGTGGTGTTGGCTAGGGAGATATCCCCTCCCCTTCCTTTTGCCCTCACCACTACTGGCCAACAGGAGATCTGGCCCAGAAGGGGTCACAAGAGCAGGAGAGCTGTCCCTGCCCCTCACATGCTGCAACACCAAGAGGGGGTTGCAGGTCCAGAACCAGGACTTTGAGTTGGCCCACCCCAACATCTACCTCATGGATGAACTGCTGGAGTGCAAGAAGAGGCCAGTTCCTCAACCCAAGACTACAGGATCTTCATGACACAGGACAGTTATGGCATATCCAAGAGAAGTTCCAGTGAGGTTCCAGTACTGATGGAGGAAACCAGGGTTCTCTTCCAGACTAAGGATTCATTATAATGAACATTTGCAAGCAGAATGTGTGGAGAAAAGGGAATATTGTGGGACACACTGAGATACACTGCAGCTTCCACAATGAGCTGTTATTTTTTTTGTGCTGGGACAGATTGCAAGGGTGGAGGGTGGGTCTGGGGGGTGGTGGAAGATGAGAGGGAACAGGGTGCATGATGTGGAATTCACAAAATAAAAATTTTCTCAATAAAAGAAAAGATTTAAGAAATTTCCAGGTATCTTTAATGCTGGAGACAAATCGGCTTTCTCTTTTAAGATAACTAATTTAATTTCTATCCAATAAGTCAGAAGTAAAATGTAAGCCAATTAGATTGATTACGTACTATATGGGTAATGCCTAAGGCTGGGACCAAGTCTTTTCTCCTCTTAGTTAATAGCAAATCGTAGTTGTATGTAGCCTGGCAGTGATGGAACACACCATTAAGCCCAGTGAGAGGGCTTCCTTGAGATGAAGAGGCAGGCAAATCTCTGAGTTTGGTCTACAGAGTGAGTTCCAGAACAGCCAGGGCCACACAGAGAAACCCTGTCTTGAGAAACAAAAACAAGGTGGGCTGAGATCTTCCGGCACCCACACCAGAGGAGTAGGATATAGGTGGCAGAGGGGGTAGAGGGTGGGAGGGTGGGAGGGTGGGACCGAGAACGGTGGAGGGAGGGGGCAGTGAGGGAGATGTAACTTGAGGTAATAGATAAATGTTAAAAAAAAGAAAGAAAGAAAAAGAAAAACAAAACAAACAAAAAATAGTAGTTGTATGTCTAGCAAAAATCAGATCTGAGCAGTCCTCCATTCTCTTGGGGACCTCCCCTCTGGTCTCTAGGGCACGAGGTGGAGAAGCTGGTTCACTTGTTATTCACGATACATGTGCTCTGCACCTGTGACCAGGAGTCAGGGGTGCCTCCCAGGCCCGCTGAGTGAGGAGAAAGGCTTAAAAAAAATTCCAGATAGAAGATGCCAACGCAGCCTTTCTGCCTGTGTAGGGGTTTCTCCCATGTTAACGACACCTGCTAGAGTTCTGGGAAATGAGCCTCTGCTCAGAGTGGTGGCCTTGGATGGGCAGCTGTGCTCAGCCAGCTGCTGAGTTTGATTGAAGGAGCTGCTAGTTTCCAGTCGTCTCTCAGAGAGCATCCATCTTCAGCCCCAATCCTGGACTCAAAAAGGGCAAAGCCTGCTGAGAGATCTGAGGCTCAGGACTCAGGTTGTCTGTGTCGTGTCATTTGCTGCAATGTTGATCCTGTCCTCTCTGTGTACTTTGCCAGCTAGAACAAAACAGTGCTGCTATGGAAACTGCAAACACCGGGCAATCCTAGCCCCTGCCCTTGGCAGCCCAGCCAGGGAGAGATAATGGCTTCTCTTGTTATCTATTGGATGCTGATGCTCAGCCGGTTTTACCCTCAGGGCCCTCGCTAGGGGTGGGCTGACACTGTACAGTAAGTGCTCTCTTGTCTGTTCCCTAGCCTCCTGAAGCAGGCTAAGATAACCAGGGTTATAGCCATACATACATACATACATACATACATACATACATACATGTAGCTAGGGTACTGGCTCATTATCCTGATGACAACCCAGGGCTCTACACTTCCCTGACAGCTTCTGTGGTACCTCATCTCAGGTTACTCTGAAGGCTCAAAATCATCCTCTGAAGTGCTTGGCAGCCCTACATCCTGTTTTCCAGAACTAATGAACATGTTCACCTGCAGACGGTTGAGGCTCCTATGGTTTATGCTGGGTTTGGGAAGGGCAGCAACACCCCCTAGCGGAGCGTTCAGTCATACTCAGAGCGTGTGGCTGGCATCTCTGTCCTTGGAACGGATACAAATTACGGCCATCTGAGAACACATTTAATGGGAAACCCAAAAGATTATTAAAACCTGTTTGTTGGCTGCAACATCTAATAAGAGGTCAATTCACTATATGCAGCATCAGCAATGATGACAGGTGGAGATATGTCACAGGGTGGGTAATCAAGGGGTCTTTCACCTCCCCCTGAGTTGCCAGGCTAAATCAAACCTGGCCTAGCAGGCAGGAGGTGTGGGCAAACACGGCTGTGTTTAGAATGTGATGATGTCTTGGTCTATTTGTGCTTTGGAAAGAGCTTTCTGCTTGAAATGTGCTTCTCCAGTAGTTGGAACTTCCATGTGCAGGGGAAGAAAATCATGCCACCTCTGTTTTCCAGATATCCCAGGCTTGTTCTTGTCCTCTTAGAGTGGGTTGTTTTTCTTGGTAATGTCCATTTTCTGTGGTTTGAAACTGCTCTTTTCTGGAAGAGATAATCATGGAAAAAAATCTTCTGATCCATTTGCTTGCAAATGGCAAGAAATGTTTGATATTCTTGAAACTCTTGCCACATAAAGCAGGGTGATTTTCAAATTCTATTTGATCCTTCTCAAAGCCAGCTAGCCTTGTTCTCTAAAAAATGGTATCACAGGCACAGAAAAATGGCTCTAATTTTTGACCATTACTTTATGTTTTTTTTTTTTTTTGGTAGGTTGTTGCTCTCAAGAATATGTGGAAGGGAGAAATGAGTAAGTGCAGGCCTTCAGCATTAATGGTTGTCTCTTGCCCCAGAGGGAGCACCAGCAATAGCGGTATTTGGCTAAGACGGTAGTGGGATACTTGCATATTGTAACTGTAAAGCTCCAGGCAGGCCTTGGTATAGCTGAGTCAGTCAAGATATATGTCATTAGTCAATGACCCTGCTTATGTCCTGTCTCCTTTGTTGTTCTTCTTTTTATTCACCCAACTGGGATATTGGTAAACATCCTGGGCAGTTTTGTGTTGAGTGAAGCAAGTAAAGAGAGAGTGCAGGGACTGGGGACATGGCCAGGGACTGGGGACATGGCCAGGGACTGGGGACATGGCCAGCTAGAAAGGTGCTTTCCCAGAAAGCGTGAGCACCCGAGTTTGGATCTTCCAGATCTCTGGGAAGAGTCAGGTGTGTATTCCTGTGATCTCAGGGCTGGGAAGGCAGAGACAGAGGCAAGAAGATCCCTTGGGCTAGTTTGCAGCCTAGCCAAATCAACTCTGGGTTCAGTGAGAGACCCTGTCTCAAAAAAAAAAAAGGTGGATAATAATTGAGAAAGATACCTGTTATCCACATTTGCTTCCGCACACGTGCATACATACACACAGGTGCACACACACGCAGGTGCACACACACACACACACACACACACACACACACACACACACACGAGTATGTACACATGTTTGCAAGAAACCTAGTAAAAGGAAAAGCTGATGCCTATTCTCTTTTAGGAGCAGCGGCTTCCTCTTTGACAAGCCTGTATTCTGGAATCCCAGGCAGTGGTTAGCTGCAGAATGGGTGATGACCTGCCCAGGAACTAGAGGACTCAGGACCAAGGCACAGGAGGTTTCTTGCTGGCATCTGTCAAGAACTGTGTGCCTTTGAAAGGGGATGCTGTTTGCTTGAGTGCTGCTTCGCCATGGAAACAGAGTCTGATCTCTCGTCAGTGGTCATGTCATACTAGTTGGTACAGTTAGCGGAGCGTTCACACAGCCAGGTACTGCGGACACACTGTAGCCTTCCTCATCAACCTTCCTGATGACTCCATTACATAGATGGGATTCTCCCATTTTAAAGGAAAGAGAACAGATGCTAAGAATGTGTGATCTTGACAACTTGCTTGTATCTAGAATAAATGATGAGACACAGTTCTGGGCAAGTCCTTGAGGGCTTATTTGAGAAGAATTGATTGAGAAGACCCGTCCCCAGAGTGGCTTTAACTTTCCAATGGTTACTCACATTCAAAGAGATCCAAGGAAAAGGCAGCATCGCTCTCCTGCCTTTGTGTCTTGGTGGTGAGCATGCTGCTTGGTATTTTCTATGGTTAGTGTGTCCTTCTCTGCTGCTAGGATTTTCAGTGGTGAGTGTGCCCGGCTCTGCTGCTACTTTTGCTGGTGCCATCGTCCACTGACCTCACAAACCAATGTTTTTGAGTTCCAGTGTGGACTGAAGTCCAGAGGCTCCAGGAAACTTCCAGGCTCAAGTACCAGATTGGGACTGCTAAAGCTCCATCTGTGAGCACGGAGCCGCTACTGGATCCTCAGACCTCTCCTTCATGCCGGTGGACACTGTTGGATGTCCCAGCCCCTGTTGATAATACTCATATTACCTCCTTCCATAATACTCATTCCGTCGTTCTGTTCCCTTAGAGAACCCCAATAGAGAGGGGTCACCAAAGTCACAAAAGTGGGAACAGGCAGAGTCAGGGATCTCATCTGTTAGGTCCTAAAGTCAAGCTTCCATTTCCCTTACTGGCATGGGTAGACTCCATCAAGCTCTTTGTTCACAGCGGTCTCTTGAGCAGGGACTTTCATTTGTGAGCCCTGTTCGTGATTAATTTGGATCCACGGATGAAATTCAAGGAGCTCAGGCAGGGGTGGGATCATCTCGGGGATACAGTTGGATTTAAAAAGTCTACTTGGTGGGCATGATAGAGTCCCAGTATTAGGAGGCTGAGATAGGAGAATCCATGAAGGCTAGCCTGAAGTACATAGTGAGACCCTATTGAAACATAAAGACACACACACACACACACACACACATACACACACACACACACACACACACACACACACACACACACACGTTGGAGGATGTTTTTGTGCACCATGTATTCAAGTGTTGATTTCTGTACCCAGAAATCTGGTTGCAGCCAGACATTCAGGACATTGTCATTGTCATTATTATGAAGCATCTTTTGTTTCAGTGTTGTGTAAAAATTGTTCTCCATCACTTCTAATTGTTTAATAAAGAGCTGAATAGCCAATGGCTGGGAAAGAGAGGATAAGGCAGGACTTCTGAGCCCCAGAGAGACAGAGAGGTCTCAGCTGGGACAGGGGAGTTGTCATGAGGACACAACAAATGAGCAAGGAGGTGCCACAGTGAGACTAAGACGGTAAAAGGCCACGTGGCTGAGAAGTAGGCTAGGCCAGCATAGTCAGGTTAGACTAGCTCAATGTCTGCCCAGCTATAGTGCCTGAAGCTGTTATAAATAAGTATAAAGGTTTCCATGTCATTATTTGGGAGCTAAGGTGGATATTAGAAAAACCCTAACTTTACACTCCCCCCATGGCTCCATGAGGTGTGTTAAAAAGCCTTGATGTCCTAGAATTCTGGGGGAGTCTAGACAGGAACTTCCAAGCCTCTTTGAATTGAGTATTGGAGATTACACTTGAAGTGTAGATTGGAGAAGAAAAATAAAAATAGAACATACATACATGTACACACATGCATATATACATACATGTATATATACACACAATTGTATACACACACACACACACACACACACACACACACACACAATGCTCACATTTGTAAAGTTTTGTAAAAGGATTCTGAACTCTGACACTGTTTTGAACCAGACTTTGAAGCCCTTACCTTGGCTGTAGTGTGACTGAGGCCAACGGCAGGAAAAGGAAAGGGGTTGCTTGGGTGAAGGAGTGCCCATCAAGACACGCAGCTCCATGCTAAGAGTCCTAAGAGCCCCTGTGGGACATCAAGGCCCAGCCACACATCATGGTTGTGGGCCTGGCCCTGGAATGTGCTGAACTGAGCTGGGTAGGAGGCCACAGAGCTATCTCATTGGATTTATAAATAGTCTACTGCAAAGAGACTTCAAAAAAAAAAAAAAACCCACCTGAGATGGTGTTAGTTAATGTTATTTCCTTTCCTTCTGTGAGAAATGTCCTGTTAGAACAGGTACATGTTGCTGGGCTGGAGTCCTACAGAGCGGCCCAGAGCTGGCAGGGTTCCTCCTTTTCAGCTAGAGATCTGACAGAGGTTCCTCCTTTTCAGTTGGAGAGCAAGACAGAGCTGATGCCTTCCTCCCTTCCTTTCTATCCTGCCTAATGACCTTTCTTCTGGTTTTAGGTCTTATGTCTTTAAAATGTTTACATTTTATCTGGTTTTTAAAAAATTTGCTATTAGTGTGTGTGTGTGTGTGTGTGTGTGTGTGTGTGTGTGTGTGAGTGTGTGTGTGTGTGTGTGTGTGTGTGTGTGTGTGTGTGTGTGTGTGTACGCGTGCGCGCATGCCGGTGCATATTCCACAAAGTACACATGGACGTCAGAGAACAATTTTTTGGAGTTGGTTCTCTCCTTCTACCTTTATGTAGATTCTGGGGATTGAACTCAGATCTCTAGGCTTGCTCAGCAAGCGTCATCTGTGCTGGCTGTAGAGCTCATGTCTTTTTAGTGAACAGATATTTGCATCCAGGAACTTGGGGCAAACTTTGGCTTCTTTGATCTTGTATGTGAGGATTGTCTATCAGAGCCATACACACGGTCATAGTAACCGACGAATGAAATGAAGATCAATGAATGGATTAAATGATTGGAGAGGTTGAAGGTTAGGAGATAACCAAGTCCTTCCTAGTTCCTTCAAGTGTGACATTGGGAAGACCTCACTTCAAGACTTTAGCATAGTGCTTTTGAAGGCAGCGTGGGAGTTGCTTAGGTAAGCCAGGAGGATCCCTCTGCTGATTTCTGACTGTGGAGGAAGGGGACATCCCTGATAGTTAATGTGGAAGCAATACCCATTTCTTCTCTGGATCCAAGTGTATTATTTTAATTCTGGGCACGGGGAGATCCGAGGCATTCCAATTAACAACTCTTTTTTCTTTTTTGCCCTATATAGAGTATAGCTAACCATGCCAAACTTAAAACAAGGGGGAAAAAACTATAAAAGACAGAAAGTGTCAAAAGGCAGAAATCCTGTTGGTCGAAGGCTAAGTTAGCTGTTTTTAATGCAGCACAAAGTAGATAGGAATAGATGCCATCTAAAGATTCAGAGAGAGGTCTTTGAGGAGTGATGTGTGACCAGAATCAGGGGCCTCAAGCCACACAATTCTGCTAAGTAGAACAGAATTCTTCATTGAGGAAGTGGAGGAGGGGCTGTGTGGCTGTGTTCTGCTTAATCTTCATCATCAGCTTGTATATATATATATATGTGTGTGTGTGTGTGTGTGTGTGTGTGTGTGTGTGTATCCATATGAATATAGTCTATCTTCATCATCAGCTTGTATATATATATATGTGTGTGTGTGTGTGTGTGTGTGTGTGTGTGTGTGTATCCATATGAATATAGTCTCCAGGAGACATAGCTCTGGGTTTATCTTGAGTTTGTTTGTTTGTTTTTTTCGAGACAGGGTTTCTCTGGGTAACAGCCCTGGCTGTCCTGGAACTTGCTCTGTAGACCAGGATGGCCTCGAATTCACAGAGATCCACCTGCCTCTGTTTTCCGAGTTCTGGTATTAAAGGCGTGTGCCACCACCCTTGGCCCATTTCTTGAGTTTTTTTTTTTTTTGGTTTTTCGAGACAGAGTTTCTCTGTTTAACAGCTCTGGCTGTCCTGGACTCACTTTGTAGACCAGGCTGGCCTCGAACTCGCAAAGATCCGCCTTCCTCTGCCTCCCAAGTGCTGGGATTAAAGGCGTGCGCCACCACCGCCCGGCTTTTTTTTTTTTTAAAGAGGAAAAATGAGAAGGCATGGTGAGTGCCAGAATTCACACTGTCTACTTCCTGACATGGGCAACACCCTCACTCCTGCCATCATGCCTTCTTTGCCAAGATGGACCATCGTATCCCTTCAAATTCTGAGTTAAAAGAAGTCCTTCAGTCGATTTTGTCCAGTGTTTTATGTCAGTCCTAAGAGGCATAACTAACGGAGGCTGGTGACATTCTTCTCACTTTGTAGGACGGGACACAGGTCACATCAGTGAAGAGAGACCGCTTTCCTCTTTAGCTGCTAACATTAATTGAGCGCTCACAGGGTGCCAGGCCAGATTCCGATCTCTTTGTAAGTACTGTGCAGACAGTCATGATGTCATGGTGCTGTGGCCTGCTCTTACGCTTTCTGTTTTACAGCTCAGGAGATGCAGGGAGAAACAAAGAGAATCATACAGTAAATGGGCATCCAAGAAGTTAAACCAAGCCGGGCGTGGTGGCTTTAACCCCAGCACTGGGGAGGGAGAGGCGGGCGGATCTCTGTGAGTTCGAGGCCAGCCTGGTTTACAAAGAGAATCAGGACACCCAGGGCTACATAGAGAAACTCTGTCTTGAAAAAGAAGACTTAAACCAAGTTTCCCGACTCCCTAAACTCTTTTGTTTTTCATGTTTCACCAGGAAACATCCTAAAAACCACAAACAAAAACAAAAAACTGAAGAATGTCCTGGATGTCACGCAACCCAGAAAACAGCAAAGTATTTAAAAAAGATTATATAACGGGGCATCTTTATATTTCTCCTTACTTTTTCTGGCAGCATGTGTGCTGATTTGTCTCTTTCCACCACAGGGAAGCTGTCATCCCAATTTTTATAGTGAGAAGAGAAAGATGGTCATGCCACAAGGCTGACGAGGACACAGAGGACCTAAGGAACAGTGACACCCTCCCCCCAATGCTGTTGTTCCACTTGGCATTTGGAGAGTCAGGAGATTATGTGATGTCAAGATCTACTAAACAATCCTGCACAGAGATACCCAGAGCAGCATACAAAGTCTTTCCTGTTCATCAAATCCCCAGGGAGAGGCTGGGCATGGTGCTGGATGCCTTTAGTCCCAATATACAGGAGGCAAAGATAGGCCAATCTCTATGAGTTGGAGACCAGCCTGGACTACATAGCAAGTTTCAGTCCAGTCAGAATTACATAGTAAGACCTTGTTTCAAAACAACAACCTCCTCCCCCCCCCACCTCCAATAAATAAAAAAACAAGGTTAAGGAACCCTTGTGAAATGACCTGTGACATTGTCCTCTGGCCTCCTCACAGGCCGCACATGAACTCACAGATCAAGTTGCAGCAGCATGTGCCTCATCCACAGAGCCCTGCTTCAGTTTGAGAGCCTTATCAGAAGGCCAAATGGCCTAAAGCTTTCTCTTGTGGCTCATTTGTTTTGTGGAACTCTGGATGTCCTTGTTTAAGGCCAGAGTGGGGAGAATTTGCCTGGAGCCACCATGCATGAATGCAGCTTTTCCTTCATGGAACTGGACACCTGGCTGAGGACAGAGACACCAGAATGGGCCAGGAGCTCTCCATGCTTTTAGGATTGTGTGCTTCAAAAGCACTGTGGGTGAAACAGATGAAGATTTTCCCA
>CAJQZJ010032244.1:5425393-5435856 GCA_907164525.1 Lophiomys imhausi
TATCTATCTATCTATCTATCTATCTATCTATCTATCTATCTATCTATCTATCATCTATCTACCATCTAATCAACTATCTTTCTACTCATTTATGTATGTGCACATGGCATATGTTCGGAGGAGAGGACAACTTATAGTTGGTTCTAGGGATTGAACTCAGGTCATCACGCTTGCTTGCAGGTCCCTTTCCTGGCTGAGTCAATCTTAATGAGATGACCTTGAGCATCTGATCCTCTAGCTTCTACTTTCTGAGGGCTGAGATTGTAGGTATTTGTTACCACATCTGGTTTATGCAGTGCTGGGGATCCAACTCAACATTCTTACACATGCTAGTTAAGTGCCCTACCAACTGAGCTACAACCCCAGCCTACCAGAGTAATAGATTTATTTTTATTTTCTTAGATGCTGGTGGAGACTGATTGATTTCTTTTTTATTGTTAAGACCAGATCTCATTGTAGGGTCCAGGTTGGCCTGGGACAAGTGATCTTCCTGCTTCAGCCTTCAAATGAAGGGTTTACAGGTATGTGCTACTACTGGTAGTAGTAGATGTACTTGTAGATGCTCATTGATGATTTTTTTTTCAAGACAGAGTTTCTCTGTGTATCCCTGGCTGTCCTGGACTCAATTTGTATACTAGGCTTGTCTTGAATTCATAGAGATCCACCTGCCTCTGCCTCCTGAGTCCTAGGATTAAAGATGTGTGCCACCATGCCCAGCCATTATGGACAGTTACAAACTGTCATATGGGTGCTGGAAATTGAACCTGGGTCCATTGGAAGAGTAGCCAGTGCTCTTAACTACTGAACCATCTCTCCAGCCCCCCATCATTGATGATTTTTTAAAGTGGATAAATATGGTGGTTGTGATGGCTATTCTTGATATCAACTTGACTATATTTGGAATGATCTAAACCAAAGTGGCTGGGCAGATCTCTGAGGGACTTTTCTTAATTAAATCATTTGAGGTGGGAAAATCTACTTTTAATTTGGATCACACCTTCTGCTGGGATCCTATATAAAGGATGTGGAAGAAGAAAGCTCTCTCTATTTGCCTGCTTACCCTCACTGTAGTTGGCATATACATTCCGTCACTGGCATTAGAGACTACTTATTTAGGATTCCAGTGTATACTGAAGACCAACTGAGACATCTAGCCTCATGGAATGAAAAACTACTGGATATTTGGACTTCCCATTCACTGGCAGCCATTGTTGGATTAACTGGACCACAGTCTGTAAGCCATTCTAATAAATCCCATCTCTCTCTCTCACTCTGTATGTGTGTCTGTGCGTTGTGTGTTCTATCAACTCTGTTCCTCTGGAGGACACTGACTAGTTCAGTGGCTCTGTTATGTAAGGAAGCCCAGGGTGGGCTGCTGAGGGAGGTTAGACATGTGAGGATGCTATCCTACAAATATGTGATTATTATCTGGAGCCACTATTTATTGGGATGGTCTGTTTTGTCACTGTTGGAAACCTGACCTACGCATTCCACTCACAGTCCGGGAGGGCACACATATTTTTCTTACATGTCTGTCCCGGAGCTTGCTCTGTAGACCAGGCTGGCCTCGAATTCAGAGATCTGCCTGCCTCTTTTCTTATGATTTCTATAACAGAATAAAATAAGAAATTTGACTTATTTTGTCAACTTGGGAAAAAGTGTAGGGGGAAAAGTTCTTCTGAATTCAATCTTCGAACAATTAGAATGTTTTGATTTACCTTGAAAGAATTCCCATAGGTGGTAATAATTGTTGCCTACCTCAGTGATTTTCAGCTTTGCTGAGAACAGGTGTACTCTGAGGAGCTTGCCAAATGCACATTCTTCGTGCCATTTTCTGTAATGTGACTCAATAATTCTGGGATGGGACTCAAAAGCCATAGTGATAATTAAGGACCCAGGGTGGATTTGAAGAACGTGCTTCACTGACCACATTTTGGAAATGCAACTGGAAATGTTTATTCTTAAGTAGTGTGGTTAGTTAGGTCCGCTCTGTGACCTTGCAGTGTCATTTGGCCTTCAGTGCAGGTAACTGGAAACATTCCTGGAAACTAGCCAGTCTGTGAACAGCTACAATCCGCTGCTGTCGGCCTGTGGTGCTTGCTGGGTGTAGATGGTCTACTTACTAATGTAATCCCCTCTTCTGTTCTAAATGAGGGATATTGAGGGAATTAGGATAATTAGCATGCAGGCCTGTTCTGCAGGCCTCTTCTTGGTTCTCATCAATCACTGACAGTCTTATTCCTGTCTTCCAAGGAGGCTTGAAAAGTTACACAGCAGGCAGGGGGCAAAATTAATTGCTGTCTAGATTTTCTCAATGGTGTTTTCTCTCTTTTTTTCTCAATCTCTATTTTTGAAAAGTATAGTTTCGATGAAAAGGTTTTAAAGTGTGTATAAAAGACAGACAGACACACATACACAGGGGTTCAGGTAGTAAGAAAAAACAGGGCAGGATTTAATTTTGTGAAATCGTCCAGGATCATCTTCCTTGCTATTTCCTTTCCATCTAGGTTTCAGGGAGATGTCTGTAGAGTTTCTGTCTCAGGCTAGCTTACTACCTCTGGGTCGCTCATGACTTTGGAAGTGAATTAGAAATAGGAAGAATGACCCTGAGCTTCCACTGAACCAGTTTCCTCAGCTTATTCGTGAGTAATTTCATATGAACATCTCAGTAGTCCTTGGAAGAAATAGGGGGAGGGTGAGAAGGGTGATAGTTGGGCGTCTTTTAGAAAAGGGGCTAGGTTTTCATATGTTCCAACCAGAATTTCTTTGAAATTTAGTTTTGGGTGGGTGGCATCTCAGTGGATAGAAGTCCTTGCCCCTGAGCCTGGAAACCTGAGCTCCATCCCTGGGATTTGCATGGTAGAAGGAGGGAACTGACCCTTGGTTGCCCTCTGACCTCCATACATGCATCTGCACCCTGGCATATGCGCACACATATCGATAAGTAAAATATAGTTTTAAGAACACTATTTTGTTGTTCATCTCCTTACCTGGCTAGGGTAGAGAATGTCTGAGTTTTTGAGTTATCATGGTATCTACCGATGGAATGAATAAGAACTGGAATGAAAAAGAAAGATCAGTAAGGAATTCGTTTGTGGTGGTTTTCATGAGGAGTGTCCCTCACAGGCTCATGTACTGAACTCCTGGTCTCCACTTGGCTCTATTTTCTTAGGAGGTGTGGCCTTGCTGGAGGAACTGCATCACTGGGGATGGACTTTGTGGGTTTATAGCCTTTCTCTGCTTCCTGCTCTCTCTCTCTCTCTCTCTCTCTGTTTCCTTTGTGCATAAAATGTGATCAGCCAGCTTCCTGTCCATTTCTGCCTGCTCAGCTATCCCCTCTGCCATTGTGTACCCTCTGGAATTGCAAACCAAAGTAAGCTCTTCCCAAGTTACTTTTGGTCATGGTATTTTATCACAGCTTAGGGAAATAACCAATCTATGGAGGAAACAGCCTCATATATTTCTCTCTCTCTTTCTTCTCTGAAACTATGGTGGAAGTTTTAAAATGAGGAAGAAGAGAGTAACTTCTTCGTATAAGGCTTCTGTGGGGTTGAGTCATGGCCCAACTATTTCTATGTGATTTCAAAACAACTGATAAACTTAGCCCACCCATTCATTTGTAGCTGAACAGAAAGACAGGAAGCTTCTCAGGATGAGGAGGGAGAGTGGATCTCCAAGGAACCCCACTGAAGCTGCTTGCTGGTAGAGAGCAGGAATCCTGTACAATTTCAGCTGCTTATGGCTAATGCTAACACATCTAGAGGAGCCCATGATACATCTGGGCTTACCTTTGTCTCTGACTCTTTTACAGAAGCCCACTTTGGTGTTCTCTTGCACACTCTTCCTGTCTCCTTGAGTGCCTTTCTTCTTATTTTTTTGTTTTTGTTTTTTGAGACAGGGTTTCTCTGTGTAATAAATAGCCCTGGCTGCCTTGGACTCACTTTGTAGACCAGGCTGGCCTTGAACTCACAGAGATCCACCTGCCTCTGCCTCCCGAGTGCTGGGATAAAAGGCGTGAGCCACCACACCTGGTGCCTTTCTTTCTTGATATCTGTAGTGATCTCCCCAGGAATGCTTCAGATTGCCCCCTACTGAACTCTCCCTGAGTTGAAGCCACAAATCCCAGTTTGACCAGAGTTGAGGTCCCTGAAAGATTAAAGGAGGGGCTGGAGAGATGGTTGAGTGGTTAAGAGCTCTGGCTGGGTTCCATTCCCAACACCCCAAGGCAGCTCATGACCATTTATAAGTCTAGTCGCAGGGGTGGATCTGAGGGCCTCTTTTGGGCTTGGAAGGTACTGCATGTATGTGATGCACAGACTTACATGTTGGCAAAACACCTGTACTCCTAAAATAAATAAATCAGACATATGAGCGATTAAGGGAGCTCCTCAGGCCACTGAGGATGGCAAAGTGGGGCTGTGGCTACCATCTGACACATCCAGTTTCCTGAAACAAAAGCTGATCAGTCTGATTGACTGGTGTTACTCAGACCATTGATTTTTCTCCCCTAAGTGGTGGGTTTGGAGTCCAGAAGGAGGATCCAAATCAGAATTTAACAGGAAAATTTCTTTCTTTTTGTTGTTCTTCAAAAATATATATGTTTGATCATTTTCTTCAGTTTTAATATATGCTCTTGAACTTCCAAGACTTACCTCACCCTTACCTGATTGAGCTAAAATAGTTACATTTAGGTCATTTTAAGGGCCTAAGACAGTTTCTTGCTCTGAACAATTTGATTTTAAAAGTGGTGAGGGGGTGAGGACGACTATATTTTTAAAAGAGAAAATAAGTAATTCAGGCATGATTGCCTACCATCTCAAGAGGCAGTGAGGCAGGGGGATCAGGAGTTGAAGGTCAGCCCAGCTACTTAGCAAGGTCCAAGCTAGCTTGAGCATGTGAGACCCTGTTAAAACATTCTTCTCTCCTCTCCCAGCCCCACCAAAGAGATCACAAAGCCTACCACTGTGTTTATTCTGAACGATGGAGAGATGAATGTTTCTGTCTCTGTGTATAGCACTGAGTTTTATGTCTGTCTGTCTGTCTCATGTAGCCCAGCTGGCCTCAAATTCACCAAGGGTAATACCGACAGATCTTCCTATCTCCATCTCCGCAGTGCTGGGACTACAGGCCTGAGCTACCATTTTAGATTTCTGTAGTGCTGAGGGCTGAACTGAGCCTGTATCCTGAGCCTTGTGTGTGCTCGACAAGTGCTCTTCCAACTGAGCCACATCCACAGCCTTTATGAGCACGTGTGTGTGTGTGTGTGGGGGTGGTGGAGGGGCATGCTGGTACTTTGTGTTTTGGGACCACATTGAAGCTGATGCCACCAGTGGAAACCTTTGGCCGTTGGAGTCCTTTACTTTCACGCTGAACTGCCCCTTGAAATCCCCTCTCAGGAGTGGCTCTCACTGTGAGCTGCTTTCTTTTCTGGATGCCTGCTTCATGACCTGAAGTCCAGCCTCACCTATAGAACAGCTCAGTCCCCTGCATGGAAGGCTGTTTGCCATCCAGGGATTTCCTAATGGCAAAGCACGTTATGAATAGAGATTTATGATCACCTTCCCAGTCAATTAAAATTCCAGCTATTACTAAGGCAAAATTCAATTAAGGTTAATTGGGGCTCCTGAAAACTGCTTTTCCAAAGGGAAGCCATGATGGGACTGTGACTCCTAGTGGGTTTTGATCAGTTTTAAATAACTCTCTGTGCCTTTCTTAACCTGGCACAAACTACCTCCTCTCCCCAACATGGCTCCTCTTATTACCATTTGATTCAGATGTTGATTTTTCTGTCATAAGTTATCATTGTGACTTATTTGGTTTTTGCTTTATCTTTTCCAAAAACAAAACAAAACACATCCCACCCCAAACCACAACTAAAACAACAAAAGAAAACAAAACTCCTGAGGCCTCTGCAGACCAGAATCCTAATGAAGAGCCGACCTGTGCTGCCCTGAAATAACAGTGGTCTGACATGAAAGAAATACAGTCATTTGGAAGATTGTGACAACATTTCAGAAGCAATTATCCAGCTTGGAAAAACAACCCATTCCCTTTCCTTTGCCATTAAGGTAGATGAAAAGGTTTGCCAACAGCGCCTACGAGGGAGGGAGAAACAGGTGCATACAGGAGTCACAATGCAAGTCAGGCTTCCATTCTACCCTAAATTTCATTTTCTTGTTGTCAAGGGCTATTGTGACAGTTCTTAGCACAGTTGATTGAACTGGGAAAACACTTGGGACGGGCCCTTCGTCACTGAATGCAGAACATGCAGCCGGCAGCTCACAGAGCCATCTAGGGCAAGGAGTGAATAATAATTCCTGTAGTTTATATTCTCAGAAGTTCCAACCTATTGCTTGTCACTGGAGAGGAATACCAGAAAGCTAAGGAGACAAATTTTCTTTTGAAAAGAAGAGAGAGGATGATTGTGTGTGGGAAGCAGGCATTGCAACCCCTCTGTTGTCCTGCTGTTCTTTGAGGGGGCAGAGGGAGGCATTTGAAGGGGGCTTAGTGGAGCCTCTGTCAGATGCCACCTGAATGGAGTAGCAGGGTTATCAGTGTCTTGTGCTCCTGGGATTATCACCATATTCCTCTTGACACAGCATAGATACCATGGGCTCTTTCTTTTTAAAGCTTTAAAAATGCACTTTATTTGGAGTGTGTGTGTGTGTGTGTGTGTGTGTGTGTGTGTATATCTGTGCACACCATACCATGTAAATGGATGTCAGAGGACAATCTTTGGGGGTTGGTTCTTTCTCTCTATCAGGTTGGTCCTGGGGATTGAACTGAAGTGGCCAGGCCTGGTGGCAATAGTCTCTCCTTGTTGAGTCATTTTGCTGGCCACCATGGGGTGATCTTGTCATCCACAGGCCTTGCTCCCATGAGCAGAGAGTAAGAATTTGGGTGAGGCTACTAGCTACTGTAGCTGATCTGTATAATCCCTTCCTTGTCAGTTTTGGTGGTGAAACAATGTCTCTGGTGGGTTGAGAAGGGTTGTGTTATTTATGTTACTTGTGTATGCGACAGTCAAGTGATCTTTGTAGAGTTGCATGCTGTACACAGCTTCTCTTTAGTCTCTTTCATTAACTGGGGAGGCCAGTTCACCTGGTTCCTGCCCCACTGCAAGAAGGACTTATATTGCAATTTCTTCCTCTGGGTGTCTGAGAGTATAGCTCAATTGGTAGAGTACTTGCCTAGAATACAAAAAACCCTGAGTTCAATCCCCAGAACCCCATAAATTAGAGGCACATATCTGCAATTAGTGTAAAAACTTACCCCAGCTTGGGGCTAGACACCCTATCTCAGTTGTTAAAAACAATTCCTTGTTTTTTAGGAAAACTGGTGGTCCAACCCATCTTACAGATATAGTCCTCTTCAGGAATGAAGGTAGCACCTGCCACTCACACATAAACCTACCAGTTTTCTGTTTCTTCTCTTTTGAAAGACCTCTTGGAAAAGGAGAGATAGAAAAGTGAGAGGTTCTAAAACTTTGTGGCAGCTCAGGGGGAGAGTTTCTGTAATCAGAAATCTGGGGTGTAATTATATGATAGCCAGAAGAAAGAAACATGCAGGCGGGCTCAGTCTCCGGGGTATAATTCCTAATGAATTCTCTCAATTCCTTATGGGAGACAGAGGCACATTTGTAAAATTAAAAGTCAATGCTTCTTTGATGAGAGGATTTGCCGGATCTTCTGTCCTTTTTAAAACAACCATGTGCTCAGAAAGAAGAGCCAAGAAACCAAACCTCTCCTCAAGGACGTTGGGGGCGAGCAGGAGCAAGCAAACTGCTTTTCTTCTCCAAGATTTCAAGGCCCTGTAAGCCTTTTTCTAAAAGAACTAGGTAGGTGGTAGGTGACATGTGAGTGACTGTTCTGAGGGACACGGCCTTGTCTGCATGGCGTGACAATGCCTGTTAACTCAGCGGAGAAAAACATCTTAGTTATAGCAGTAGCATCGTGCAACGGAAACAAAGGTTGACTGGATTTTTCTTTTCACATTTGAGGCGGGTCTCCTGCAACCCTGTCTGACCTCAGACTTGTTGTGTGGTCCAGGTGACTTTAAACTTTTAATCCCCCTGCCTCTACCCTGAGTGCTGTGATTACAGGTGTGCTCCACCATGCCAAGTGTGTGCAGTAGTGTGGGATTCAATCCAGGGCTGTGTGCACACTAGGCTAGCACACTGACAACTGAGCTTCAGCCTGAGATCAAGGCTTTTGTCTTCCTGTCCTGTTTGGGAGTCATGTGGACTTGGGAGTCTGTGCTCATACTTAGAAGGAGTACAAGACCTCAACCACTACATAATCTCTTCTGGAGGTTGACACCTATCTGTGGCAGAGTTCTTTTCCTGAAAACACTTAGAATTCAAGAGGAGACAAGGAGTGCCTACTTTATTGCTCTGCAAAGTTTCCTGACGTTTGATCCTAGGATTTACTCCTCAGGTCACATAAAAATGTCACCAGTGAGCAGTCACATTAGCAGCACAGAAGGCCTGGGTGGAGGTGAGGGCCATGGCTGCAGGTGGGTGAATCTCTTGCTATATTTTCTGGAATCATAGAGCCAACCTCTTAAACACCATCATTGTTATTAGGGATTAAATGATATAAACTTTCAATTAGATACATAGCATTAGAAACACAGGTAGGGCCATAGTTTGAATCTGGAATGTCCCTCAAAGATCCATGTGTTAACAGCTCTGTTGCCCGTTTGGAGCTATTGTGGGGTAGTGGAAACATTTAGAGGAGAGGCTAATGGCAGGGCTCTGGGTCATTGAGGGTGTGGCATTTCAGGGGCAGTGAATGGCTTCCCTTTCTTCTCTTTGTCCTGGTTGTCCCAGGTGATTGCTTACTCCATTTTGTACCCCTGCCATTCCCTACATTGCCACAGACCCCAAACCAGCAAGACCAAGCAAACATATCTTCAACCTTTGAAACAATCATCCCAACAGGGTGTGGTGGCGTATGCCTTTAAACCCAGCAGAGACAGGTGGACCTCTCTGAGTTCAAAGCCAGCCTGATCTACAGAGCAAGTTGCAGGACAGCCAGGGCTACACAGAGAAACCCTGTCTTGAAACAAGCAAGCAAGCAAGCAAGCAAACAAGAATGTATGAGCCCAAATAAACCTCTTGTCTTCATAAACTGATTATAATAGGTATCTGTTATCCTGAGGGAGAACTGAATTCTGGAAACTCCACTACCTGTTTCTTGCTTACATGTTAGGATGATCTTTGCGGTGAAGCTGCTCATGTCTATTGTAACTGTTAAGTGGAAATGTTACTGTTCTCCTCTTCAGTGACAGTGCCTTCAGTGGAGTCACCATGGTAGCTCACAAGTAGCCATGGGAACGAGTTTACAAGCTGGGCATGGGTGTGGTGGCATGGATTTGCAATCCCAGAATGTGGAAGGCTGAGGCTGGAGGGTGATTATTTTGAGGTCAGGCTGAGCTACATACTGCATAGTAAATCTGAGGTCAGCCTAAGGTACTGGGGCATTGAAAAATTTCTTAGAAATTTCTTGATCGAAAGAAAGGAAGGAAGGAAGGAAGAAAGAAAAGAAGAAAGGGAAAGAAATCAAGAACATGGAGCATTGGAATGTAAGCCCTGTATTTCAGCGGTCTTTTTTAGAAAGAGGATGGGAGGGTGTGTGGGTGTAACTAGAAAACAAAAGCGTTGCAAGCTGAGGTGTCTTAGTCTTTTGGGGACTATGGTAAACGTCCCATAGACTTGGTGACGTAATCTATTTCTGAATTCTGAAGAGTTCTGAAGATTAGATGTCTGTGATCAGGGTAGCATCCTGATGGGGCTCTGGTTTGGGTCTTCCTTCTGCTTGCAGAGAGAAAAAAAAAGAGAGAGCAAGCTCTTGCCAATCTCTTCTTTCTAAAAATATCCTTTATTTGAAATTCTATCATCTGTCTATCATCTATGTATATATCTATCTATGTATGTATGTATCTGTCTATCTATCTATCTATCTATCTATCTATCTATCTATCTATCTATCCATCCATCTATTTGTGTGCGTGTGTACAATGGTGAGCATGTGGAGGCTGGAGGACCACTTTCAGGAGGTCAGGGACTGAATCCAGTCATCAGTTGTGACAGGCGCTTTTCAGCAGAACCATCTCACTGTTCCCTCCAGTCTGTTCTTTAAAGGCCAGAATTCCATCCTCATGACTTCATCACTTCCTGAAAGTGATTAAGATACCGGATACCAATTGTGATGGGATGCCAGGCGTCAACTGGACAGAATCTAGAATCATCTAGGAGACAGACCTCTGGGCACACTTGTGGAGGACAATCTTCATGACGTTAACTGAGACCAGAAGAACTTCTCTCAGGATTTTCTGTCTGGAATCCTGTAGAGCATAATCAGAGAAGGAGAATTGGGCAGCTACATGCATTCATCCCTCTGTTTCCTTCCTTCCTTCCTTCCTTCCTTCCTTCCTTCCTTCCTTCCTTCCTTCCTTCCTTC
>CAJQZJ010032244.1:5435866-5464821 GCA_907164525.1 Lophiomys imhausi
TTCCTTCCTTCCTTCCTTCCTTCCTTCCTTCCTTCCTTCCTTCCTTCTTTCCTTCCTTTCTCCTTCTGTCTCTCCCACCTCCTTTTGGTTCTTTAAGACAAATTTCTCTATGTAACCCTGGCTGTCCTGGACTCACTTTGTAGACCAGGCTGACCTCGAACTCAGAGATCTGCTGGCCTCTGTCTCTCAAGTGCTGGGATTAAAGGGATGTGCCACCACTGCCCAGCTACCCCGCTCTCTTTATTAAAAAAAACAAAACAAAACATTTAAAAAAATACAGCTCACAATTGAGAAACTCTTTCCAGACTTGTCAGCTCATCTTTAGCATCACTCATGCCACCCACTCAAAAGCCGTGGTAAGAACCTGCCTGGCAAGGTCTCAGGAAGCCCCTCTCATTTGGAAGGAAGGCATGAGAAGATACCCATCATAATGCGCAGAGCAGAGTCCTCTAGGCAAGTATGTCCTTCTGATTACCGCTTAGTCTCCTTGACAGGAAAGGAGTTAAAGTGTGTTCATACCCTAGCTATGGCCCTGAGTGAGGGTGTGTTTAGACTTAGAACACTAAGAAGAGACTGGAGGGAACAGTGAGGTGGCTCTGCTGAAAAGTCACCACAATTGAGAAAAGCACCTGTCACAACAAATGTATGTGTACATTTGTTCATGTGTCACAGTGTGTACATGGAAGTCAAAGAACAACTTCGTGTGGCCAGTTCTCTCCTTCCGACACTTGAGTCCTGGGGACCAAACTTGAGTCATCAGCTTGGTGGCCAGGGCCCTTACCACTGAGTCACCTTGCTGGCCCCTCTTCTCTGCTTTCTGATTGGGGGTGTGCCGTGGCCAGCTGCTTCAAGTTCCTGCTGCTCGACTTCCCTCCATGATGGACTGCTCCTTGAACTGTGAGCTAAAACAAACCCTTTCTTTCTTAAGTTGCCTTCGTCAGGATGTTTATCAGAACAACAGGAAAATTAACCAAGAGATCAATATGCTAGCATCTTGACCTTGGATTTCCCAGCCCTGACAACTGCCTTATTGTTGAAGCATTTTTGTTGTAACAGCTTGAGCTGATGTAGACGGGTGATAAACATAGTTGAGGGCAAATGGACTGGGAAGCCATTTCAAAGTACTTTCTTGGGAGCAGCAGAAGGAACGTGTGGGGATTTTAGGGTGCATTGTATACTTACGTTATGCATTATGCCCATCATGATGGCATGAGGCCCTGGAGGGAGGGCTGCTTGAGAATGGGACAGATGTAAGGCATTTTTGTTTGTTTCTGGGACAGGGTCATCCATGGCTGAGGCTGGCCTTGAACTCACTGTGTCCATGAGGATGACCTTGAACTTCTGACCCTCGGCCTTAACTTTCCAAGTGCTGGGGTTGCAGGTGTGGACTGCCACACAGAGAGGCATTTTAAACTTGGTACCCATTGTACTTTTTCTCCACATTGCTTTTATTGCTGGTGTCTTACTTTCAATGCTGGGCATTGAACCCATGGCCTAGTGTATGGTGAACAAGCAATCTGCTGCTAAGACAGATCCTGGGCTCTCATTGTTATTGACTTTTCCTTCTCTCAGCTTGTATTCATTATTTTTAGACTTCTCTCCCTACTTCCTTTTCCCTGACACTTCTCTCAACCCCCACCCCCTTATTTTTACAACTAGCTACATTCTAGCAGGAGGCTGATAGGCTGTTCTGTGTCAATGGTAATATCACCTTTTATTATTTGCTCACTAACACACCCACACTTCAGAGCTGGACGCATTTTTCTATCGTGAGGGCCCTTGGTTTTCCTACTGAGTGGTCCTGACGCTTTTTGCTCTGTGAGTAAGATGTGGAAATTGCTGTAGCAGCTCAATGCTGGGGCCAGGCAAGTTGATGCTTGCAAAATGCGATGGTGGAGGCTGAGACCCCTTGTTTTCCTTGAGAGGACGGCAATCATCCTTGGCAGCAGGGCAAAACTCACTCGAATTTGTGCTTGTAAATACACATCACTCCTTAAGCAAATGTGATGAGAAGAATCCAGGTTTTCATCAAAAATAAATTAAAAATGGAGTCCTCACAATATGAAGAAATTCACTGGGAGATTTCTCTAGTGAGCTACTGTCTTAATGTTTGAGTCACATGCGTTCATTACCAGCAGGGCTTCTTCTAGCAGCACAGAGAAGTGTGAGGTACAGCTTGGGTAAGCTGCAGGGCACCTCCCAGCTTCAGTGAGTTTCAGTGAGTTCGTTAGTCGGTGCTAATCCTTGTTTCTCAGGGTATTTTACTGCAGGCTAAGTTTCTTTCCAGACAGATGTCAAAGCCAGGTGAGTCTGTTGCCCTGCTCCTCCCCATTGGACTTTAGAACATAACCTGCTTATTTGGGCTCCGGGCTCTGTTTGTTTTCCCTGTGAGTGGGAACTTCAGTTTCTGCCGTGTGTGGAGTGAGAAAGTAGAGTCACTAATGGGATGCTTCAAACAATGGGGAAATGCTTTGCTGCTGGAGCAGCACACAGAGGGTGTTTGAGCAAATCTACAGACTAGGCCTAGAGACTGGATGACAGAGCCAGCTGGGCGGGCACTTTCCAGGAATTCTCCAGGAAGTCATTTTGAGCAGGAACATCCTGGCCCAAGCTGGGTGGTTAAATGTCAGGAACTCTGGTCTGGCAGCAAATTCATACTCAGTGCTGTGGGGGTTTGAGTGGCAGTGGGGGACAGCAGCACTTTGGGGGGCTTTGGTCAGTAACCTTAGTTCTCATCTCTAGTCTCTGTTGCTGCTTCAGCTATACTTCTCACTGTTGTGACCAAACACCTGACGAGATGAGATTTAAGGGAGAAACAGTTTATTCAGGATTACAGCGTGAGGGGATACATTCCATCACGGTATGAGGGCTTGGGGGCAGGAGTGGGAGGCCAGCTGGTCACACTGCAAAAGCATCTGGGAAGCAGAAAGTGAACAGGAAGTGGGGCTGGGCTGTTGTCTTTGGTCTTTGTTATGGTTATTGTGTGTGAGGAAACACCAGTGACCAAAGCAACTTGGGGAGGGGAAGAGTTCGGCTTTTGCCCACATCCCTGCTCATAGGAACTCAATCAGGGCAGGAACTTGGAGGCCTGAGCTGATGCTGAAGCCATGGGGAGGGTGGTGCTGATTACTGGATTGTACCTTATGGCTTGCTCAGCCTGCTTTCTTACAGAACCCAGGGTCGGCCTCCCCCACATTAGACTGGGCTCTCCCCCATCAATCACTAATTATAAAATGCCCTACAGGTCTGCCTGGAGCTCTAGCTTACGGAAGCATTTTCTCAATTGAGCTCCCTCCCCTCCAGTGACTTTAGCTAGTGTTGAGCTGACATAAAACTAGCCAGCACAAGTAGGAAACCTCAGTGCTCAACCCTCACCACCTGCTTCCTCCAGCAATGCTCCTCGATCTTTCCAAACAGTTAGGGATCACGTGTTCAAATACATGAACGCGTAGGAGACATTTAATATAGAAATCATGACACCTCTAAAGTCGTAAAAAAAATCTCAGACTGTAGGGAGAAGATTCAGGTGAGCTGAACAACAGGAGGCTATTTCCATAGGTTAGAAATCCCCCTTGAAGTAGGGCTCACCCTTCCCTGGAAATTGCCTTTCTCTGCTTACCCATTTTGGTCCTTGGTGACTGCTGTGCCAGTTGCCACAAACAACAGGAATATCCCCTTTCATGAACACGGGAGGGAGCCAGAAGTCTGAAATTAGCATCATTGGTTTGAAGCCAAGGTGTGTCATCAGGACCATACACTCTCCAGAGGCATGGGATGAGAATCTATCATCCCTTTTAGCTTCCTGTGGCTGCTCAAAGCGGCTACATGGCTTTGCCTCTCTCTTGTAAGGATACTTGTGATTGTATTAGGGCCCAGTGAGATTATCCAGGATAATTTCTGCATCTCAAGATCTTTAACTTAATCGCATCTGTGAAGTTGTTGCCAAATAAGGTAACATTTACAGGGTCCAGGCATTAGGAGCTCCACCTCTGGGGCCCATTCCGCAGCTGGCGCTGCTGCCACCTCTGCTAATTTTTCGATAGCACTGTATTTCACTGTGAGTGTAGCTCTAATCTCTGGTAATTGTTGAGTGGCACTGGAAAGCTCTTCTGGGGAACTGCCTGCCAATTTAGGGCTCTCTGGCCTTGAAGCATACCAAGGCGGTGAGGAGTGAGAGAAAACACTCTGGCAGGGAGGAGCAATTTAGCATAGACATTGCTTTCTGTTGCCTGTGAGCCAATGGTTTTAGAAAAAACCTGAGCGGCTGAGTTGGTTTTCCTGTTGCTTAAAGAGTCTGTAAGGACAATACTGTCCTTGTGACACCTTGGTACGCCCACCTTGGCTAGCTCCACAGTGAAGGAGCCAGATCTCACCTCTCTGATCATAGCAGATCCAGGGAGACAAGATCCGCCCTCTGCCACAGAGGTGGGCATAGAAGGAGCCACTGGGAAGTAATGTGCTTTCTCATAGCCCAGGGCCCTGTTCCCACCACATGGGTCCCCTCTTCATCTCCTATAATGGCTGTCTAACTCACAGTTTTGAAGCGACTCAACTTGACCTTCAGGCTCCTCCTCAGAGATGTCACTTTTTGCTTTTATTCCCGGGAAGTTTTTGTTCCTTCCCCACTTGTCTTGTTTGGTATTTGCTGCGACAAAGGCCAGGACCAAAAGTAATGTGGGGGAGGAAGGCTTTACTTGGCTTACATGCCCCAAGCATAATCTCTCATAAATATAAGTCAGGGTGGGAACTCAAGGCAGGATCCGGGAGGCACAAACTGGAGCAGAGGTCACAAATTATGCTACTGACTGGTACTCTCTATGGCTTATTCAGTTCAGTGTCTTATGCAACCAATGCCACTCACCCAAGGGTAGCATAGCCACAGTAGGCTGGGTCTGGTCATATCTACCATTAATTAGGAAAATGCCCCACAGACTTGCTTACAGGTCAGCTGATGGTGACATTTACTTAATTGAGGTTCCCTCTTCTTAGATGGCTCTAGCTTGTGCTGAGGAAAAAAAAAAAAAAACTAATTGGAGCACCATTGTAGGGTGGGAGATTCTTCCCTAGGTTTCTGGTTTCCTGAGCATCTGTGCCAAGGGCTCAAATGAATGGCACTCACGGGTTGGGACGCAGAACAAGGCCCATGAAACAGCAACAGAGATGTAGCAAAGGTTCAAAGTATTTTATAACATTTTTATAGCAGTGATTTGCAATCCAGACTGTCTTCCTGCCCTTAAATTGTGTGGGAAAGCCCTCTGGGAAGTTCCTCATTCCTCCTTCTTTTATCTGGCCAGCTGTAGCCTCCCAGGTCTGATGAGGCTGGGTGCTACTATGCCGGTATGGATGAGCTTGCTGAGCCTTTCAGTGGCATCCCTTAATCTTTCTGGATATGAAACTCTTAAATGTTAGCCCTCAGCTTCCCTGAAGTTCCCCATGGGAGCTGCTTTACACAATTGTGAAGGCTGTGTGTTTTGTTTCTCTCTTGTTCTTCCATTCCAATGTTTTTCCTCAAGCATACGCACAGAGGCAAGGGCAGGCTGCTCTTCTTTGCCATTTGGTTTACACCCAAAACGCCAACGTAGTCATTGGCTAGCCTGGGTAGAATGCTTAGTCCCCGACTTTTCCTGGATTAGAGTGTAGTTGTCACTTCTCTACTGCTGTGGTAAAATGTCATGACCAAGGCAACTTACAAAAGGAAGTGTTTATTTTGGGCTTAGGGTTCCACAGGGTTTGAGTCCACGATGGCAAGGACAGCGGGCAGTAGGTGGCTGGGAGCTGGAAGCTGAGGACTCACACCACAAACAGAAAGCAGAGGGAATGCTCTGGAAATGTGAGTCTTCTGAAACCTCAGACAGCAAGGCCACGCCTCCTAATTTTTTCCATCTAGCCTGCACTGGGGCTATTTAGATACCCGAGACTTGTGGGGAATATTCAAACAACCACATAGAGGCAGCTTCTGCTGTCCTTCAAGGCAGAAAGCAGCCAGGTGACTCCTTCACTCTTTGTCCTTGATTCTGTCTGTGTGTTCCTTTGTATTCGTTGTCCTCTTTATTGTGACCAAATATCTGATGAGAAGCAACTTAAAAGGACAACTTATTTTGGCCTGTAATTTAAGAGGGCATAGTCCATCATTTTAGGATGCCAGATCATGGGATGGTGCTGTCCACACTAGGGGTGGGTCTTCCCTTCTCAGTTAAACGTCTGGGCGTGAGGTGGGTGGCGGGGCTCAAAGTTACAGCTGTAGGTGTGTCTCATCTCCTTGGTGCTTCCAAATCCAGTTGGGACAAAAGAAAATACTAACATTCCCCTTGCCCCAGACTGTTCTAGGGGCAGTTCTTAGGGCGAGATATGCCTTTGTCATCTTACCTCTACAATGGGAATGAATGGGAATAGTTATATTTGTTGTTCCCCTGAAAAGCTCCATGCTGGTCCTTTGAAGGTACAAGTCATATTTTAAATGTTGATTCATCCTTTTTTGGAGAGGAACATATTCTACTCTTACAGGACATCTGTGTATGGCTTCCATTATTGTAAAAGCACCTGAGATGATTAGTTTATAGAGAAGGCTATTTTGACTCATACATTTGGAGGTTTTAGTCCACCGTTGGCCCTGTCTGTAGCTTTTAGGTTATCATGGGAGAAGCGGATGGTGGTGAGGGTTGCTTTCTTCAGTGTGGCTTCGAAGCAGAGGGGGGGAGGGGGAGGGAGAGTAGGGGGAAGACAGATAGAGAGAGAAAAAGAGATACATAGGTAGATAGATGGATAGATGCATAGATAGAGAGATAGAGAGACAGAGAACGGGAAAGTGGCTGGGAGAGGTCGAGGGAGAAAGGTGGGGTCTCACATTTTCCTAGGACTAGCCTGAGGTGACAGAAGGCTTCCTTCCAGACTACACTGCTTTCTGGCTCTTCTATCTTCCAGTAGTACCAAGCCTTGTTCCTTTGGGGAACATTTCAGATGCAAAGCCATAAAGCTGTCTTTCTGTACGCATTCTTACTCTCCTCCCTCCTTCTGTGGCCTTGCAGCTCTCCTTAGAAAGCTATCTTTCCTCTTTGTCCCCTGAGAAATTTAGTATTTTTGCCTTAGTCCCTAAAGCTTCCTTAAGGTTTCCTCTTTTTCTCTCTTGGGAAGGCTGTTATCCCGGTAGTCTCGTGTTCTTTTGAACCAGGTCCTCTGCTCTGCTCTGTTTTCTTTTCTTTCGTTTTTTTAAAGCTTTTTTTTTTTTTTTTAAAGCTAGCCAGCCAGTTCATTGAGTGATTCTAGTTGGTTGAAAGCCTCATCTTTTCCTATCACTCCCTGTCACTTGTCCAGCTCTTTGAGACAGCCTTGTCTGCTGGGAGAGACCCGGGGACAAGGGTCTCCTGGAACCCAGGCTGGCCTCAAAGTTGTTATGTAGCTAAGGATGACCTTGGATTTACAATCCTCTTGCCTCCACCGCCAAGTACGAGGCTTACAGTTTATCTCTACATCCAGGTTATGTGATGCTGAGAGTCAAACCCAGTGACGGGTGTCTGCTCGCCAAGCACGCTGCTCGAGAGGGGCATCCCTAGCCTGAAGCCATCTTTCTTCTTAAGAGTGGATCCCTTCACACCTTTCTGCTGCTCGGCAAGTTTCCCCTCAGCCCTGGTCTTTTGCAGACAGTGGTGGAATGAGCTACATGCTGCAACTCAAGTTCTGTGAGCAGTGGTCCTTCTTGTGTTATTTCCCCACTATTTTTTTTTCCCTCTCTTGTTCTCTCTTCACTGCAGCCTCCACAGATGAGTCATTAAAAAAGAAAATACTTAAGCATTGAGGCTATCAAAGGCCAAAATAGCCAGCACAGGACCTGGAGGATCATGTCCCCACCATGTGCTTTTCTAACAGTTTGGCAAAGTCGCTTCCCAAACATCTGCATTAAACATCCTCCACCTCAGGTACGTGCCTCATGCCACTAATACTCAGGGCTGCAATCGCTCTGTGGCCAGGCTGCTCCCAGGCCAGCTCTTTGGACCCACTTTGGTCCATGACCCACTTCGGGGCCATTAAAGGGATGGCAGCTGGAGCTCGTGGCCTTCGAAAGTGGTGACATTGTCTGATAGCACAGCCCCTGAATGGCAACCTGCTGTTAATTTAGCTCCCGCGCATCCCGCTTCTGCTTCACAGATGAGAAAAAAAACGAGCGCTGAGTAGCAGGAGATTAGATCCCGAGTGCGCCGGTCTCCATCTTGGAGCTGAAGAGGATGGACGAACATTGCTTCTCCTTCTGAAATGGGCTGATTCTATGAAATCACTCCTTCCAAATTTATACAGACGGCTGATGAGAGTGCACTGCCTCTCTAATTTCGGTGGGATGTGAAGGGTTTTTCTAGCAATCTGCAGGCTGAGCTGAATGCCTCTTTGTGCTTTCCAGTGGGTCTAAAATAAAATCTGTGGAATTGTAGGAAGGGGGGAAAAACCCCTCTGAAAAAGTCTCAGTGAAAGGAAAGTGCCTTCCTCGTAGCCTCTGCTCCACAAAGAGAAAAAGATCTTGATGTTTTCCCAGGAGTCAATGAGCAGGTGCAGCAATTGTAAGAGGTAATGGCGCCTTTTCCCAAGAGCTCAGGGGCAAGGACAGGGTCAGGACTGAACTTCTCAATGAGCTTTTCAGAGGAGGACGCAGATACCATTATGCCTCTTAGGTGAGGAACAAAAGACTGATTTAGTGGGTCTCTTGCTCAGTTCCCTCCCAGTTGTCTGATGACCTGGTTTGTTATGGATCTAAGTACCAATGTGTATATACAGGCATGTATGAGTGTATCTATCTGCTCTCTGTCTATCTATCTGTCTATCTATCATCTATCTTCTATGTTTATATTCTACCTCTATATCTACTATCCTATCTATCTCTCTATCTATCTATCTATCTATCATCTATCTATCTATTATCTATCTATCTATCTATCTATCTATCTATCTATCTATCTACCATCTATCCTCTCCCTATCTATTATCTATCTATAATCTACTTCTATATCTATTATCCTATATATCTATCATCTATTTATCTATCTGTCTATCACCTATCTATCTATGATCATTATCTATCTATCTATTTGTCTATCTATCTATCATCTATGTTCTACCTATCTATTATCTAGCTATAATCTACCTATCTATTATCCTATCTATCATCTATCTTCTGTTTATAATCTACCTCTATATCTATTATTCTATCTATTTACCTCTCTCTCTATCATCTATGTATATATCATCTACCTACATATCTATGTATCTACAAGTCATTTATGTATCTTCTATTTCCCTATATCTATTTTTGTCTATCACCTATACTTGTCATCTTTCTCTCCATTGACCTGTCAGTCAACTTACCTCTCCTCCATCCATGTGTCCACTTGCTCCTCTGTCTTTTTGTCTTACTTGCTTGTTCTCTCTGCCTCTTCTCATTTTCATCTTTCTGGGCTAAAGCTGTGTGTCTTCCTAGGGAAGATGAATAATGAATCGGTGTTTCTCCACCTGTGGTCTGTCAATCTTTCTCTTGGATGGACTGTTCTATTAGTTTCATCAAATTAAAAATTCTGGTTCTGCCCTGAAAGAGGAGGCATTCATCTATAATGGTTCCTAAGGGTGTTCAGAAATTCCAAGAGAGGTGAACATTTCTGCTGACAGTGAGGGCCTCATCTTCTGAAGGCCCCAGGGGCCTCTTGGTGTGACCCTCAAGGGGTCATCCTCAGGTACCCGTTGCATGCAGTTTTCTTTGTCTCCTGAGTTGTGGGTGGAATTTGGTAGCTGTATAGTCCCTCAAAGGTTCTTTCTCTTTCTGTTTATTTTTATTAGTTCTTCAGAATTTCACACAATGAATTTTGATCATATTCATCTGGCACTCCTTGTAACTCCTCCCAGACCCATCTCCATCTCCCCACCCAATTCCAACTTCTTGTCCTTACTAAAACAAACTATCAAACAAACAGCAACAAAACCCAGCCCACTGAGTCCATTTTGTGCTGCCCATATGCTCATGGGTGTGGGGTCTATCCACTGGAGCGTCATTGACCTACCAGGAGCCACAGCCTTAAGGAGAACTGCCTCTCTTTCTCCCAGTAGCTTCTCAGTTAGTGGTGGGCTTATGAACCTGTTCCACGCCATACTGGAGTGTTGACTGACTTGATCTTGTTCAGGTCTTGGTGAAGGAAATCACAGCTGCTGTGATGCTGTGAGTTTGTGATCTTGTCATGCACAAGACACTGTTTTGCTTTGCTCCTTCCTGACCTGTAACTCAAAAAAAATTTTTTTTTGGTCCATCTTCTGTGCTGGTCCCTGAGCTGTGGTGTGTGTGCACGTATGTTAGATGCCCCATTTGTGGCCAAGCATTTTCTTCACTTTGATGGTGTGAACTTCTTCATTAACTATTGTCCATTGCACAAAGACATTTCTCTAATGAGGCCCGAGAACTGCACCAATTATGGGCATGGAGATATGAGTTTAGAAGGCAGTTTGATACTATATCCATTTAGCTAAATAATAGTGATAGCCTCAGCCCTGGTGGGAGCCACGTGACAGTTCTCTTAACACCATATCTTCCTCAAGGAACTTAAGGTCTGAGAAAGGAGACATGCATTTGCTGAAAGAAAATGTACTCCTTCAACCACAGAAAATGTTTTTGGAGAGCAAGTCACCCACAGCTCCACCCAGCTCTGTTTCTGCTCGGAGTCTTAGTGGTGACAGCTGACATTTGTTAGTGAGTGTCTAGTACTGTAAGGAGCATTTTACACATGGCAACATCCTTTATCCTCACAGCAACCCTGGGAGGCAAGTCCTTTAAGTAGCCCTGCTTCTCAGGACAGGAGTGAATAAGGAAACCATGATCCTTCT
Source organism: Lophiomys imhausi (assembly GCA_907164525.1). Taxonomy (NCBI): domain Eukaryota; kingdom Metazoa; phylum Chordata; class Mammalia; order Rodentia; family Muridae; genus Lophiomys; species Lophiomys imhausi. The sequence continues at coordinate 5,446,715 of CAJQZJ010032244.1, forward strand.
GATGGGGAGGCATACATTCAGCTAAGAGATGAAATAGACAGGGAATCAGAGTACTGAATTTCTATCCTACCCACGTTTGACTTTTACTTTCTCTCCTGGTATTAACAATAATTAAAATGATTTTAAAAATAGGGCTATATGCATCAATAGGGCACAGAATGAAACAGCCATGACTGCTGAATGCATGGTCTTTTGGGTCAAAGGAGGTAGGCAAGGTGCTTGAGACCTCAGTCAGCCACTGGCCTGATCTTGAGAGCATCTCCAAGACACACATATTTTTGTCCTGTATCTTCTGAGCCTTGCAGTGCTAACAATGGTTTCTCATTGTCTCCACCTCCCTCTCTCACAAGTACGAAAGACTGGGGTGCCATAGAATCTATTCCCAGCTGTTTGACCTTCCCCTTAAAACTTAGGATCAATATGCTAGCCAGCTTTCAGATACTGTGTCAGAAAATATTCAGTTTCTAAGAAAAAGGGTTGGCTTGGGAGTCATGGTTTCCCTCCACAGCCATGTTTGCTTTGGGCTTGTGGCTTCACACTACATCATGGTGGGTACATATGACGGAGAAGATCAGATTCCCTCACAACAGCCTTGAAACAAGAAGGTGAGAGAACAGAGTCCTAATAGCACCTGCAAGGGGATGCTCCCGATGACCTCACTTCCTGCCACTAGGCCCCACCCCTTAAAACTTCCACTACCGCTCCATAGTGCAGCAGGTTTGGGAGCTAGCACTCAAAGATGATTCTTAAAGACTTGAAAGACTCGAATTACAACAGCTAGAATGTGGCTTCTGACTGGGGAGGTTGGCAGGAAAGGAAGGGAAGTCCATAGACCAAGCCCTCAGGCCTCTGACCACTTTGCTCTTGTGCCTGTTAGCAAGTGTAGGGTTGAAGAAGAAAGGATGGCATGGAGGCTGGTGGGATCACATTCCATCAGGGGCTGAAGCTGTGCCGCTGGACAGTTCCATTAACCTCACTTTCACTCGGGATGCACCTGCTGTTTTTAAGCCTTAAAATCAGAGTACAGAGGAAGAAGGCCTTATCTAAATTTAGAGGTCACATGGAGTGTTTTTGCATATGTCCCATCCTGATGACAATTGGCACGGTGTGGGGCTCAGCATGGAGCATTTTCATGCTCCCCTTGTGTGTGCACACACATACCGCACCACCACACGGCACCACATGGCACCACACACACACACACACACACACACACACACACACACACACACACACTCCAGGCAGCTAGCTTCCAGCAGATGACTAAGCAGGACAGCCATGAGATCCGGTTACAACTCTCTATGGGAGCCAGTGTGGAAATGTCATGTATCCAGCACACTGTTTCCAGGCACAACAATTCTGATGTGGGCCAATGCTGTTTACTGCCAAACCCATTTAGAACTCTCTGAATTTTTCCTGCCAGGGCTCCTCAATTTCTTCAAATTCCTAGAGGAAACCATTGGTGAGACATGACGGACTATGGGCACTAGATGGCACTAAAGGTCCGTGAAACTTTTTTCGGACGGCTCTGAAATCGTTAATTCTGCCTCTAGAGGTGAAGAATCCTTGCTGAAGACAGGAGACCTCGACCATAAATCCCACGCGCGATAGCAGGTTCATAATGCATCGGTGTGACTTCATGCTGTATTTTTTTTCTCCCCGAGAAATAAAATTTCTCTTTCAATAGAGAGGGTTGTTCCTTTACATCTAACACAAGCTAATGTTAAATCTTAAGCAGCAGAGGCTTTTAATGTGTGCACTGACCAAGACACATGGTCCATGTCTGCAGCGAAATGCAGACCGACAACTTGAAGGACAATGAGCAAGCCACATATTCTGCTAGAGAGGGCTGTTTCTCCTCTTAATCATAGACATATGACTTGCCAAAAAAAAAAAAAAAGAATGCTTTTCTTATTGAATGCCCAAGACAAAACCTGCAGATTAGAGAGGTAAGTTTACCAAAAATCTGTATTTGGAAGAAATGTTAAAGGAAAGCCAGTGACTAATACCTTTCATTTAAAACACATTTGCCACCGGGCGTGGCACATGCCTTTAATCCCTTGGGAGGCACTTGGGAGGCAGAGGCAGGTGGATCACTGTGAATTCGAGGCCAGCCTGGTATACAAAGCGAATCCAGGACAGCCAGAGCTGTTACACAGAGAAACCCTGTCTCAAAAAACAAAACAAAACAAAATAAAACAAAACAAAAAACCCACATTTGCCTTTTGGAGAGTGTGACAATAAAATGTTGGTGGGACAGAAACATATTTATTTTTTTGCTCCTTTTTTTTTTAGAGACAGGGGTTCTCTGTGTAGCCCTGGTTGTACTGGACTCACTTTGTAGACCAGGCTAGCCTTGAACTCACAGAAATCTGCCTGCTTCTGCCTCTGGAGTGCTGGGATTAAAGGCGTGTGCCACCACGCCTGGCCATTACAGACAGCTATGAACTGCTATGTGGGCCCTGGGATTTGAACCAGGGTCCTTTGCAAGAACAGCCAGTGCTTTTAACTGCTGAGCCATCTCTCCAGCCCCTGTTACTGGTTTTTAGCTTCCCTTTGGTATTACCAGAGAAAAAGGACTCATGAACATTAAAATTAATGCTAAAATAAGCAAGCCTATAATGCAAGCATCTAGGAGTCAGAGGCAAGAGGATTAGGAGTTCAAAGTCATCTCTGGCTCCATATTAAGTTTGAGGACAGCCTGGACTGCATGATCCCATGCCACCAGAGAGAGAGAGAGAGAGAGAGAGAGAGAGACATTACCAGCAGAATCTATATGATCTGTCTGTGTGTCTGTCTGTCTGTTCCTCTGTCTGTCTATCTATCATCTATCTATCTATCTATCTATCTATCTATCTATCTATCTATCGATCTATCTATCTGTCTTCTATTTATCTATCTATCATCTGTCTATCTACCTATGAATGGTAACATTCATTCATCTACCTCTCAACTTATTCTTTTTTTATTTTTATTTTTTTATTTTTTTTGGTTTTTCGAGACAGGGTTTCTCTGAATATCTCTGGCTGTCCTGGACTCGCTTTGTAGACCAGGCTGGCCTCGAACTCACAAAGATCCGCCTGCCTCTGCCTCCCAAGTGCTGGGATTAAAGGCGTGCGCCACCACCGCCCGGCTTCTCAACTTATTCTTAATATCAATCTTTTTATTAGTAGTGACATACAACAAAAGGACTGAAATTTCCATATTATGATGTGCTTTTTGGCACCTTATTGATGAACTTTTTGTCTATCAGTTGTAACCTGAGATTAGAGAAATAGGAAATCCGTAACAGAAGAGCTAACATACCTAAAGCTCAATTTGCGTCTGAGTTCCGGCTCCTCTGCCATGTCAGCTGCAGTGGCTCACAGCTGACTCCTCACACTGATTGCTTGGCACTGTAGCAGGAGGGCAGGTGTCCTGTGTGTCACATCCACTCTGCCATGCCCAGCTCTTGGCATGCTGTCTATGATGTAGTGGGTCACTGCCTGCTTGACGAGTGACTGGCACCCACCTGGCTGTGGGCCTGGCATGGTGAGAAAGTGTTCATTTCCACATTCTGGAGGTGTCACACTGTGAAGCCTGCTCATTTTATGATGATGCTCCCAGATACAGAGCTCTACCTTGAGGCCCCCAAACAGTTGTGACTTGAAAAACTTGGATAAGCCCCGTCATACTTTGTTCTCCAAATGGGGACAAATTGTGAGCTTTTCAAAGAAATCAAAACAAGATTTTCAAAGAAGAATGTGGCAAGCCATTTGTGTGTGTGTGTGTGTGTGTGTGTGTGTGTGTGTACTTGTGTATTTGTGCACACGTGTGTGTATGTGTGGAGACCAGAGGTCATTACCACATGTCTTCTATTGCTTTCCACTCTCCCTCTTGAGACATGGTCTCTCCCTGAACTTGGAGCTCATCAACTGGCTAGATAGGCTGTCCAGCAAGCCCTGGGGTCCTTCTGCCTTTGTATCCTAGCACCAGGCTCATGGGCATGGATACCATCCCTCACACTTTTTATGTGCTTGCTAGGTATCCAGATTCAGGTCCTTGTGATTGTACAGCAAGCTGTTTACCCACTTAGGCATCTCTCCAGCTTGTGGTAAGTTATTTTAAAAATAATTTTTAAACTTTGCTTTCATTTTATATGTATGAGTTGCTGTGTTCTAGCATGGCTCCAGGGATTTGGACCTAACTGGGAGAGCAAGGGAATGAAGAAAAAAACCCAACTAGACAGACAGACAGACACACAGGAAAGCTGAGACAGGTGGCCTGGGACTTCTGTTAGAGAGATCACAGAACCCTAGAAGCTTAACATGTTTATTATATAGAGTTGAATAGAGAGGTAGGGTTACCTCATACAGCTGGATAAGAAGCAGGTTAGTACATACAGATAAGCAAGGAGGTGGGGCTTATGGTCTACAGCTGGATCAAGGAGACAAGTTGAACTGATCTCTGTAGAGCACTCACTGTAAGGGAAAAGTCTTCAGGCCGTAACTATCCAGGAAGAGAAAGCTATGGTGGACATTGTTTTGCACACACTGACAATACAAGCACTTCATCCCTTGAGGGAGGTTTTATCATCCTTCTGAGTCAGAGACTATGAAGTCTTCAACATGGCCATGCCCATTCACTCAGGACTTCACTAACTCTGGGTTTTCACTACTCCCTACAATGAGTATTTTGTCTCCATGTATGTGTGTGCATGCAATGTGTGCCGAGTGCTGGAGGAGGCCAGAAGAGGCCATTGGATACCCTGGAACTGGAGTGGTTGTGAGCTGTAATGTAGGTGCTGGGAACCAAACAATGGTCCTCCCTCAGAGTAGCGAGTGCTCTTCACTTCTGAGTCATCCCTTCGGCCCATTTCTAATACTTGGCTTTTCCTACTGTGTTATCTCAAGGAGGAAGCGCTTACTTTGCTAATGTTTTTTGCTTCCCAAGATTTGAAGGTGTTTTCCCAGTTTCTATGATATTCAGTAGTTGGTCCATATTTAGTTCATTTACAACAGGGAGGTCAGCACATCCTGGGCACGCCTTGATATTCAGAGTCTGAGGTACAGTGAGCAGTGACTCTCAATTAGGTAATAGAAGTGTTTCCTCTTCATTTCCAGGAGTAGAATTTACAGGAAGCAGGTGATTTATCTGGTCCAGGATATGTCTCTCTACCTGCACCACTCCCTCCTCCTCCTCAGTCCAGGGAACAAGTGTCTGTTTCTTCTACATGAGATAACATGGATTCTGGTCTGTGGGAGAGGCCTCTGCCTCTCCAGGCTGCATCTCCACTCAGTGAAGAGAGACCTAAGGTCAAGGCTGAGAAAGATACTACTTGCTTCCACTGGGGGTGATGGCTGGCCTCTAGTTCTTTTTCCAGCCTAAACAAGATTATCTCCAAAGCTTTTTCATGGTCACTAACTCCCTCTCTTTTGCTTTTCTTTCCTTGTCTTCCCTTCTTTGCACTGGGGATTGAACCCAGTGTCTTCTTCCTAGCCTGAAGGAGAGAACTGTTTCCTGAACACTGTCCTCTGACCTCCATGGCTTGTGCATGTACACACAAACACACACACACACACACACACACACACACACACACAAACACACACACACACACACACACTGTAAAAACAAAGATAGCTCTGTATATATTCTCACCTGAACCCCTTATCAAAATCCCCTCTCTTTTCTTATGTCGATGAAAATACTGCAAGTTCAAGCCCAGGTTGGGCAACTTAGAGCACACTTGCCTCAAAATGAAAACTAAGTAAACGATAGTGAAGGAAGGGTTTTGGGACTGTCTCTCAGTAATTCTGTGAGGTCTGATATCACAGAGTAGCGTTTTTCATCACTCCTTTGACAAGGAGGCCAGAAGAGTCTCCATGGTCTCCATTCCTGGAGGGGGGGGGGGGGATGGGAGAACAAGAGTCAGGATTGAGCACGAAACGGGAATGGTTCTCTGCCATGTTCTTTGTCCAGGTCCCTCATCAGCATCCTCCTCCCCTCAGCTGACCTGATAATGAAGCCTTATGGTTATTACACACAGTGGGCATAAGTCCCTTCTCCAGCCCCAGCGTCTGTCTGGAAATGCTGCTACAAACTTCAGGATTATCAATAAGTCTGTAGAGGGAATAGCTCCTCCCGTGAGATCCAGTGATTGGTGGTAAATGGGGAACTGTGATTCTGTGGAGAAAGCAGCCGCCTTGCTGAGGAGCCGCCCCAACTCAAGTTGTGTGAGGGCAAATAATGACAGACCAGATAACCGCCAAAAAGATGGTGCTGTTTCCCAATGCCCAAGGGGAAATTCGCTCTGCATTTAATAACTGAAAAAGTAAGAGAGGTGGGGAGGAAATGCAAATGAAAGTGATAAGGAACTCTGAGTGTGTGTGTGTGCCTGTGTGTGTTGTGAATGAGGTAGGCTGGTAGTATATAGTGTTGAGCATATATGGTGCACAGTGTGTGATATGTTGTGTGCTTATGGCCTGTAGTGTGTTTATGGTAATGTGTGGTATGGGTATGGTAATTGGTGTGCAATTGTGGTATGTGTTGTTCATTATCTTATGTGTTTGTGATCTGCATCTGGTATCTGGCGCTGTGTGTGTGTGTGTGGGGTATGCGTTATGAATTAGTGTGTGTGCTGTGTGGTACACATTGTGTGTTTATGGTATGTAGTATGTGGTGTGTATTGTATTGTGTGCATATGTGCCGAGAGATTCAGAAGGGTGTCTTCAGGTGGTTAGACGCTGATGTGGCTTGTCACAAGTTGATGGAGGTGAGATCTGATAAACTGTGAAGGGCGAGTCAACTTATTTCCCTCAGAACAGATTTCTCATCACAAAAGAACACATGTGGAGCAATGAAAGACAAAGATAAGCTGTGTAGCACCACACAAAACATGCTATATACCATAAACACACAATGCAGACACAAAACACCACACCCACACCCACCACACCACACACTACACATCACATACCACACCCTATACACACATAAAACATACTGTACACCATTCATTACACACTACATACACCACACTATATTCCATATGCCACACTACATATTGTAAACACACATTGAATACCACACACACAGCAGAACAAGAAAGAGAGGGTGAGGAGTCAACTTTCAAGACAGAAATGTTTTGGCCTGACCTGGTGGCATAGACCTGTCATTCCAGCTACTCTGAAGGCTGAGGCAGGGGTCTACAAGTTCAAGGCCAGTCTGAGTAACTTAATGAGTCCCAGTCTCAAGACAAAACAGTAAATGAAAGTCTGGGATGTAGATCAGTGGCAGAGAATATGCTTAGCACATATGAGACATGAGTTCGACCTCTAAGACCACCAACCAAACCAAAGCAGACTTTTAATTTTATACCTTTAATCTAGGTTAGGGAAACTGTACTATGCACGAACACCCATCACAGTTCTAAATGTTCCCACAGGCTGGCTGGAGAGGGGCTTGTAGGACATCAGTGACGGGCAGAAGCCTGAGTCAGCAGTCTTAGACGTGTCCTACTTGGACCTGACGTGAACCCCAGCACGGCTGTTTCACTTGATGCCACTGTGCAGCCTTGTCTGTTCTCCTGATTTGGGGAAAGGCGACAGCTTTGAATGTCTAGAGTTGGTGGACCGGGAGAGCAAAGGGCGGTTGGGGGAAGGGTGTGGAGGGGACACTGGATCAACTTAAAGGAACAGCTCAATGGGGTCAACAAGTGACAAACCATCCTTGGTGACCATGAGGCAATAACAACTTTATACTGGAGCTGGCCAGGCTTCTGGTGTGTGGGGTCCTGGCATCTCCTTGCCACCCTATCCTGTCCCAGTAGCACCTTCTCCATCTAACCTGTGTGAAGTTTTCTTAAAACTTGTGGGTGTTTGCACATAGCAGAGTTTTCCTGCCTTGGCTGATGGGCAGAAAAAAAAAAAAAGAAGTATTTAAAAACTCCAGTTATCGTACCCCCTTCTTGACCTGCAGTGTGTTGCTTGTATCAGGGTGCTGCCTCAGGGCTGTGGTGAGTTTAGCTATCAAGAGAAGCATTGGTTAAGAACTCTCAGTATCCCAATATGAATAATTTAGGAGTGCAAATCCTTCAGAACAGCCCCTTAGATAACTTCAATGCCCACATTGGCTGTGCCCTCTTTTACAGTTTTAGTGATGTGTGATTAGGGCACCTGCCAGTCATGATGGTTCTGTGGACAGAAATGAAGGCTCTCTTCTGCATCTAGACTTTTGGACTTTCCACATCTGCCCGTCGCTCTGTGTTTTCAGCTCCCTACTGATGTCCAGATCTCAGGGGGAGAACAGCGGGACTTTGGGAAAGCTGCTCAGACAATTCTGGTAGTGACCACGACTTCACCCCACTCCCCTCACCACTTGCTTGCTGCTGGTGATGGTTAGTCTCCATTGTCAACTTGAGTGGCTTTAGAATCATATATGTCTATGAGAGTGTTTCCAGAGAAGAGTAAAAGAAGAGGGAAGATCCACCCTGAATTTGGGTGTCATCCTCCCGGAGGCTGAAGTCCTGCCCCAAACAGAAGGAAGAAATGAATGTCTGACAAGCAGGGATTCCCCTTCCTCTGCTCCATGAACTGCTCCCATATGGGCAGGCAGCCTCGTTTGTGGTCACAGCTGAGAGCCACTCTGGCCACTGTGTCTTCCCTGCCCTGATGACCTATGGCCTCAAGCCATGGCCAGAATAAAGCTTTCCCACCTGAAGTTGCTTCTTGTGAGATATTTGGTCACAGCAATGATAAAAGTAACTGACACGTCACCTCCTGAGTTAAGACTCTAAGTTCTTTCTGCTGGGTCCCCTTGGACGCCATGGTTTAGCACTGTATCAGCCTCCGTGACCTCCTTCCTGAATTTCCCACATTGTACATTTGCAAATGTGTGGTGAGTTCCTCCAGCGCCTGCTCTTACAGCTGGGACATCGCCATTTTTGTGTTTCTGTGCTAAATTAATTAATTGAGCTATGTGCTTTGCAATTGGTTTGATAAGACCTTTACTAAGGACCTCCCGAAGGGTCACCCTGACCAGAGAATCACAGACCTTCAGTCACAGACTGAAGCTGGGTTGATGGTTGGGAACTTATGTAGGACATTGCCCAGCAACCTAAGTCTACTGAGCTTATACTGAAGGGACTTGGTCTTCGTTCTCCTTCCGAAAACCTCTTCTGGTTTTGCTCTTGGGTCCCAGGTTTGTTCACAGGTCTTTGTCTCATTATTGTTATGGTCTTAGCTGGTGTGAGAAGCTCAGAGAGCAGCAGTGACCCCTGAAGCCTTGTTAAGCCACTGAGAAAATATGTGCTGTCACTTTTCCTTTCTTTTTCTTCTTTCCCTCCGCCCTCCCCCCCTTCCCCCTTCCCTTCCCCTCCCCTCCCTCCCTGCCCCCTTTCTTTCTTTCTCTCTGTCTCTGTCTCTGTCTGTCTGTCTCTCTCTCTTATCATGTAGATAGGGATGTGGTGCATATGACTGTGTGTTTGCATGGGTGTGGGCACACTTGTACATGTATGTGCATGTGGAAGTCCAACGTTGTTATTGGGAGTCCTCTTTGATTGTTTGCCGCCTTCTATATTGAGGTAAGGTTTCTCACTGTACCTGGAACTCGCCACTCTGGGATTACAGTTGGGATGTTACTTACATGGCTCTGGGTCTCCTGCTTTGCCCAGTGGGTTATCTCCCCAGCCATTTATCACTTTCTTGATTTAAGTGTCCTTTCACCTACTTTTCTTTCCTCGTTCCCTCCCTCCTTCTCTTCCTTCTAAAAATGACAGAGTGTAGAGGATACCAGCACTGTGGAGCAGAAACACAAAAGGGCTCTTCTGTACTTTCCTTTTCTGTAACTAGAGCCACATTTGAATTTTCACCCAAGGAAAGGGAGCCGCTGTTCTTACGTCACATGATTGTGTAGGCTGTAGAATGTGGTTTCTCCCCACGGTTTCCTTTGCATGGAGCCTCATGACTGGGATAAGATTCCCCTGGGTCTTGTGAATATTGGATTTCTCTTCTGTCACTGGTATTACATTTCCTCATAAGATGTATTTGGGTTTCTGCCAGCTAGCATAGAATACAGATAGAGTCAGAAGGACCTTGAGACTCTTGTGGTTTCATCGCTGACCCAGTGTAGTGGAGAGTGGCCAGACAAGCTGTCTGTCACCTGGCTTTCAGGTCCTTTTCTACGCCCCCCCCCCCCCCCATCTGCACTTGCTTGAATTCCTTGAATTTTCTTGAATCCTGAGTCTCATATCACATCTTCAAGATCAATGTTATCGTTAGAATCTCAGCCTTTCTCCCCCCCTTACCCCCGCGAAACAAATCTTAGGAATCATTCTAAACTTCAGTGTCATGCTTTGTTTGAATGATTAAGGTTTTCTTTCTCTTTTGTTGTCAGTAGTATGGGAAGAATCCAGGGCCTCATGCATGCTGGGCAAGAGTGCTACTGCTCAGATGTAGCTTTAGCCCGGGGAAAATGTTTGTCAAGTCTGTGCAGGGGTTTTTTCTTTTGTTCGTTTGTCTTTGAGATTTATTTATTTTTATTTTATCTGTATGGGTTATTTTGCTTGTATATATGTATGTGCACCGTGTGTGTGTGCGTGAGTGTGTGCGTGTGTGTGTGCGCGTGTGCGTGTGTGTGCGTGCGTGCGTGTGTGCGTGCGTGCGTGCGTGCGTGTGCGTGCGTGCGTGTGCGTGTGCGTGTGAGCATGCGTGTGTGTGCGTGTGTGTGTGTGTGTGTGTGTGTGTGCTTGGTGTCTGGAGGCCAGAAGAGGGCATTGGAACTGGAGTTACAGACAGTTGGGAGCTGCCACGCAGTTGTTAGGAACAGAGCTCAGGTCCTCTGCAAGAGAAATCAGTGCCCTTAACTGCTGAGCCATCCCTCCAGCTCCTAATGTTCAGTTTTTAGGAGTGAATTAGCCTTTAGCTGAAGAGGAAAGAGTTTTATGCTATGACAAGATGGCTCTTGGCTTTTCCCTTGAGGTTCAGGGAAGGAAGGAGGTGTTTTAAAGAGAAATGGGTGGTGAATTGAGTCTTTTTACCCCTGTGACAACTTGATACAAGGACCTTCTCAAGCTCAAGTACCACACAGCTAACAGCAGATGGGACAAACCATAACACTAGCAATAACCAAGAAGGAAAAGAGACGTTCCCGCGGAGTAAACCGAAGGAGAAAGGGACACGTTTCTATTACGGTGTTTGAGAAGAAGCTGTTCTGACACTTAGATGGGATTTTCATTTATCTCACTTGCCGTCTCCTCTTTGTCTGGTGTTTTATTTTTGTAGCTCTTTCTTTACAAGGTACCGGTGAAGGACTGGGAATTGCTAATAAGTGTGGTAAGTAGGCAGCTGCCAACAGGAACCTGTGTTCACAGCTGATTAGGAGAGCCTGCCCCCACCTCACCCTCTCTTCTCCCCCAGTCTGGTTTTAAACACACTTACACAGCTGGAAATGACCTTGAACTCCTAATCTCCCTGGCTTCACCTCTCAAGTGCTAGATTTACTGGCTCGTACTTGGCTCAGGAGATGATCTCATGGTTCCCATTTTTGTCTTCTTCCTAGGCTTATGACTCAGTCGTAGATGGATGTCCTCAGGTGTGACAGCACAGAAGAAGGAAGCCCACTGGGTTTCCAAGTGTCACCTCATGGGACAATTTGGTTTGGTCTTGCTCTTACTTAGTTGTTTTCCATATAAAGAACTCTGACTTGCATGGCACTACCACTAGGGCAAAGTGTCCCATCAACAAAGTCTCTGTTCCTGTTCCTTTTGGTGTGTTGGTTGTACAATAGTTATCCTGTATGGAAGGTGGGACTGGGAGGGATGGAAGGGGGCACTGTGATGTAGATGTGGCTTGAAGTAGTGAATAAACATAAAAAAAAAAGAACTCTGACTTGATCTTCCTGGGAGTCTATTTTTCTTACTGTTAAATTGTTGAGGTGCACGGCATCATAAAAAGTAGCCATGTAGAATCTTGCTTATGGGCTTTGGATGAAATGAGATGTTTTTGGTGGATCTTTTAGAAGGGGGATGGAGAGGAGGAATCTGTGAGCCAATCAGAACTCTATGCCTCTAGATATTTGGAGAGGAAGCCTTCCCTGGGGCAGACTATTTGCAACTCCGAAGCAGACATATTAGAATGACTGGCTGACCAAAGCACCAAAGGGAACATGGACATAGACTTTTTTTTTTCTCCCTGTCAATGAGACACTTTTCCCTAGTGGTGCTGCCTTGTAGGCCCCCAGTGTATGAGGAGGCTCTTGGCCTTCATATGATTGCTGAACTGGGGTGAGGCACTGTTATGTAGGGACACTCCACTCCAGAGGAGTGGGATGGAAGGGTTAGGGGGTAGAGGGTGGGATGGTGGGACTGGGAGGGGTGGAAAGAGGACAGTATGATGGAGATGTAACCTGAAGCAATAAATAAATAAATTAAAAAAATCACACAGACACCTGAAAAGAAATGACTGGCTGTGAGAGAGGTTGTCTATTCAAAGTCTGAATATGGAAGCCAGTGCTTAGCAACTCGAAAACTAACAGAACCTTCTTAGAAATCAATGCATTAAGTGGAACTGAATTGGTGGATGGAGTCCCAGTCAGCCCGTGCTTGGGGTTTGGGTACCTTTGTTATCTTCTCTAAGTGTCATTTAGGTTGGTGATAATCTCTTAGCAGTTCTTTGTGCTGGTTGGCTGGGGGAGCTTCTTTTCTCATTCAATGAGAAGATAATCAATCAAGTTACTAGCTTTTGATTTTGTGAAGATTTCAGCCAGCTGGTTAACTGCCTCAAGGCACCTGCTTGACTGAAAACTAGGAGTCAGAATCTTTGCTTTTGCAAGGAGAATTGGGGGAGAATCCCTTTGGATGACAATTTTAGGTAGATGATTAAATTTGGCCTCTTAGTCTCTAGCTGAAAATTGCACTTAGATGTTTGGGTTTTCTTTTTATAGGTCTTTAACAGTGCTCTGGACTGCCGTGACTGATGTCCTGGTTCTTATCATCCCTTTTCTTTGAGCAAGGGGAAGGACCTAGCCCATTTTCTAGCTCATGGGTTTCCGGGCTGCAGAGTCACAGTGAGTAGATGTGCCCTTTAGGTTAGGGATACTTCCGTGAAGTCGTGCTCACAGCAACACAGTTGCTCGTAGGAGAGGGTGGAGGTGTGGGAAATACTTCTCTTCATTTACAAAGCATACCACTTCCCTTGGTTCAAACTCACTGCACAATTGGCCATGTGCGGGTCTCCATTTGGCTCAAGCACCATCATCTCAGATGCCAAGTGAGCTGATCTAGTGTGCTCAGAGCCAGCCAAAAACCTGAGAGCCGTTCCTACCTCCCTCATCCCCACAGCAAATTCGTTAGTGAGTCCTGTCACTCAGTCTCTAAACCACTTCTCTGAACATCCCTGGTCTGTACCAATGATCACCTCTGGAGGACCCCACCATCTTTCTCCTGATGGCCACTGCAATTACCGCCTGAGTGGTCTCCTTGCCTCCATTCCACCTTCCTGCGATCCACATCCCTTATGGCAGCCAGAGACCCCAACTAAAAGCCCATTAGATCATGAAGCTCCCATTTTAAAAGCCTCCCTGTAAATCCTGTGTTAAGTAGTCCTAAGTGGAGTTCTCTCCTGTCTTCAGGCTCCTCTGAGATGTGATCTCTTCCTGCCTCCCTGACTTCTCATTTCTCTCCTTTCTTCACTCCTTTCCATCTGTTTCTTTCAAAAATGTTACTTTAAAAGAAATACAGAAAGTATAAGAGGGGGCAGGGTAGGAAGAGAAAGGTGGTCAGCAGAGTGGGAGGAGACAGACAGGTAACGGAGGTCACTATGACTGAAGTAAGTTATGGACATTCACAAAAATGGCATAATGAAACCCATCGTTAGAATTAACATATGATAATAAAACAGAATCTTTACCCCCACCTGCCTGAGGAGGCAGCTAATGGCTGCTGGGGGAAGAAAAATTGATTTTCTTTAGTGGTGTAGCCACTGGCAAACTATCTGTGCTCTGCTAAATAACCTCACACCCAAGTGCATACCAGAAGCCCTAATTAAACTCACCGGGTCATTAAAAAAGGGGGGAGAGTCTAGAGAGATGGCTCAGTGGTTAAAAGCACTTCCTGCTCTTCGAGGGCACCCAAGTTTGGCTCCTAACACCATATCAAGGGGCTCATAACAACCTTGAACATTATCTGCAGGCGATCTGATGGTGTCTTCTGGCCTCTATGGGTAACTCCTTTAAGCACATGTCCATACGGACGTTCATGGTTACACAGAATCAAAAATAAAATAAATGTTCAAAGAGAAAGAAAACTTCCATTTTATTTTTCTTGTCTTTGGGTCTCTGCAGTAGCTATTTTCTATGCCTGGAATGTCTCCTGCAGCCAGATTTTCACAGGGACTGAAGTTCATGTTCATTTTATTTATTTCTTACACAGAATTAGGCATTGAATCTAGGACCTTCTGCATTCTATTGTGCTTCACAATCCTTGGAGAAATCTTCTCCTTTTTTTTTTTTTTCCTCTTCAGCCAGGATTGAACATGCGCACTCTAGGCGACCTCTTTATCACTGAGCTACAGTTCCAGCCCTGGACGCCCCTTGACTACTCACACTGAAGTACTAAAGTCCTTTTTTTTTTTTGTATAGGCTCCTGTTTCATTTTGTAAGAAGCAGTAGTTTCTGTTCGTTATCCTCTGTTGTTTATTAAGTTGGCCTCCACTGTAATGTAAAGTCTGTCACACTCTGGTCTTGTGTGTTCAGAACATCCCCAAACACAAAGAATAGTACCGTGCCAACCCTAGGAACCTATGAAATGGTTGTCAGTTAACGAGGGAGCAAAGACCAGTGAACTGATTTGTAGGACCCAGGAATAGATGCTTTTACATACAGCCCTGTCAAGAATGTAGGGACAAGGCTGAATGACTTTCTGTAGGTTGATAATGGATCCACGTTCTGAGTTTCTAAGTGATCAGACATTTTCTGCGGCCTAATGACTGTGGCAGTGTTGAACACTCTCACACAATGACAGCTCTTATCTGGGGGAGGTAGGACACCGACCTCATTCTCACATGATCTGATCCGCCGAAAAGCAAAATGTGTCCTTAATTTTAGGCTCCATTATAGGTGACATTTTTGTCTTGCTAAAGGTTAGGGGCCAGTAAGCGACTTGGAGGGAGCAGGCAAACCAATGT
Source organism: Lophiomys imhausi (assembly GCA_907164525.1). Classification (NCBI taxonomy): domain Eukaryota; kingdom Metazoa; phylum Chordata; class Mammalia; order Rodentia; family Muridae; genus Lophiomys; species Lophiomys imhausi. The sequence continues at coordinate 5,461,876 of CAJQZJ010032244.1, forward strand.
GTCTTTATTCACATTTAGAAATTAGTTGGCACAGGGAACAGTCAGAGTGTGCACTCTGATCTGAGAGCTAGGTCTTATTTTTTTCCTGGAAGGACTACTTATCTGTGCTGGGCCCTCAGTGTCTGAAATGTCTTATTCATTCATAAACAAAGGGCAGTGCTTCAGACAGGATGAGTCCCTGCACCTCACAAACAGGAGAAAAATGTAGAGTCGTGATACTTAAAACATTTCTCAGCCTTAGTTGTCAGCGCTGGTACCCACTTCAGCACATTTAAAGAGTGAACTCTGCTAAGGCTAGGTCAATGATACCATAAAAAAAGAATTTTGCAATTAAAAAGGCTTAGAGGGATTACTAGCAAGATGGCCTTTTACTTCTTTCTTTTTCTTTTTAATCATGCCACTTAAAGATGTAAACTCAATACAAGCATTTCCTTACATCACTTTTGCTTATCAGATAAAGCAAAGGCTGAAAAGAGCCATCATTGAAAAAAAATCTATTTGGAGGCAGAGTTTTATATAGCTCAGGCTGGCCTGCAAATTTCTCGTTAGCCAAAGATGACCCAGCTCTTCTGGTTCTTCTCTCTTCATCTTCCAAGTGCTGCGATTATGGGTATGCACACTGAGCCTGTTTGTGTGTGTGTGTGTGTCGTGGATCAAACCCAGGGCCTTGCACATGCCAGGCAAGCATTCTTGCAACTGGAGTGTACTCCTGGTCCAGGAGTTGCTGTTTAAGGTGCTTTATCTCAAGGGCAGTGTTTAGAACTCATGTTTTGCTGGATGAGCCATTTTTAACTTCATGTAGACCTTCTCTCAGATGACCTTAATGGTCCTTATGGTTTGCTAATCTACAGAGAGCGATGGTGGGTTTAGGGGATAAGATATAGATAAAGTAGCTTATTGGGAAAGCCCCACTACTTAAGAGTATTTTATTTTGCTCATTGTTAGTGCATGTGTGAGTGTGTGTGGGTCTGCGGACAATTTTGGGGAATCCTCCCTACAATATGTCCCAGGAATCATCAGCCTTGCATGGCAAGTGCTGTTATTCTCTGAGCCATCTTGCTGGGCACTCCTCTCCCCACCCCCACCCATTTTAAGAGCCCTGTAGCACCCAGCCACATCCCCAGCCTCTCTACTGTTTTACTATGATATTATTCTTCACTGTGCATATTAATGAGATATAGATTGCTAATTCAATATACGACTCAGTGTGTGGTGATCAAATCTGGGGTTTGACATTTATTTCAAAAAAAGTTTTCATTTATTTAAAATAGTGCGTGTGTATGAATGAGTGTGTTCACATGCACATGTCTGAGTGAGGACATCAAAGGACAACTGTGTGGAGTCAGGTCTCTCCTTCCACTTTTATGTGGATTCCAGGGACGGAACTCAGGTCACCTGGCTTGTCTGTCCAGCAAGAGCCATTACCCTCACTGGCTAATGTTTGCCATTTCTATAGCCTTAGACATTACCTTTTTTGTGGGTTGGCAACATTCAAAATCTTCCCGTTCTTTATAAAATATATGGTGTTGTCATAAATTGTCCATACCCCATCGTGCCATATAAATGATTTGTGCTGGCACCCAGCTAGCTACCTTCTCTCCCTACCCTTACCTGGCTGGAGGGGCTGCTACTCAAATCTGTTTCCATGAAGTCAGTATTTCAGAAGACAACCTTAACAATGGCTCCTCAGGAGCCTCTCTCCTTGTTTTTGCGATAGGGTCTCACTGGCTTGGGCCTTACCAAGCAAGCCAGGCAGGCTGGCATGGCAACCAGGATCTGCTTGTCTCTGGCTCCCCAGCGCAGGCAAGAGTCACCATGCCTGATGGTGACTCTTTCATTTATTTATTACTTTATTATTCTTTAAACATTGTAGAGTTTCTCAAGTGTATTGTTATTTTTAGGAACATCTTCTATTTAGTCTTTGATGATTTTATATATGCATATGTTACATCTTGATTATACGCATGCCAACTCCTCTTTACTCCCTTTAAACACCTCTTTTTTTTTGGTTTTTCGAGACAGGGTTTCTCTGTATATCTCTGGCTGTCCTGGACTCGCTTTGTAGGCCAGGCTGGCCTCGAACTCACAGAGATCCGCCTGCCTCTGCCTCCTGAGTGCTGGGATTAAAGGCCTGCGCCACCACCACCCGGCTTTAAACACCTCTTAATACATCCCCTGCATCCCCTGCTTCCTTAGGTCCTACCCTCTCTTGCTGCCTACTGGCATGTTGACTGCTCTTGCTTTCTTGGTCTTGAGCGGTACTTGTCACATCCATAGCTGAAATGAGTTCATAAATCCGACAGCCACGGATGTCCGGAATCAGGGTTCACAGTGTTCCTCCCACCCTCGGGTTCGTACTTCCTTTCCAGCTCTTCTTTCCTAATGTTCCCTGAGGCCTTGACCTAAGGACTCACAGTCACTTATTCTCAGCATTTTGACTAGTTAGGAATCTCTGCTTTAGCTGATACCCACTGAGTGGTTCTGGGGTCCTCTGGGGCCTCCGTGACCAATAACTTGTAGAGTGCTATCCCACACCTGGGTCTGAGATGCTCGTGTAATAGCCCTTGTCTTCCGGGAAAGCGATGTCCACTTATGAAGGGAACCTGTGTTCACACGCCTCCTTCCTGTTTTTTTTTTATTATATTATATTATTAAAAATTTTAGTTTACAAAGTGGTACCCCCTTGGCCCTGTCCTCTACTCTGTCTCTTTTTCCATTCCCTGATTAAGCCTATTCTTTGAGGCAGAGTCTTATTATATAGATCTGAGTTGTTTGGCCCTCATGATGTAAACCATACTGGCCTCTAACTTATAGAGATTCACCTGCCTCTGTATCCTGGGTGGCATGCACCACCACACTTAAACCTTTTAAAATATTTTATTTTATTAAACACACACACACACACACACACACACACACACACACACACACACACACACACACACA
>CAJQZJ010032244.1:5468577-5485384 GCA_907164525.1 Lophiomys imhausi
TCCTTCCTTCCTTCCTTCCTTCCTTCCTTCCTTCCTTCCTTCCTTCCTCCTTTCCTTCCTTCCTCCCTTCCTTCCTTTCCTTCTTTCTTTCAGGCAGGCTGGCCTCAAACTCAGGAATTTTCCCGCCTCAACTTTCCAAGTACTAGGAGAATGGGAGTATACCACCAGACCTGGTGGGAATTCTTACATTGGTTTAATTATGTGAACAATATTTCTATAAGTATTAAAATGTATTTATTTTCTTGTCGTCAATTTGTTTTGTTCCACTGACCAATAGTGCTGACATTCTGCACACTAAGCCTTGTTTTCCTCACCTCCTCCTTTGTGGTTTCTGAAGTGACAATTATCTGCTAAGCCAATTCGGTACTAATATGTGTTGAATCAATGGACGAACTTTTAATAGTATTTTAATCTTTGGGTAGCAAATTCTGTGAGATGGAGTTCTCCAGCTCAAAGGTAGGGTTCTTCACTCAGACACTTGGTGTGGAGGAGTGCTTTGTATGGTGGACATGGGAATGGTGAGGTTGGAGAGGGATATTGCATAGTCTCAGAGGGGTGGGACTGGTCAAAATAGAGACAGAGAAGAGCAGACAGCAAGGCAGTGGTGTGGGGCCTGCAGAAACGAAATGTTTCTTGGATAACATCAAGTCAGCCAGGACCTTTGGGGTTGGGAGTCACTGTGGATTATTTGATTTGGCAAAAAGTTTGGATTTGATGACACCAAAGAGTAATTTGAGCCAGGCTTGGTGGCACACACCTTTAATCCCAGCACTTGAGAGGCAGAGGCAGGCCGATCTCTGTGAGTTCCAGCCTGGTCTACAGAGTGAGATCAGGACAGCTAGGGCTATTATACAGAGAGATCCTGTCTTGAAAGAAAAAGAGTAATTTGAGTGGTGCTGAAGATTACTCCCCAGGGTCTTGTTAGCCCCTCCCTCCCTCCCTCCTTCCTTATCTCCCTCCCTTCCTTTCCATTTCCTGGGATCCAGCCTGGGGCATCCCATGGAAGATGAACAGAGGGCTATTTGATGATTGGAGAAAAAGAACAATGGAGATGGGATGAGAATGCTGGACAAAGAGGGGACACCTTTCAGTCACTGTGCTCCTTGGGAGGATGCATGCTGATAGAACTCTCTCCCTCACCACGAACATGTGAGCACACACACACATGGAGGAGCAGCTACAGACAGTTGTGAGCTGCCACATGGGTGTTGGGAACTGATCCTGGGTCCTCAGCAAGAGCAGCCAGTGCTCCTAAACTGTTGAGCCATCTCTTCAGCCCCAGGAGTTTTTATTAAAAGGATTACTGTCACTAGCTGCTGTGGATTTGGTAGAGAATGTTGTTTCTATTTTCATGAGGCAATGAAATCTTACCCTCCTTTTATATCTTTGCCTCTATCCCTCCACCCTCCTTACCTTCTTTTCCTTCCTTCTTTTTTCTTCCCAAAATGTTTTATACCTCTAAAGACTAGAATTTATTAATTAACCTTCATATTTAAAAAATAAAAATATTTTTTATAAATATTTATTTTTATTTAATATGTATGACTGTTTTATTTACAGATATGTCTGTGTACCACATGTGTGCCTGGTCCCTCTGGAGCCCAGAAAAGGGTGTTGGATCCACTAGAACTGGAATTACAGATGGTTGTGAGCCACCACTCGGATGCTGGGAACTGAACCCTGCTCCTCTACAAGAACATTATGTGTTTCTAACCGCTGAGCCACCTCTCTACCCCCAACCTTCACACTTTTACCGGAACTGACTTCTGTACAACACAGGATATCTCTCAGCAGGAAAATACCAATATGAAAAACCTACCAGCTCTATTTTCAGGTAACACTTAGGACTCAGGGGACAGTAGGGACATTCTGTAACTTTCCCTGCAGTGTCAGTCTGAGTTAGCTTGGTAGGAAGTACCATGGAGAAGATACTGTGTTCTTTACAATGCCCTAAGAAAAAACACGGACCCTTTCCTTCTGTGTTTCTGGGAGGACAAGCCTATGTGCTTGCTCCATCTGCTCATTTTTATCTGAGGCTTCAGGACAGGGGGGAGAAGAGCTAAAAAAAGATGCTTTTTGTAGATTTGTAATCTCAGGATAAAATGCAGATCCCAGAAACATGTCAAAAGCTCCTGTTTATCCAGAGTGCAAACATCACAGGCTTTGCAGCTAGTGGAGAGTGTTTCTCAGTGTGCTGACTGTGGGAAGTCAGTCTCAGCACTGTCACTCACGGCTCAGTCCAGTCCTAAGGTCCTGTTTAGATCCAGAGAGGGGGGCAGGAGGAGAGAGAGGCCTTTATTTATTTTTATTTTTTAAGACAGTGTTTCTCTGTGTGTAGGTCTGGCTGCCCTGGACTTGATTTGTAGACCAGGCTGACCTCCAACTCACAGAGATCCCCTGCCTCCTGAGTGCTGGGATTAAAGGCGTGAGCCTCTGCCACCTCCACCCATCAAGAGACTCTTTCCTATGCTCACTTTTAGTATTTGATTGATTTCATTTGGTTTTCTAATTTGCTCACAGCTGACAGAGCCATACCTGGAATATTTGATCATCTGGGCCCTGAGTTTCCTGCCATTCTTCTATGAACTGGATTCACTGGACAAGGGAAGGAAATCTCTCCATGTTCATTTTTGCAGATGCAACAGGGATGAGTAGATAGGAAGTTTTCCCCTTCTAGCTTGTTGTGGAAGGAGGAAGGAAAGAAGGAGGAAGTAGGAAAGAGGGAGGAGGAAGGAAGGAGGGAGAAAAGAACAAGGAAGGAAGGAGGCAAAAAAGAGGAAGAAAGAAGGAAAGAGAAAGGAGGAAGGAAGGGGGAAGGAGGAAAGAAGGAGGAAGAGAAGAGGAAAGAGGAAGGGAGGAGGAAAGCGGAAGGGAGGAGGAAAGAGGAAAGAAGTAAGTAGGAAGAAATGAAGAAAAAAGGAGGAAGACTTCGCTTAGTCCAGGGTTTAACTGCCAAAGGACAGAATGCTCACAAAAGGGTTAATTTCTAGACATAACCCCCCCCCCCCAACTGCTCCATGTGAAGGGACTGCTCTCCTGGTCTAATTACTCTCTGAAAGCAGGTGGGAATGGTCTCCAGTCTCTGCAGGAGGCTCTTGCTCTCTCCTCCTGAATAGTTAGGCTGAGCCTCCTTTTAAATCTCCCAGCAGTTCTCTCTTCTGTTCATTGTTATTTTCCTCCCTCACCTCTGGACAGTTCTGCACATTCACTTGAAACATCGTCACAGGAGAACTTGGCTTTGCCAGAAGCCTCTCTGAAATTATTTTTTATCCTGTTCTGGCTTGCACTTGAATAATTCTCCATCAACGGCATGTCTGATTGAGTTGGCATCACAAACCCTTTTGTATGCTAGTTTTTTTTTTCTCCTTCAAGAAATATTAAAGTCTGAATAAAATTGGAATAGCTGCCTGGTAATGATCTCATTATGTATAAATACAGAAGTGCTCGCAGGGAAGATAATGACTCCAGGATTCAGGTATGCCTCGAATAACTATTATCTTCCAAGGAGTCAGCTGCACCCGGCACTGGAGCTCCGGCAACATCCCTTTCAGTTTAAGGTTCAAGCCACAGAAAACGAAGAGCTGATTGAAGCTTGGAATAGGGTTTCCCCCTCCCCCATCATGACATATGTTCCAAGATGAAGGGAACCTGGGCTGTGTGTTTACTCTTCATTTGGGGCTTCACATGTTCTGACTGATCGGAAAGACAAAAAGGCAGAAGGAGAGACATTTGGTGCTGGCTGAAACCCATATCCATTCTGGATGTGAAGTTTCCTCGTTTGGTGCAGATAATTGTGATGAGACAGTTCTGGGGATAGACGCTACTAGAGGCTTTTTAAAAATAACAGCCTGTCACCCAGTTTGAGTTCTTATGCAGCAAAAGAACAAACACAGATGGAGGCAGTGGGAAGGCTGCTGGGTGGGAGAGGCCCCCTGAATGTGGGAGTTGCCCGGCTATTAGTCTCAGTCATCTTTCCCAGTACCCAGGATATAAAGAGAGGCGTTCAGAAGAAAAATATATGGGCACACACATGCACACACGGGCCTCAACTCCCAACATGGGCTAGGCATCTTTGGAAAAATCTTTTGTTATGAGCATCAAAGAAAGGAACTGAGTGGGGACGAGAGAGATAGTATCAGACTCTACTGCTCTGAATGTCCCTGTTAGGTCCTAAAAGGACAAGTTATCTAAGAGGGAATCACTGCCTATCAGCTTAGACCAGGAAGAGACGGGGCTGGAGAATAAGTTCGGCTGTTACTATTTTCTCAGGGTCATACATCTTCTGAGTTCCGGAGATTTCCAAATCAAGAGCTATGAAAATACAAAATGACATTATAGGGGCTGGGAAGATGGCTTGAGTTCCGGAGATTTCCAAATCAAGAGCTATGAAAATACAAAGTGACATTATAGGGGCTGGGAAGACAGCTTGTTCGGTGAAGTGCTTGTCATGTCAACGTGAAGACCTGAGTGTGGGTCTCTAACACCCATGTAAAGACATCGCATGATGGCATGTGTTTGTAGTCCTAGTACAGGGGAAGCAGAGACAGGTGAACCCAGAGCCTCACTGGTCACCCAGTCTAGCTGAATTAGTGAGCCCTAGGTTCAGTGAAAGACCTATTAAAAAACAAAGTGGAGAGCCAAGAAAGCTGCATAGCAGCAACCTCTGGCCTTCATGTGTACCAATTGGCACATACATGTGCACATGCTTATATGGACACACATGCTCCTCTCATACAATCAAACAAAAACATTATAGGCATAATTCTTCCACAGAAGACTGGCTGGATGGCAGAAAGATTTTGCCCATTGCTGAAAGTCATCATCCACTGTCCATGGAATGTCGTCGAGCCTTGACAGCAATCCCTACAGACAGAGAGTTACAGCTACAAACATAAGAGTAAAGGTGACTTACAGCAGGTGTGGCCAGAGGGAAGCCCCCAGGGTTGGGTGCCGTCATCTTCTCTATCTCGAAGAGAGTCAAGTGACAAGAATTTAGCTATGCATGCATCCATGCAGGAGAAGAATTTTCTCTCTGCCCCTCCAGTTCTGCAGGGACTGTTGGCGCGGGGAGCTCGTACCCTCATTGTGTTCTTGATTCCTAGGGTGATGGCACTCAAAAATGAGCTCTGTCACTTGCTGACATTGCATTGGAACTCACCTTGTGTACTGTCCCTGTTGTTTCTATAGGGACCTAAGACAAATCCCTAGTATGGCAGATACATGTCTTCCCCGATACCGGCCGTGTCTCAGGATACTCCGACTTCATGATTGCCCTCAGATAGCTTAGTCTGTTTCAGTGTTTACCTTGTTCTGGATGCTGTCTGTTTACGCCACGTCCTTCATCTCATCTGACCCTCAGCTCTGTGAGGGTGCTGCTGTCGTTCCACATGTATCATAGATGGTGGCTTGGTGTCTGCCAATGATCATTTGTGGTAGAAGAGGAGATGGCTCCCATCGAAATCCTCACATGATTCCTTATTTAAACTCTGTTGTGTTATTTAGTTAGATTTTGAGACAGGGTCTCACTGTGTTGCTCAGGCTGGTCTTGAACTCATAATCCTTCTGCTACAGCCTCCAGAGTTGGAGATTATAGGCATGCACTACCACACTTAGCTATTTAACTAGTTTTAATGGAGCCTTCAGTATTCAGTGTGGGGTTCAACTTGAGTATGATGCATGATACACAGCTGTCTACACAATGTCTATGAACTAATAGGCAGATAGGAATAGAACCTGAATATGCTGCCTTGTGGAATAAACTTAGATTTGCCTTCTTGTCTGTCACTAGTTAGTCTAAAATTCTGTCTCAGAACTAGGATTGGACTAGATCATAGGTTAGTAACTTTCTCCTGTAGAAGGCCATTTAATATATATTTCAGCCTTTGAGGTAACATCATCTTTGTTATAACTATTCCATTTTTCTGCTATAAGGACTCAGAAAAATAACATAGTAGACAGGCACAGCTCCATTCTAATAAAGCTTTATTGACAAAGACATTGTAATAAAACTTGAACAGTTGGGTGTGACCTATTATTAGCCCCGGGACAGGGGTAGATACCTCTGTTAAGAAAATGCTATAATTTCTTCACATGTCATATGGATCTTAGCGTGGGCATAAGAAGCCATTTCTCTGAATTTTCTCAGGATGGGTATGTTTTTTCTTTTTTAACCAACAACTTGGCAGTAGATGGACTCTAGGAGAGGCAGTGGAAGGGCTTCACCAATGTTCTGATTGAAATTGTAGTGGGAGCAAATCCACGAAAGAAGGTGGGGGACGGGATGGTCTCATCAATCAGAAATGGGCATCGTTGTTGCAGTTAGATATCTGGCCGTCAAATACATATGGACTGGACATTGGGAATGTATGCTAAGCCATATAACCCTCATAGCTGTGGCCTAATTACCTCTGTTGTTTTGTATTGTATTTATTATTATAAGAGAAAGAGCCATTTGTTGGACTGAAAGGGGGAGCTGTTGGGGGAAATAAGATATACCTTAAACTTAAAAAAAAAAAAAAAAAAGGGAAGAGGATGGGGGTTGATGGTGGGAGGGTGGGACTGGAGGGGGAATAGGGAGGGGACTGAGATTGAGATGTAACTTGAAGAAGTAGGAAAAAAAAAAGATATCTGGCCGTTAGCTCAGTAGGACAAGGAAGATACCATGGGGTAGGCTAGAGACATGAACTTCCCAGGAGCAGAATATAAAAATAAATATTTCTTTTTGGAAAGAAGTGTTTATATAACTCCTTGTGTAAGCCTTAGAATCCAAGATCATGTAACATAATTCTAACATTCATAACATACCTAATATAGTTATGATAATTCTACCTAACATAATTCTGACAATGTAATGAAAATCTAAACATAGCTTTGTTTTTTATTAGCACATATTCATTGTCCAAAATAATGGGTTTCGGTAGAACATTTCGTCCATGCATGACTTGCACCTTGATCGTATTTCTGCCACCTGTCATTTTTTTCAGTGTCACCGCCTCTCCACAGTAGCCTGTTGGTCCCTTTCCACCCTCCAAATAGTCCCCCCTCTACTTTCATGCCTTATTGTATAGATTTGATTTTAATCTCTTTCCTTCTAAAAGGTATCTACCCAATCTCCATTTGAATACACTTATTTATTATTTCCATACATTTGAATAACTTTCTTATGACTTTGAATGAAGGCACAATTTTAGGTCTGTTCCTGCTGAAGGGGACACGAAAAACTTGTTCAGCTGACTTGAAGGGCTTGGAGTCTAGATGATCAAAGCAGAGAGTGGACTTGAGCTGGGCAGGCCTGAGCAGGTCTATCAAATAAGGACGTCCTGAGGGGGAGTCTCTGCCTTTCTTTCATTTCCACCTCCTTTTGTGTCACTTCACCACCAAGTTTTTGTTTGTTTTTGAGATAACGTCTCATTAGTCCAAGTTCAAACTCATATGTGACTGAGGACGATCTTGCACTCCTGACCCTCCTGTCTCCATCTTCCATGTGCTGGGATTACAAGCATGAGCCACCAAGCCCAGCACAGGTCAGCTTCATCTTTGGGCTGAAATTTCCCCGGGTGGCATTGCAAAATTCAACTTCTTATTTGACAAAATGCAACTAGGAAAAGCAAACAGCTTTCCCCGGAAGCCCTGGCATGTTGTCTTTGGGTGTTGTTGGGTGTGACTGGCTGTGGGATGGCTGGATGTTTGCTGATGTGTAACATCAGCTAGGTGGGGCTGAGATTTGGCACACGGTGAAGAGTGGAGCCCAGGCTACCCGTGGAATACTGGGCTGTGTTTGTCAGGAAGAGGCAAATGGCTGTGGGTTAACAAACAGCAGGTGTCCAGTACAATGGCACTTTGTGATTTTCAAAATGCTTTTATGGGAACGACTCATTTGATTTTATAATTTTATGGGAATATGTTTGTCAGCTGTTGTCATTTCCATTTCAGATGAGGATGCTTAGCATGAATCACTCACATTCATACACTGACAGTAGAGATTGTATTAACTCTTTTCCCTGAATGATGTTGACATCTGATCACAATACAGAAACATATTACTTCTACCCTGGACTAGATCTCTATTAATGCCAGTTAACATTGAAGTGAAATGTTAATTGGTCACATCACACTGGCTTGTACTGATTTTACAACTAACTAAGACCCTTTTGAATTTTCATGACTTGCAATAAAACACAATATACCTAATTTTTTCACTTAAATCAGGAAGACACTTACCTTTGTACTATCTCATATTAAACTCCGTTCACCGCTCTGAACAGGTAAGAAGACTTGAGTCGTATAGAATTCAGAACATAAAGTATCTTTTCCAGATTTATGCTTCCTTCAAGCTTAATAGCCATGACGTATTTTGTCTTCTAAGTAATAAGGTATATGTAATGCTGATCAATTGCAGATATCAGTTGGGAATGAGGCCCCTTCTACATCAGATGATCATCTCTGCTTTCTCAGCAGTTCATCAGCTGTACGGACAGAAGCCAAACAGATATATTCAATGAGTCATTTCACAGATGGACCATCTCTTCTCCTTCGGCCTCTTTCCTTGTGTTTCTAATCTAAGCAACATCTTCACGGAGAATATTTCCTTTATAAATTACACCATTGGCCTGAAGTCAGAGGTAACTATGCTCTGGTGAAATTCCCTCATCATTTGTTGTGAATTAAATCAGAAAAATTGTGGCTACTGAGTTAGTGTTAAATCCCCATCAACATACCAGGAAGAGGGTAACAACGGCAAGCAAGCCTGACAGTCTTTGGAAATCTATTATTAAACAAATTCTACAACACACGTTCCCTCAGTGACTTGCTTTTCTTTTTTTAGATTAGAAAAGTTAAATTCTCTAAGTCAAATGTAAGTAATAAAAGGATATGTACACATACACTATGCACATACATAATCATGCACACATATACTATGCACACATATACACCAAGAAACAAAATTAAAACTCAATCATTCAGGGCTGCTTTCAGCCATGGTTCCAGCTTTCTTTACTTCTCTTTAGGAGGGTATGGAGAGGAGGAGACAGCGTTGCTTTCCCCTTGACCTTGAGGACCACTACTGCTGGACAGAGCCATGCAGCTATGATGGACAGAGGTGGCCCCTGTCCCCCACAATGGCCTGAACAGTGCTATTCCTAGGCTTGGCCTTACTTCACCTGTCTCTGCTCCCCCTCAAGCCTCACCCTCAGATCTTGTAAAAAGTCCTCCATGCTGTAGGTATTTCATAGGGAAATTCTGCTTTCAAACTGCGCTGAATAGGTTTCAAAGGAAATGAATGAAAGCCATTCTTTTCTTCCTTTTCCCATGAAGTGATTAGCTATGCAGGGTGGAAAACAGTTTCTATTTGAAAGGAGAACTGTGCAGACAGCAACATCTTTCCTTTCTTCCCAACTGCACTCTGAAAACAGCAGCTCCTCTCCTCTGGCTCAGTGCTGTGGCCCGCCCTCCCTTCTGGTGGCTCCCCTCTACCCCCCTTCTTTGTGACACTCCTTCCTAGCTGCAAGAGCAGGTTATCAAGGTGATAATAAGCGAGAACATGTTCCAGCCTTGTTTTAAGCCTTAGCCATACCACACTGCTTAATCAAGGTTAAATGCCAGTGTGAACCTATGTTTTCTGCCCCTCTGGCCATGCGGCCCTAAGCCAGGCTGATCCCGCCTTACTTTGCCCCTCTCCACCAGAGACCAGCTGGTGTGTATGATTGAGGTGGCCTCTGTGTCCAGGCAGCTGCTGGCTTGCACTTGGAAATTCAATCCTCTCAAGGTAATTCCTTGGCTTATAAAAAAAAAAAAAAACCTTCTGCAGTGAATTCTGAATTGGATGCTGCCCACTCCAAGCTGCATAATGACAGGCTCACCGACTTCCACAGACATGGAGCCTAGGCTGGGTAGGGCGCACAATACTGTATAAAAGGCATTTTATGAAAAAAAAAATTGAGACAGAGTTTCACAGTAGCCCAGGCCAGGCTTGAACTCATTATGTAGCTAGGCAAAGATGACTTTGGACTTCTGATTTTCCTGCATCTACTTACTAAGCACTGGGGTTGCTAGCATTCACGACTATGCATGGTTTATGTGGTGCTGGGGATAAAACCTGGAGCTTCAGACACGCTAGGCAAGTTTTTTACTAAGCTGTATCCTCAGCCCAGAAGCTGTGACCTATAAGATCTCATTAGCAGATTTCTAGAAACTTCCAGAATAGAATTCTCAATCTTCTTTTTATTCTTCTGAGGTCTTCTAAATGACTTAAGGTATATCTGGGCCACCTGTAAACAGCAAGTGGCAAGTGGCTAACCTTGAGGTACGGGGGACACGTGGGCCCATTCTTGGGGTTCTCAGTCTCATTAATAACAGAATTTATGAATGGACTCTCAAGGAAGCTCAAGGAAAAATGTGTTCATGTTTAAAAGGAAATCCCAGGACAAGTAAACTGTAAACTTCAGCAGTTGCCTGGAAGAGGAGGACAGAAGAGAGAAGGGGGAAAAATGTGACTTTTTAAGTTGCATGGAGGTCAGACAAAGGTTAGGGAGGGTTGAAAAGTTCAAAATGTTGGAGAAAAGAGCCCAAAGTGTTAAGGAAAGCATTCTTAGAAAAGAAGTAGAAAAAAAGAAGGGAGAAATTACACTTTAACAGGCAAACTTCTTTGCTGTTGCCCTGTGGCCCTACAAGTTACTGTACCAGGGGAGGAAAACTACAGTGTCTCATCACAGGACTAATTATCTGCCTATCTCTTCAGCTTGGCTTGAGTCCAGCCTTGCCTTCTTGGGGCTGGACCTTGGCCAAGTGAACAACTTGGCCCCAACTGGAATGTTAGGTCTCCATTCAAACCAGAGATTCTCTTGACCAGTGCGTTTTTGTTTTTGTTGTTTGTTTTTGTTTGCTGTTTTCACTGTAACATTTGTATGTCAGAGGAAGTGAAAATAGTTCTAGAGTCTTGCCTTGGGTGAGGCCACTCTCTTTGCTTAGAGTGCCAATTTACCCCTAAATTTGGATACCAAACTAACAGTGGGAAAAAGATGTGGAGTTATTATGTTACTATTGGACCTCCACTGGGCATGTCATCCTAAGCAAGAGTGATACTGGGCCAGGAGATGTTCCTCGGTACGCAAGGAGGTTGCCTAGGGATCGAAGCAACCATTGTCATCCTTAAGATGCCTTGCATCACTAGTTAAGACTCGCTCTTCTTTCTGTACTCCTAAAGCTGGTCCCATCCCTGAAAGCGGAGTCTCAGGGGTAGTGGCTGATGCTGCAGTAAAGGTCCTATGTCCCCTGGTGGAAATGGGTGGCTTGGCCGTGAGAGGACCTGCATGTCCTTCTTGTTTCCCAAAGCTTCAGCTCTGAGTTGGAGGATGTGTTTTGGCAAGTTCGAAAATCCAAAAGTCATTGAACCCTTGAGAATCTCCTATGCCCTGTAGAAGTGTGTTTTTATTCATCTGTTTCTTCAGGAGGTAAGAAATAATGCCATTCAGTTCTAAGCATAAATTAGCATTTTTAACAATGCTGTGCAAAAAAAAAAATGTAATTTGAATAGAACTGATTAGAATTTTGATAGGGCACCAAGGAACTTCTAAACAAATGCTGATCAGGTAATGAGAGGAACAAGTCATTTATTTCAGTGGTGGTGGTATCTGTTCAGTGATTGGGTCACAGTTTCCCAAACATATACAGTGACTGCTCATTAATTATGTGCTTCTTACTTGGTAATTGTCCAATATAACTACACACCGTGAGCTTATAGCCAAAGCTGCAGACAAGCACAGGGAAAAGTAACAACCTAGATAAAAGCATATTTTCTTTTTGTAATAACATTCACTAATTCAAGGACTCTGAGAGAGGAGAGCTATTGTTAGACTCCGGCCTTGGTCTTGTCTCTGTGCGATGGACTAAATTGCTCACCATTTGCTAAGTAGGGACATTCAAGCTCCAGAGTGCAGGGCTTTGCAAACAAGGCTGTGCACTGGCATTTAACCTGTCTTTATGGGAGCAGCCTCACCTTCTGGTCAGCAAGGGACTCGCTGCAAGTGGGGCTGTCCTGGAGCATTATCCATGCTTTTCTTAGTCTGTGTCAGCCTAGAAAATGCTCTGAACCAACTGAGGTTAATTTTCCGGATTTTCTCCTTTGAAATGTTGGAGGTTTGTTTTAACTAAGAGAGTCGTAATGTTTTCCTTTTATTTCACATCTGGGATATTATTATTATTATTTTGAGACAGAGTCACATTAGCCCAGGCTGAACTTGAGCTTGCTATGTGGTGGAGGGTGATCTGGAACTCCTGATCCTCTTGCCTATACCTATAGGGTGCTGGGATTACAGGTTTGTGCCACCACCTCCTGCTTACACAGGGAACTTTCACCCTCACTGCAGGTGTGTGTTCTGTTGTACTTACTGATTTTGTGTGTGTGTGTGTGTGTGTGTGTGTGTGTGTGTATAAATGTGAATGGTGCATGTTTGTGGTGTATGTGTATGAGTGTATGAGCAGGAGCTCAGGCCCACATGTGTGTGCACAGACTACAGGAGGATGCCAGGTGTCCAGTCCTTCCACTTTCCACCTTATTCCCTTGAAACATGCTCTCTCACCGAATCTGGAGCTAGGCCCACAGTGGTCCTCTGGTCTCTGTGTTGCCCACAACACTGGGGCTGTAGGCATGGCTGGACCTATCTTTTTACATGGATGCTAGGGGCCAGAATTTTATAGCAAGAGCTCCTACCCATGGAGTCATTTTCCCAATCCCCACTGATCAGCTTTTATTGGTAATTAAAAATCAGACCTTGATACAATCTTGATATTAATATAGTATGCCATTTTCTGGAATACAAGTTGAAAATTAAGACCCAAGAAAAGAAATAATCATAGATTATCACAGGGTGAAATGTTTTTAAAGGGAGATTATCTCTTTATCAAAGTTTTAAAGTTGCCCTTTTACCCTAAGTATTTTCATGTGTAAGAAGCTTCGAGGGGCTGCCCCTAGAGGCATTGCAGATGTGGCTGTTATGTCACACTTGCATCAGTAGGTGGCAGAGAGGAGAGAGGCTACATCTACACTCAGTGTTCTGATCTGTGAACATTTGAATGAATAGTAGCCTAACATTCTTGGAAAAAAGCAAGCTGGATACCAACACAACATTGGTGCCATAGGGTAGCCTGGGATGACTACCAGACCAGTACCAGGCAAGCACCAGATGGGCTCCCAGGACAGGAAACAAGCCAGAAACTAGAAGAACTCTGCCTGGCCCTGGATGTGGGGGTTGTGGATACCTAACCTTGGGGTGAGATCTGGCCCAGGTCAAAGAGCAGGAGAGCTGTCTCTGCCCCTCACATGCTGCAGCACTCTGGAGAGCAGGCCCTACACCTTTCCTGGGTAGCAAACTACAGCTGGTCCTGGATATAGGAGTTGGTGGTGAGCCAGCCCTGAGGGAGTGAGTGTGGGAGAACCAGCTCTGCCTTCTGTCTGCTATGTGGTGGTATTGGCTAGGGAGAGATCCTCTCCAGTCCCTTTTGCCCTCACCACCATTGACTGACAGGAGATCTGGCCCAGATGGGTGTCATAAGAACAGGAGAGCTTTCCCTGCTCCTCTATGCTGCAGCACTCAGGAGAGCAGGCCCTGCACCTTTCCATAGTAGAACTGGCCCTACAAGTGGGGTTGCCAGGTCCAGAATCAGGGCTTTGAGTTGGCCCACTCCAACATCTACCCCATGGATGAACTGCTGGAGTGTAAGAAGAGGCCAGTTTCACCACACAAAACTACAGGATCTTCATGACACAGGACAGTTACAGCATATCTGAGGAGTTCCAGTGAGGTTCCAGTATTGACAAAGTAGCAGAAACCAGAGGCCTCATACCAGACCAAGGAATTATTTTAATGAACATTTGCAAGCAAAATGTGTGGACAAGGGGGAATATTGTGGGACACACTGACACACTGCAGCTTCCACAATGGAATTTTATGTTTTGTGCTGGGACAGATTGCAAGGGTGGAGGGTGGGTCGGAGGGGAGGTGGGAGATAAGATGGAACCAGGTGCATGATGTGAAATTCACATAATAAAATTTTTCAATTAAAAAAAAGAATGAGAAAAAAAGAGGCTTTGAGGGAAGTCTTCGAAAGACACAGAAGAGAAGAAAGTACTATGTAGGCTAAGGTTTGGCATGGTGATGTATGTAAATATCCATTGTTTGACTTATGTATCTGTTACAAGGGGAACATCTTTCATCCTTTGGGTTTTTGGATAATAACCAAGTACTAAACAAATGTTTTAGTTTCTTTCACGTCCCCGTGACAAAAATACCTGACAGAAAAAATGTAATGGAGAAGGATTGATTTTAGCTCATAGTTTCAGACACATTTCAGTCTGCTGTGGGAAGGCATTGCAGGAGCAGTGTTGTGGTAAGACCGTGTGTGTGTGTGTGTGTGTGTGTGTGTGTGTGTGTGTGTGTGTGTTCATGTCAGTGGAACTGAAAACACACAGCAGGGACAGGAACTGGGACTGGGGAGTATATTCTTCAAAGGTCTGGCCTAAGTCGCCCACTTCTGAAAGCGCTCACCACTTAAAGGTTCCAGACCTTTTAAAGTAGCACCACAAACTGGAGATCAAATGTTGAAGACGGGAACTTGTTGGGGACATTTCACATTTAAACCATAATAGCAGCCATCTAAGGATGTGGCAGTGGAGGAAACTGATACAGTTTGAGGTTAAGGCGTACCCAAATGCAGGTAGTAGAGTGACAGGGGTGTATGTTGAATTTCCTTTTTGAAGAAAGATTCTCTCTCTCTCTCTCTCTCTCTTGTTCTCTCTCTCTCTCTCTGTGTACATACACACATTAGTGTGGGTACATGTTTAGGGCAGGAGAGGGCGTTGGATCCCCTGGACTGGATTAACTGGCAGTTTTGTGGTATCTGACTGGATGTTGGGCCGCTAACTCCAGTCCTCTGCAAGACCTGTAAGCGCTCTGAGGTGCTGGTAGAGCCATCTCCCCAGCTCTGGAAAAAATTCCCCGTTGGAAAACAACAGCCTCTCTTTTCTAGAGAATCTCTGTTGCCCATGTTTACTGTGGCAAAAGGGAGAAGGTGAAAGTTCGTCATTGCTGAAGAATCTAGAGTACCCTCATGTTCACAAAATCTGACTACCATTGGGGTAACCATCTCTTCTACCAGTCCATTTCACAGCTGAGCAAACTAAGACCAAAGGAGGGGTGGTGAAGAGAACATTTATGGACATTTCCATGTTCATAAAGGACTGAAGCCCTGGGCCAGAGCCACTGCAAAGTAATCTTAAATCCCTTTGGGTGGGCAGCTCCCTCCACCTCTCTCTTAAATAAAGTCCAAAGGAATTAGAAGCCATAGGGGTTGCTGATGTTGTTTCTGTGGTGCTGACTTAGCTCTAAGGAAATAAACTCTGGAAATATGCAAAGATTTGCTACCTTGAAACAAACAAATGGTAAATGGAGGAAACATTGTGTTTGGGCTAATTTATTTTCTCTGGCTCTACTAACTCTTGAGCAATTAGCTAGATTATTTCCCTAATGTGAACAATGACTGTATTTATACTCAAACAATTAATTGGACAATTGTTTCAGTGTGGGCATTTACTCTATTACTTTTCCCTTTGCATGCCACTTCCCTTCCACACAGGCCTCAGCGAGAGCCATTTCCACAGAGTAGTGTGTGTGTGTGTGTGTGTGTGTGTGTGTGTGTGTATAAGATTGTAAACTCCCAAAAGCAGATCTCCATGTATCTTTGGATTTTTATGTTTGCTTTACTTTATGATCACTGAGATCCGAGTTATAATGTCTCCATTGTTTAGTGGGCATATTAGAGTTGATTGTTTCTCTCAGCAGCCATCAGCTGCCCCCTGTGAGACCTCCACGGCTTACCTTATCATAATATTGGAAAGCAATTTCTCCTGACTGCTGTGAACCAATGCCAGAAATCCAAAATGCTGCCACAGTCATTAAGTGATTTCCAATTAGTTAATTGGTTTCACAGGCTGCTTCTTTCTAAACTGCACCTTAAATGAAAAGCAGATCCATCCATTTTTGAAGGAAGGAAAAAAAAATCCTGGGCCCTCTGGGTTTTAAAATTCGAAAGCACAGCATACTTTGGAAGAAACTTCACTAAAAATACCAGTTCCGTGGCATGCAGAGGAGAGTGGGACCAGCCTCTGACTCCCTGCTTGGCTGGGGTTTGCTTTGCCCCCTCTTACCCGGGAAGCCAGGCAGATTGTCATAGAGCAAGAATAAGGAGAACTGAGATCAGTATGGAGTCTCCCTTGTGCCAACACCCTGGCTTCTGTACTAGGAGCTGCAGGACTGTCTGGGCATGGCTGCTGCCAGTGCTATATTAAACCTCTCTGAGAAGTAGGGCAAAGCCCTTGAGGATGGTTCTTTAAGAGGCTACTACTATATTCTTCCCTCCCTTCTTCTCTTCCTCCTTCCCTCCCTTTCTCCCCCAATCTCTCTTTCACATTTGCTGGGTATAGTAGCTCCTACCTATAACCCTAACATTCATGCAACCAAGGCAGCAGGATCATGGGTTTAAGGATATCCAAGACTACATAGTGAGTCTGAGGTTAGCCTAGACTATACAGTGAGACTGATTAAAAATACACAAAATGAAAGAAATGAGCACCATGAGCCACATGAACTCCATGAATACCATGAACCCCATGTGTACCATGAACCCCGTGAGCACCATGAACACCATGAGCACCATGAACCCCATTAACACCATGAATACCATGTGTACCATGAACCCTGAACCCTGTGAACACCATGAGCATCGTGAACACCATGAGCATCGTGAACACCAT
>CAJQZJ010032244.1:5489114-5499366 GCA_907164525.1 Lophiomys imhausi
CAGATAGAGAGGGAGAATTTTCTTTTTTGTTCTTGTGAAATAGAACACAGTACTTTCTACTCTCTATTTTTTAGAACAGCAATGATTTTTTCAAACTGTTAATCAGCTTGAAGGAAAAGGCATCAAAGAGAATGCAACATTTGTTTTTTCTAAAAGAACAATGTGCCTTTTTTTCCCTTGTAGTGAAGTCTATTGATACGTTTACTTGTAGGATCCATGAAGATGGTAAGGACTTAATAAATATTAGATCAGCCAACCAGTCATCTTACCCTGCCCTCCAGGAACTTACAGTCTACTTCAACAAGGCCAACACTATGCCCTTTGATTTTTAAATATTTTATTACCTTCTGTTTGTGGGAAACAAAAGTCTGAAGTATTCCCATCCAGGGATGCTGAATTAAGATTGGCCTATTAAAGAATTAGATTCTATATGAGCCAATGAGAAGTTTTCTTGGCGTTCTTGTCTGACTAATACCAATAGCCTTAAAAAAAAAAAGACTATTAGTAATCTACTAAAAATAACCTCACTGAAGGACTCATGGCTGACAGTGATGGCCCAGATGGGTGTTTGGGGTATCTGTGAGGCTGAGGAGAGGACCTCCCAGTACATGGGACTTTGCTTTCTGTTAGTCACAGGACTTAAAACTACAATTCAATTACATAGGATTCTTTGCTTACATTCCCTCTGTTGAGTGGCTTTTCTGCTTCAGAAGGCAGCAGGATGTCTCAGTAGCCCACATGTGTCTAAAAGCCTGAATAAATGTATCTCGGTGTGCATGGAATATTCTAGTCTCCAGATACTATTTATGCTGAGACAGAGCCAGTTTTGGGGGACTAGAGATGAATTAAACCCCACATATTTAACAGATGATCTTTTAGTTCTGGAGATGCTACATGTGGCTGTCTGTGCTCTGAGGCCCTCTCAGTAAGCTCTTGGCTTCCTTCTGACCTGCAGGAAACCCACACTCCTTGCTTGATATGCATTAGAAGTAAACAGACGCACTTGCTTGACTTGATCCTGGCATTAAGCAGATCCTGGGCTTCATGTCAGGGTCTCTGATAGAAGAGGTTACTCTTTGGTTTCAGTGGGGTTGGGTGACAGGAAATTTAAGACTAAATGGGCTGGGAGTTTAATCCCTGGATGCACTTAAGTCTCATGATTTTTACCTCAGTCAATAGGAGGAAGGGGATGCCCTCTGTTAGCATTATGTTCTTTCCCACAGCTCTGCCTCTTCCTGCTCATTGCTTCAGGCTAGAATGGCCTTTCTTCCATTGCTAGATATCTGAGTTTACCTTGCTTTTCAGGGGCCAGCTGAGATTCACACCGATTCTCACATTGACTTCCCTTATTGTCTTATTTTATTAATTTTGCAATTTATTTTCAAAGAAAGTACCAATTGACCAAATACAGGCTGAAGTTTCTAGAAAAAAACCATATATGTGTTAAAGATTTTACAGGGTTTGTCCAATGACTAGGCCATCTATGACTGAGGAGATCAGAAACATTGCTGGTTTGGAGTCAACTCCTGGTCTATTTTTAGTTCCTTTAATTGTCATCTATTGTCCAGCTCTGCATTTGACCTGACGTCCTTATAACTATCAGGTAAAGAAAGTCCTGTATGGGATGTACAAACAGATCCTTAGCTCCCACCAACTCTAAGGCTAAGAATGTCACCACACACCATTTGAGACCTATAGTGGAGACTTCTCTTCTCTGCTATAACCACTTACTTGATATTTATACCACTGAACTAAAACCAAATCAAATCAGAACAACATCAACAACAACAACAACAAAAGCCTCGATTTATTACTTTCTCTGTTTGTACTATACAAACATTATAAAACTATTACCCCATTGGAACATAGATTTTTCTGGTAACCCGAATCTGTGTTCTATGGCTGGTCACTCATACTGGGTTCCAGAATAAATGTTCTTATTCCCTTCGAGGAGGGAGCTTTGGTTTTGAGTTCATACTAGCCACTGGGGTTTTAGGAGAATTGAACAATGTCATCAAGTGAGAGCTTGGCAGAGAGGGATTTGCCCTTCCCAGCAATTTCAGTTAATTGGATCATTTGTTTGTTCATTTTTGTGGTGCTGAGGATTGAAGCCAGGGCCTTGGGAAGCACTTTACTACCAAGCTGTGTTCCTAGACTCTGTTTAATTTAATTTAATTTTATTTATGACTATGAGTGTTTTATCTGCATGTATGTCTGTGTACCATGTGTGTACCTGGTACCTGTGGAGGTCAGAACAGGGTGTTAGATCCCCTGGAACTGGAGTTATGGATAATTGCTAGCTGCCATGCAAGTGCTGGGAATTGAATCCAGGTCCTCTGGAAGAGCAGATAATGCTCTTAACCACCAAACCATCTCTCCCCTACCTTTTTTTTTTTTTTTTTTGAGACAGGTTCTCACTGTGTAGCCCTGTATAATCTAGAACTCACTATGTAGAAAAGAGTTGACATTGAACTCTCAAATGCTAAGATTAAAAGTATGTGCCACCATGCCCAGCCACTATGTTGTCCTAGCTGTCATTGAACTCACTATCTGTCCTGGGATCATTACACCCAGCTATTTAATTTTGATTCTTCAGCTTTTGTGGATCATGGATCTATATGAGGATCTGATGAAAACCATGGATCTTGTCACAGGGAAAAAAATGTAAGTATGTGAAAACATTTGCATGCAATGTCAGGAGTGTCTGAGTTCCCTAGAGTCCAAATAGGAGCCCATTAGGGGTACTGCCCCCTCTTCCTATAACCAGTAGATGGAATGTACCTGAAAGAGCCCTTGCTGCTTAAGGAGTACTGAATAAACACCACATAATCTACCAACTTTCTAGATGGGGATCAGAACAGACTCAACGTCCCCAGGAAATCGAGCTGTCACCTCCCCTTGTATTTAGTTTGAGAAGCTGTCATGTCCAAGTTACAGAGATGTCTGTCTCTGAGCAGAGAGCCTCGTCCTTGACTGACATGTCTTCCAGCTGGCCTGTCGTACCTTTCTTGAACAAATGTGGTCTTTCCAAAACAAACAAACAAACAAACAACAAACAACAAAAACCCTACCTTTCTTGTTGGACTCTTCCGTGCCGTCTTGAGTGTGTTGCTAGCCAGCCAGGTGGAATGTCCTGCTGATGCCCCTGCCTCTGCTCCCTATATAGGATTTATAGCAATTGTCTCTGGGTCTGTTTCTGTGTCTGTAATGTGGCAGGCCACCCTGGAAACCCTGTGATAACCACTTTACAGACAGGGCTGGTGATCTGTCCAGGCCTTATGTCATCCTTTGTCAGATGCTGTCATTATACATGGTTGTGAGAGCCCTTTCCTCCCTACCCACATCTGTGTGTGTCATGTGTGTGCACATCTGTGTGTGTCATGTGTGTCCATATCTGTGTGTGCTATGTGTGTGCACATCTGTGTGTGCTATGTGTGTGTGAGGCTGGCTGAAATTCAATTTATCTGAGCTACATTGACAGCTAATCTGGAGGATTCAGGTACCTTGGATTGTGTTTTTATGGCTGTGTTACCGGGATTGGCTTGTGTGCTGTGTAAAGCAAGTAAATGAGCTGGATAATCGCCATATTTCTATTCTACTCCATGCTGTGTAGCCTGTGCCTCTGGAAGCAAAAGTTTTCTCTACAACAAAGTCACTTCTCAAGAACAATTATGCCCCCTGGGGGTGAATATCTCTGTCAGTGTGTGCCAAGGATGACTAAACAAATTGGCTCCAAAATCACCTTTTCCCTCATTTAACTCTCATTTGATGTTTTTCACCACAGATCAATGAAGATGGCAATAGAACCTTCTAACAAACAAACAAACCAACAGCCCCTCAACCCAAAAACCAAAACTAACGAACAAAAACAAACAAACAAAAAAATTCAAACAAATGAACAAATGCCAAACCAATTACATCCCTTCCCTTAAAACACAACCAGTCAACCAAAATACCTTTGCAATGATGGGAACTAAATGGTCCAGGCATTATTTAATTAATTAAAAAAATTCATTCTACGTCTGCATTTTAAATGTCTGGATCAGTGAGTTTATGTATCAAATGTTAATGTGGACTAAGATCAACCAGAGGTCATGTTAAGAAGTCCATCTTTATTCAGGGCTATACATGTGGCAACACAGGGAGTCTACATTTTGGGCAAACTCCTATCCATGTGGTTGCTGCTGGGCTGTGAGCAGATCTTGGAGATGTGAGAAGTACCTGTTTCTGAGGTATCTGTGCACATCTACAAGGCCACCCATGTGTGAGACTTGCCACCCTGTGCCTCTCATAGGCATTCTCCTTGCCCCACTGTTTGTTATAATCCAACTCTGTTTTCTTTAGGCCATCGGTAAGTGGAAAGGCACTGGTCTTGAGAGAAGAGTAAACAGGTTTTAGTAGAATCAAGGAGGATTCCACCTGAATACAGGCTATCACCCACCGAGAAACCACATTGCCTGCAAGTCCACATTGCCTCTTCAGTAGCTAAAGTTCTTAGTAGAAAATGGCTCATCTCTCAAAATTTACAGCACTAGAAAAGCTCAGGGAATGTAAATTCCCTCAGTTTTATAATCCACAAGGCAGCAAGGAGCAAACTTGTGGATCGGGAGTTTAAGATCTGAAAGTGCTGGTTACGCCCATGTTTTCTGTCTCCACCCTTCTCTAGCGCCAGCCATTGCTTGTTTACTGTCTCTCAGAAGAACCACCTGGATTCTTCCCTGGAGCCCACTGAGGACAGATGAGCAAAGGACTCATGTAAACATTTATTCTTTCGATCCCAAGTACCTGCAACCTCTGAGAAACTGGTGGTGGCTTTGCCTCTCTAATAGTAGAGCAAGCCATTAGCCTTTGTGAATTCCTCCTTCACAATTCAGTTACCAGGGCTGGACCTCAGCGCCTCAAGTCCTCTGCTATTTTGTGGTTCTAAGAACAGGGAGGGAGTAGAGGAAACAGTTGACGTTGTACCTGTCTGTGGCTTTTTATTAGCAAGCACAGAGGCCTTTGTTAGTCCTTTTTGTTTTATGGCAAGCAGAAATGGTGCCATCTTTGTGCATGTGTGTGTGCGCGCGCTGTGCGTGCGTGCGTGCGTGCGTGCGTGTGTGCGTGCGTGCGTGCGTGCGTGCGTGCGTGTGTGCGCGTGTGATGATCACAGGTTGGTAGATGAGGAATGTTTCCCTTTACTTCTTCTTGTACACTGCCTGTTGTGCTGTTTATTTTTTTAAAGTAAAACTAGTCTTATTTAAAAAAATATATATCCTGCACCGGAGAATGGCTTGGTTGCTAAAGTGCTGGCTGTGCAAGCATGAGGACCCTACTTCCATCTGCAGAACCCTAAAAAGCAAGGCAGGTTGCATGACCCTGTAATCCTAGTGCTGGGAAGGCCAAGCCAGCAGATCCCTGAGATTCCCTGGTCAGCTAGCCTAGCTTACTTTAGGTCAGTGAAAGACCTTGTAACTGAGAGAGAAAGAAGGAGGGAGGGAGTGGGAGAGAGAGAGAGGGTGGGGAGAGGAGGAAGAGAGGGAGAGAGAGAGGGTGAGGGAGGGTGGGGAGAGGAGGAAGAGAGGGAGAGGGAGAGGGAGAGGGAGAGGAAGGGGAAGAGAGAGAGGGAGGAGAGGGAGGAGGCATTGAAGTTTGGCTTCTGGCCTCCATTTGCAGGATGTACACACACGTTCATGCACACAGACATCTGGCTAAGACTTCTCATATGTGAAGGTTAGACAGTGAGATGTGGAGTCCATTTTGCCACCTTTTTCTTCTCTGAGTACTGAAGACCATCACCCTAATGTCAGGCAAGGTCCCAGTTTCAAAATTGTTCCATGTTTCTGTGTAAGTGGTCATGTTAGGAAATTGAATGGAGGAAGTAGACTGTTTAAGGGTGTGTAAACCTGAGTTGGATCAGGGACAAAAGAGAAATGAATACAGAGAAGCTGTTCTGTTCTGGGGACAGGGAGGAAGTAGGTGTGGCCTAGAGCAGTGCAAGCAGCTGACCAGGTTGGGTTGGTTTTAACCTTACTGCTTTTCCTGTTTTGGGATTGGTTTGGGGATTAGCTATTTGTAATCCTTGAAACAGGAGTGAGAGGTGTGTGGGTGGGCAGGAAGGGAGGGAGCACCAGTTTTTATTCTTGAGGTCTGGTGGGCAGTAAATGAAGCAGAGCCACTGGGTGTGGGTGATGGATGACCGGAGGGGCCTCCTCTGTCCTTGCACTGTATCTGTTAACATTGGATTGGCTTTGGAAGTCCCCATCTGCAAAACCACAGGGGCCGGGTTGAGATTCTAAATCAAGTCTTTCTCTGTTCATTGCCTTTCCTGTCTGGGAAGTGCTTAAGCACCGAGTGAAAAGAGCAACCCTAGTTTTTACATGGATGGGTAGAGCATATGTCCTGTGGTGGCTGTTAGTCTTTGCACTTCACTATATAGATATATGTGTGTGTGAATGCATGTGTGCATGCATGTATATATGTACGTATGTATGCATGTATATTATCTGCCTCTGTCTTTTTCTCTATCTCTCTCTCTCTCTACACACACACACACACACACACACACACACACACACACACTCCTCCAGAGCCCCTTTCCCTTTTCTCATTGACTAAAAATGGGTGCTCCTTTTCAGAACATTGTTGTGAAGGCTGCTGTCTAGTTGAGCTTCTTCTGAAGCAGGAACAGTCAGTGTCATTAATTCTTCTTGCTCTGTGTGGGCTGCGGAACATGATGGATCACATTGCCACTTCAAAATGGGAGCCTTCCGAGGCAGGTGGGTAAGTGGGCTGGCGAAAGGCTTCGTGGAGTTAATGTGTTTGCGTTGTCAGCAGCAGAACCACCCTTGGGTGGATGGATGGCATTTTGGAGTAGTTCGAGTGTGAAGGGTGGAGATGCCCCTGGCACATAGCTGAACCGGAGGCCTGATGTGGGCTCCTACTTTATGGTAGAGCAAGGTCTGATTCGTGTGTGACTGGGAGACCATCAGGGATGGAAAAGGGACCAGAAATTGTAGTGTACATGGAAGAGATCAAAGATCAGGTTGTTTAGCCACCAAAGAGCAATTTCCCTTCTTGTCTGAGTCCTAATTATTAACTTCAGTTCTTCCAAGGCTGTTGTAGGGAGGTATTTGGAATCATTCCATATGGCTTCAGAGGAGGAAGTGGAGCCCATTTTGGATCTATAGGAAAGACCTGTTGAGGTAGACTAGGCAGCTTCTTGGGAAAGTGAATTCCTGCCACTTCAAGGGGAATGTGGAGGTCAAGATACATTCCCCTGATGACCCCTAGAGGCCCTTAGCTGATGTCCACCAAAGATTCTATGGCACTTCATCTCCCTGTTCTCCAAATGACAAGTCACAAGCAGTTTCTGGCCCTGGTAAGACCAGCTATTCTGCCTAGGACAGCCTCTAATTACCTGTGGAAATGGAGTCATGAAAGGACTTGTTTTGATTTGTTTATTTTTCCCCTTTTGGAAATTAGAGGATCAAAAAGATTCATAGTTTGTATGTAGTCATTTTAGAAGAAAGAACATAGGCTCTCTAAAACACATCTTATGTGGTTCTGGGCAAACACTAGACCCTTAATGACTAAATTACGGCTGTTGATGATGTTCCATTTATGTTGTTGTAAGCATTAGCTGAGGAGATAGGTATGGTGTGAGTGGCAGAGCCTGGCACTAAGCTCACACAACATATCACTCCCTGAAAATGGAAAGTAGCAATGCCCGGGATAGGAACGACCCCAAGACAAGGCTACTTCACGAACACAGAAAACCCTTGTGTTAGTCGCTGCTGTGATAAATGACAATCTTGGTGTCCTAAAGCAGCAGAAATTTACTCTCTCCCTCCTAGAGGGCAGAATCCCAGAAGCAAGGGTCCATGGACTTACTCCTTTCTAAAGAACAGTGGGCAGATCTCTCCTTGCCTCTCTCAGCCTCTGGGGGCTACAGATGGTTCTTAGCCGTCTCTGCTTCTGTTCTGACACAGTCTTTTCCATGGTATCTGGGTCCTTTCTTCTTTTTCAAGGACAAGATTGGTTTGTAAACTTAAGAACACTTTGTCTTTGTTTCCAAGTCCAGAAAGACATAAAATATCTGCCTGTGGGTTTCAGTGAGGGAAGGGGACAAAGGAGGACTGTGGTGTGGCTCTCATTATATCCTTAGCTTTCTGGGACAGAATTGGAAATGAGAATCTTTTTTTTTATAATTTATTTTTTATTTCTTCAAGTTACATCTCAGTCACAATCCCTTCCCTACTCCCCCCTCCTGTTCCACCTTTCCACCCTCTTCCCCCCAACAGCTCCCCCTTTCAGTCCAACAAATGGTTCTTTCTCTTATAACAGTAAATACAATACAAAACAACAGAAATAAATATGCCACAATTCTGAGAGTTATATGGCTTAGCATACATTCCCAATGTCCAGTCGATATGTATTTGGCCCCTGACTTTAACATTCTACTATCTAACCATCTCCATGAGTTTAAAGTTCTATATCTGACTCAGCTTTCATACTAACTTGCATCACAATTTTAAAAACATCTTCTTAGATCCAGAACACCCTCTTGATTCCTAAACACCTCAAAATTTAACTATGAGACTCTAGCTATCTATTCTTCAACCACCTCAGAGACCTGAGAGGGATAAATATATCTGATTATATAGGAAGTGCAGGGCCTGCATCTTCCAAAACTAGGAAATGACATACCAGTGGCTGCCTGGACAGTTCCCATTTTCTCTCCATACATTAAAGCATCAATCTTCAGCCATTTGGCCCCATTTCTCTGACAGACATTGATTGTAGAGCAGGAATTATGAAGGACTTACCTACCCTGTCTTGGCAGAGCTAGGCTGTCGACTTACCTGCTTCCAATTTTTGTCCTTTTTTGGACAGCAGTCTGTCTACAGTTGAAGCAAGGGTTTTTTCTTGCCAAGAGATAGGCTTGCCACTAATTCAACCATCTCCCACTGGAGATTCTTCGATGCTCATCTTCTACTTGGAGTAGAATGGGGGTGCTGTCAGGAGCTGACATGTCTCGATATCAAAAAAATCTTAATTTAAGGAAACATCTTTGAATGCCATATTCTGCAGATCTCTTGTGGTTTTTGAAGACGCCCTATCTATCTCTTGTATGTAGATAAGCAAATGTTGCTTTTCTCTTAACAACTTGATTTCTGAGTAGCTTAGAGAATATCTGTGATAGACTGTCATAGTAGCTAACAAAATGACACGCTTGCATGACTATGAGTTTGCATTTCTTAATTATCCTAAACAATTTATAACAGTTAGTATCAAGAGGCCAGAGCTTCACATTTCATTTTTAAGTATCTCTAGGTACGATACCATTAGGAAGCGTTACCTTTAATTTTGTATCAATATACAAAGATCAATACCAATGTGGCCAAATATACTCTAAATTTTGTATCAATATACAAAGATCAATACCTATGTAGCCCAATACAATCTTAATTTTGCATTAATATACAATGATCAGTACCACTTTAGCCAAATATAATCTTAATTTTGTATCAATATCCAAAGGCATAAGGGCATATTCAATAATCTGTCCTTTTTCCTTGATCTTTCCTATACTATGTCTATGTCCCATTTTTTCTCAAGTCTATTCACTCCTACATAGGAGAGAAAGAAGGATACAGAAAAGAAAAAGATAGAAGTCCCTGGTTCTAACCTCCAAAACCCATTTAACAAGACCATTTAACAGCTTGTAGTCTCTTCCCCTAAATAACAAAAATTTCTGTTATCCATCAAATAACCAAAAAGGGGGGGGGGAACACCCTCCCCACCTTCTGCGCATGGGTGTCGCTCTCTTAAAATGACTTCCTGCTGATTTGGGACATAGTAAACCTGTTTTGGGCCCAAAGAAGAATGGAAAATTGTTAAAAATGTTAATAGAATCATTTGATGTTCAGTCCTTTTGTGCTCAGCTGTTTAGATGTCCTAAGAAGTTTGTAGACAGAAGCTGATCTTCAGGGCTTTACTGAAGTTCTGGCTGGGGCAGTCTGTGGAGCTGAACGATCTTAGCAATTTTGAGTTGTTGTGGTTGTAGACTTTTGAGGGAAACAGCTATTGAGGAAGTCTGCAAGGCTGGATCATCTGGGCCACTCATCTTCTTTGGTGTCTGATCTGTTTTCTGCTGAGGTTTCCGTTGTCCAGTTGTCCCTGGATTCCTTGAATGGATGCTTTAAATCTCCTGGAAAGATAAGAACAGAGCCCTGCCCTAATCCTAACTCTGGGACAATTACCTTTTTTT
>CAJQZJ010032244.1:5499466-5520199 GCA_907164525.1 Lophiomys imhausi
TGGGGGGGGGGGGTTCCGGTAATATTTCTCCTGAAGCAAATTTGGTTTTTTGACAATATATAAAGTATTATCTTTCAATCTGGATTAAAGAAGAAATTATTTTGTTATTTTGGAGCTAAACAAACCTTTAGTGTATATATTTTGAGATCTCAAAGGACAATTTGTTTGTATTGAGCATGCCTTTTGTAAGTAGCTTTTAAACTTAAATCCTTCCAAATCCTATGTGTCTGTCTCTGCATTCTAAGTATTGGGATCAAAGACATGTGGTTCCCATCTGAAGGGAATAAAGATGTGCTCCACCACCCCTGGATTGATGGGATTAAGAGTGTGCACCATCACCACCCTGTTCCTTGTAACTCTAGAATTTATAAGACAACTAACTCTATAGTGCTCCTCCTGTCTCGGCTGAAGTTAAAGGCATGGGCTAACACCACGCATTTCATGTATTTTACCTTAGCTCTAAGTTTTTTAGACTCTTGGAGGTTTATAAAACCAGGTTGAACGATTGTAACCTTTAATTTATTTACAGTGTTTTAAACCTGTTACCTGCTTTTTTAAATTAATAAATTTACTTATTTGTTGCTTCAGGTTACATCTCCATCATATTGTCCTCTTTCTCTCCTTCCCAGCCCCTCCCTCCCATCCTCTACCCACTAATCCTTCCTTCTTGCTCCTCTGGAGTGGAGTGTCCCTACATAACAGTCCCTTGCCCCAGTTCAGAAGTCATATGAAGGGCAAGAGCCTCTTCATACACTGGGGACCTACAAGGCAGTACCACCAATGAAAGGTGTCTCCTTGCTAGGAAGGGAAAACTAAAAAACATACCAACAAACACACAAACCAACAAAAACAAACAACAACAACAAAAAAAAGAAAGAAAAAAGGAAAAAAGAAAAAGGAAAAAAAAAGTCTATGTCCATGTTCCCTTTGGTGTGTTGGTTGTAGTACAGATATCCTGTACTATATAGCTAAAATCCAACTATAAGTGAGTAGATACCTCGTGCATCCTTCTGAGTCTGGGTTAGCTCACTCAAGATGAGCTTCTCTAGTTCCATCCATTTGGCTGCAAATTGCATAATTTCATTGTTTCTGATAGCTGAGTAATATTCCATTGTATAGATGTACCACAGTTTTTTAATCTATTCTTCAGTTGAGGGACATCTTGGTTGTTTCCAGTTCTAGCTATTACAAATAAGGCTGCTATGAACATAGATGAGGAGACTTCCTTATGATTCCGTGAGGAGTCATTTGGATGTATACCCAGAAGTGGTCTGGCTGGGTCCTGAGGCAAAGCTATTCCAAGATTTCTAAGATATCGCCATAGTGACCTCCACAGTGGTTGCACAAGCCTGCACTCCCACCAGCAATGGAGGAGGGTTCCTCTTTCTCCACAACCTTGCCAGAATGTGCTGTCATTTGAGCTTTTGATCTTAGCCATTCTGACAGGTGTGAGATGGAATCGGAAATGAGAATCTTCTAAACAATGGTCCCTAAACCCAGTGGTCCTCCCTGCGAAGCTAATCTGTGACTCTCCACGGACAGAATACCATACAGTTTGAACTCAATCGTGAAGGTAGCAGAAGTCTAGCCTATATGTTATCCAGGGGCTGATAGGTGTCTGCGTGAGGCACCAAAATGAGGCATGGAAAGGGAAGAGGGCTTCTAGAATATCTATTTGCATAAAGGATCCAGAAGAATCCGAGGAGATCTAACTCAGGTGGAAGAAAGGAGGTAGATGACAAGCATGACCTTTCAACTCAGGGTTCCAGTCCTGGGTGGCATGCCATTCATAGCCGGCCTATGGTCTCTTCCCAGGCCTCAGGCAGAAGGTGAATTGGTAATTAAAGCTGAGGTGGCAGTGCCATCACACTTCAATGAGACAGGGTGGCATAGTCCATGCAGGTGAGATAGGGTGGCATAGTCCACGCAGGTTTTCTCAGGTTAAAAAAGTGTGTGTGTGTGTGTGTGTGTGTGTGTGTGTGTGTCTGTACATACACCTGTTTGTGGACATGTAGAGTTGTGTGGCCACGTCTTGCTTTTATGTGGATGATGGGGTTTCAAACTGGACACTCTTTCTTGTACAGTAAGCACTCTTACCACTGAAATACATAGTTTCCAGCTCTGCCTGTGCAGT
This sequence comes from Lophiomys imhausi, assembly GCA_907164525.1. Classification (NCBI taxonomy): domain Eukaryota; kingdom Metazoa; phylum Chordata; class Mammalia; order Rodentia; family Muridae; genus Lophiomys; species Lophiomys imhausi. The sequence goes on from CAJQZJ010032244.1 coordinate 5,501,601, forward strand.
TTTTATACCTCTCAGCCAAAGACAGATAGAAAACTTGGAGAAACTCAGCTGTGTCCCTTGAGTGGTGCCACAGGCAATGTCTAGGGCCCAGCCAGACACTTTTCTGCCCACTGGGGTGTAGTAGCACTTTGACAGACATGGTTCTAGGCAGTGGAAATGACAACTGTGCTCAGTGACATGGTGTCACAAGGTGTCTGGACAGGTTCTGACAGAAACAACAGAGCAGACTCCACTGGGGTGAGGGGAGTTTAGCCATCCACTGAACAGATGTCTGGGACTCACCAGGCTCGCATGAGGTGGACAAATACATCGTGGTCTGCACTTTGAGAAGTTCTTCAGGGATTGCCACCTTGTTTGAACAGAAAAAAAGTAGTATAGAATTCCCCCTCATTTTACAGCCCAGTTAGATTTGAAGACTGAGGCTATATAAACCATCGGTATGCAGGCATGTGAGGCTTGACATGTAGCCCAGAGGTCTGCCAAGAATGACTTCACACTTGAACACTTTCTTAGTTTTGTTTTAATCTGAATTTTTTTTTCCTAAGGCTTTTTTTGAGTCAGGGTTTCTCTGTGTAACAGCCCTGGCTATCCTGGAATTCACTCTGTAGACCAGGTTGGCCTTGAAATCACAGAGATCTGTCTGCCCCTACATCCCAAGTGCCAGTATTAAAGGAGTGTACCACCATGCCTGGCCATTACAGACAGTTTTGAACTGCCGTGTGGTGCTGGGATTTGAACCCAGGTCAATTGGAAGAGCAGCCAGTGCTCTTAACCACTGAGCCATCTTTCCAGCCCTTAATTTGAAAAATTTGATTGAAAATTGAATAAGCTTATCATGTATAAATGTTATTTTGGAATATACTTTTGTATATATACAATATGTATATATTATATATGTATAGATATGTATGTATAATATATACCATATTTTTTTTAACCTATTCAGTGATGGACACCTGGGTAAATACCATTTCTTGGCAACTATGAACAGGACTGTGGTAAGCTTGGGAGTGCATATATCTCTTGGACATAGTGATCCAGTTTCTCTAGGTCTGTCTGCTAAGGAGCTCGGTAAATCATATTTAGTCTCTCTTCCTCTCTCTCTTTCTCTCTCTCTCTCTCCCTCCCTCCCTCCATATGTGGAATAACTAAATTGAGTCTATTCACATAAGAATAATATGGCTTTTTTTGTGTGTAAAAGCCCTGAAAAATCCACTATCTTAGCAATTTTCAAGAATATATACACAAACCACAGAAGACTGCCCAAAAGCCACCAAAGCAATCCTGACCAAAAGGAATAAGGCTGGAGGCATTATAATGTCAAAATTCAAAACATACAGTGAAGCCATAGTGACAGCAAGGTTTTGACAAAAACAGGGGCCAGTGGGATAGACTACAGACCCCAGGAAGATGCCTACACATTTTTCTCCAGCTGATCTTCGGAAATGTCAGCAGGAATATGTCTTAGGGAGGGACAGCCTCATCAGTCAGCAGTGCTGAGGTAACTGGACACCGGATATAAGAAGAAAGAGACTATACCAAACACTCATCTCATGTGACTCTCAAAAGTGAGAGAGACGAAAGTGTGAGACACCCAAACTAAGTAATTACTAGAAAACTCTTTTCAACATTGGTCTTGGCAAGGGTTTTTTGGATTATGATCCTCACATCATAGACGACCAAAGGAAAATCAATAAATAGGATTCCATCACACCAAAAATCTGCTACAAAGGAAGCAGTCTAGAGAGGGAAGGAAAAGCCTACAGAGTGGGTGAAAAAAACCTCACAGGTCATTCATTTGGCAAAAGATTGGTTTTGGGAACCTTTAAGGAGCCCGGATCAGGAGCATAACAATAAGAACAACAGAACCAAATAATCTGATTAGAAAATGGAAAAATGACCCAAATAGACATTTATCAAACAAACAAACGAAGAATTCCATGGGAAAAATGCTTGACTTCACTAACCATGGGAGATAAGCAAATAAAAAAACTCAGTGAGATCTCTCATACTAGTAACAATGGTTATAAACAGAAAGGCAACAGCAATCAATATGGACTAGGGACCAGAGAAAGGAGAGCTCCCATATACTGGGGATGTAAATGAGTTAGCTGCTATAGAAAAGAGAATGGTAGTCCCTGAAAACAGTAGACAAAGAATGTCCAGGTGATTGAGCAAGTGTCCTACCGAATATACCCCTAGGAATTGAAGTCAGTATGTCAAAGAGATATCTACACTCCCAAGTTTATTGTAGTACTGTTCATAGTAGCCAAGAAATGGAATGAACCTAGATGTCCATCACTAGGTGAATGGATAAAGAATTTGTGCTATAATACCCAACGGCATATTATTCAGCTACAAAGAGTGAAATTCTGCTATCTGTGGCAATGTAGATTGAACTTGAGGATATTAGGCTAAGAGATGTGTGTCAGGCAGAGAAAGACACTATTTGCTCTCATACATGGCTAAAACACTGATCTCAAAGGAATAAGGAATAGAATAGTAGTAGTTACCCGATCCTAGGAAGGATCAAGGGAAGAAAGGGATGGAGAAAGGGTGGTTAGTGGGTACAGAGGTACAGCTGTGAGGAACTTCTTGCATTCTGGAGCAGCAGGACGCTATTAGTGGCAGCAATTAATTGAATATTTCAAAATAGCTAGTGGAGAGGTTTTGCATACCTAACACAAAGAAGTGATAAATAGCTGAGGTATGAGACATACCGATTACCTCAGTCTTACCATTGCACATTATTTTCGTGTGCTGAGAGTGACACTGCATTGCAGAAATCTGTACAATTACTACATGCCAACTAAAAATATGTTTCAAAAGACTGCAACGGGGTCTGGAGAAATGGCTCACAGGTTATGAGTGTGCATTGCTTTTGCAGAGGACCCAGATCCCCAGAACTCATCTCCGATGGCCCACAACCACCTGTATGTAACTCCAGCCTCAGGGGATCTGATGCCCCCTTCTGCAGACACCTGTACTCACGTGAACAAACATGCCCTCCCATACACACGTAGCTAACAATAAAATCTTAAAATGAATGCAATCCATTCTTGCTAACTATAGTTTACTATGTACTACAACAGACCTTCTAAATTTATTCCGATCCTGTTACCGAAAATTGTACCCTTGGCCTTGTCTTCAACCCCTAAATCCCTGCCACCTATCACCATTCTACTCTCCACTTCTATGAGTTATGGTTGCAGGCTCGGCACACACCAGCACATTCACATGTTATTTGTCTTCCCGTATCGGGCTTAGCACCCTCTGGGTTCATCCACATCAACTAACAGATTTTTGTTTTTCCATTTTAAGACTGAATAACATTTCTTTGTGTGAATATTCTACGTTTTTCTCTTTTCATTTCATCCACTGACAAATACTTTATTTAGTGTTATAAACTGGCTACTGTGAACAGTGCAGCTGTATCCTTGACACACTGACCTTATTCCCTCTGGCTGTATAAGTAATAGTGCGGGCTGTTGCATCACACTGTAGTTTTATTTTAAATTTCTTCTCAATGCCTTTTTTTCTCTTTTTTGACATTCCAGCCTTTAGGCTGCTTAGCCCCTGCTCTTCACTTGGGGTGAATGCAGTCATGGATCCAAAACTCAGGGAAGGCTGGATGAGCTGCGCTTGGAGGGGCGAATTGGCAGAGATGCCAACGTGAGGACGGGCTTTGCAGTTCTACTTGCCCTGGGTCAGTGTTTGAATGTATGCGTCCTCTCTTCCTACTTCTCTTAGCCACAAGCCAGGCAGACCATTGCATCATATCCTGTAGTCCAGTGTTTGCCAAACTCCATTAACGTCTGAGGCCGCCGTGTGCACAAAGCCGTGGACTTCCTGTTGGAAGATGACGTCAGCATTTGCCAGGGCACATTGGGAATGTCTCCTTATCATTTTACTGCAATGACCCATTCTTTACAAATGCTATGTAGTTTTTGTTCTTTAAAAGATGAAGTCTACCTGGACTCTATAAAGCTCATGTTTGGGCTTCCTGTAGCAACACAAACTTTTCTCCTGGTTGTGCTAACACCGTTGGTGGTGAGGCCCCCAAATACAAACCTATTGGAAGAAAGAAATTCATCTTGTTGGAGAGAGCTGGGCTACTTACAAGGCAGATAACGTTCTGCAGCTTGCAGAATTGATGGAGAGCGGAGCGGGGACTCTCAGACTCACCTATTTTTCATTCTTTGAATGAAGTCTATCTTCTGAATTACATGAGCCTCGTGAAGCTGGGAAGGAGAGCAATGGTTGTGGAAACAAAAACAGAGTTCTTATCTTTTAATACAGAAGAGAATGCCTCAGGATATTATTATTTGTGATTTATGGGGTGCATAGCAATATGAGCAGTGTCTCACCATAGCCGACAGAAGACTCTGACCCTCTGCCTTTGATGAACTCTTGTAGTTTCCCAGGGGCCATTTTCCACTGCAGGATAGCTGCTGCATCACAAAATTCTAACTTAAAAAAAATCATACTGAATGAACTATTAGTAAACTCAGCTTCTGTCCTATCCCAATCAGATTTTTCGATGACTGTCCAAAATTCCTAAACCTTCTCACTACTAGCAGGTTAGGATAATCACACTGGCTCTCAAGATTTATTTAGCTATGAAATAACTTTGAGTGTGTTCATTAGTGAGTCTTAATTTTGAGTGGGGCTAAGGATATGACTTGGCTGGGTGTGGTGGCACACACATTTAATCCCAGCACTTGGGCAGCACAGACAGGTGGATCTTTGAGTTTGAGATCAGCCTGGTCTACAGACAGAGTTCCTTGACAGCTAGGGCTACACAGAGAAACTCTGTCTCAAAAAATGTAAGAAAAAATTTGGTTCCTCTGTACTCGTATAAAAGCAGCTGGGTAAGCAGTGAGGTGAGCACCCATGATCCCAGGCCTGGGGAGGTGGACACAGGTACATTCCTGGAGCTTGCTGGCCAGCCAGTCTAGTTGAACTGGCGAGTCCAGGTCCTGGGGAGAGACCTTGTCTCAGTGAACATGGTAAAGAAGGACTGAGAAAGAAAAACTGATGTTAAATCTAGCCTCCACATTTATACAAACACACACGCACCCACCCACACACATGAACACACACATACACATCCATGCACATGCACATAATGCACCCCTTATCCACACATGAACACACACATGCCTACAAATGACATGCTTCTCCCCACAAATACATACACATACACTACAGACAAAATATTGTTGAGAACTCAACCTTATTTATGAATATATATCATGTTTTATTAACAAGATTATACTATACAAATAAATGAAATAAGATAAACAAACAAAAAAATAGAAGATGGATTGTTTCCTTTAAAGAGGAGGCACCTTACTCTCCTTCCTTCTTGTCTTCCTGATTTCCCAAAACGCTATCTTAATATAATTTCAGACTTACAGACAAATTGCAAGAACAGACCAAACAATTCTGGTATAATTTCTATCCTAAATTTAACCATATTTTCTTCCTCTTTCTCTTTGTTTATGAATCTATATTTAATTGTTATTTTCTGTCCTGCTTAAGAAACACACATATCCCTTTATTCATAAATACTTTCATGAACAGTCTAAGCAGTAAGCTAGTTTCTTATATAACCACAATACAGTTATCAAAATCAGCAAATTAAATTAATGATATTATTAAATCTATAGACACATCAAAATTTTCCAATTATCTTAATAATGTCCGGCAAGTACAATAAAACATAGTTTTCTTTGACTCAGGGTCCAGGCAAGACTCAGGCATTGTATATAGATGCCCTGTTTCTTTCTTTCTGTTTTTGTTTTTTTAACCCCAATCATCAACCCAGTCTCTCTGTTTCACAGAGAGGGTAAATTCTTGACCTTAAGAGATTTCATGGAAGCTGAACAGACAAATGTTATTTTAACAAACAACTGTAAAATTCAGTGCAGGAGTCCCAAGGTTGAATTCTGAGAATACTAAAGTTATAAAAATAAGACAATTATAATGAAAGTTATAAAAATACTATTATTATAAAAAGATACAGAAATGAATCAAGTAAAAATAAAACTCCTCCCACCAGTTCATCTGAATAAAGAGTTAAAGATTTTGGCTGAGCATGGTGGTGCCTGCCTTTAATCCCAGCACCGGGGAGGCAGAGGCAGACAGATCTCTGAGTTCAAGGCTAACCTGGTCTGCAAAGAGAGTCCAGGACAGCCAGGGCTGATACACAGAGAAATCCTGTCTTGAAAAACCAAAAAGAAAAAAAAAAGGTATATTGTTTCAGATATTTTTCTATGCTCATAAAATTTGAACTTACAGCATGTGCTTTTAAAGCAAAAAATGGGGCCATCCTATAAATATTATCCTGTAATTTTCCTTTTTAAAAATTTACTAGTATGTTACCCAGCCATTCAAGAATGGACGTTCTCCAGCCGCGTTGCGGAGCCTTGGTCTGAGACAAGCTCTTCTGCCTCGCCCTTGGTGCCCACTCTGATTTGTTGAGAGTGCTTGGAAATATCCTTGATTGTAGCTAGGTGTTCAAGCACCAAGGAGATTTTGGGATGCAAAGCCTTTCTGGGGTTTTGACACTTTCTGCCTTCTCTTTAACAGTACCCAGAGAACCTTCCCTGAACTTATGTCAGTTCATGGACAAACCTCCTGGGGATGGCTAACTTGGGAAACCTTGATCGTACTTGGATCATATACCCTTGACACAAACCCATTTTCAAGGTTGAAAGGGAAGTATGAAAAAATGCTCACTAAAGTCTTTTTCCTGACAGTCCTGGGCATGGACACACACACACACACACACACACACACACACACACACACGCACGCACAATGACTTTGTAAGGTTTCTATGATCACATTCCCCCCACCACTTCGGGTGTAGATTTCTAGCTATTTGGATAGTCTTTGATCTGTATCCCAGATTACAAGCGCAGCTGTTCCCTAGGCTGAGATATACTTGCCGAATCTTGGAGGACTTTACCCGGTTCCTGCAACTGTTGGGCTGAGCCTCTTTCGGAAGCCCGTCTTATGGATTGGTGTGGGCTGCCTTTCCTTTGGTTCCTGTCTAGGTTACCTCTGGACCTTTCTGAACTTCAACTTCATTTGTTCTTTGCTCACCCTGACCTTATGGTGCTTTTAAACCCAGAGGGCACAAGGTGATGAAGAACTCAAGTTATATGTGCATTTGGTGGCCGTATTAGTGACTTTCCCATTTTGCTTCTCCTTGACAGCCTTTGGCCTTGAAAGCTCTTTGGGAGCAGGGTCTGTTTTCCTGTAACTGCCTTCCTGAACATGTTGGGCAAAATCCGAGCCGTGATTGAGTCCTCAGCACCCTTATGGCACTGCAGAGTAATAACATTTATCACACTCCTTGTTTAAGCCCTTTAGAGAATGACATTTCACAGTGTAATTTTGCGCCACTGATTTTTCCCTCGTGAGTTTTAACTTTTCAGGGTAGAATTCTGTCTTATGGCTTCACCTTTTTCCTGTTTTGTGTATCTATGAGAAGTTGCATAGGTCAGGGATAACAAATGGAATCAGGTCACGCTCCCAAGCACCCTTCACCTCAAGATTCCTGATTGTTTTTTCCTTATGAGTCCTGAGCAGGCCCAAATTACCTCACCTCCAACTGCCCTTTCCACTTTATGAAGCAAACACCAAAAGCAATGCTGGCCTAAAAATCCCTGATGACCCGCAGTTTGCTCCTTTTTATTATCCCTTAAACAATGTCCTAGTAATTGAAATCTCAAGTAGCAGTGTTTTTTGATCTTGTCACTTAGCATTTAGTTATGTTTGGTTTATTTATATTGTGTCTTTAAACTCCAGAGAGGCCAGAGTCCTGCATCTGAGACCTTAGGGACCCAAACCAAGACTATCGTCATTCACTCAACAGGAAGAAGCTAAACAGGGGTCTTAGGGACCATACTTATTTGACAATCAGAAGGAGGAAAAGATGGAGAAGGAACTCCAGGAACCTCATTTCAGAAAGGAGCAACAGGGGGAGGTGAGGCATGGGCACTGAGATTTATACTGCATGATACATTTTATTTATTTATGGGGACATGGTATCTGTTCTCTCTCCTCCCCTCCCCCGTATGGTAATTTATCAGTGAGTTCATCCTGATTTAGTAGTGTCTGGAGGACACCCGCTGCTAATTCCCCTTTATTTCATATATTTCTTCTACCTTAGCTCATAAAGCGTCAACACTGCCATTTCCTTTATCATCCATCTGTATTTCCTTGCGAGTCCCACTCTTGTTGATCTATAGCGCAAGCCTTCCTTTCCCACCCCTTTGTCCTCTCCACACAGATTGCATTCCTCAGTATTGACATTTCACTCATTTGATTTATCCCAACAGCTTCCCTGATGGCAACCAGCTCATATTTCCCTTTCTGGTAGCATCACTTCAAGGCCTTCCTGGTTATTTCCCTTGGCTCCTCGTAGCTGTGGATGGACACCTAGGAGATTTAGTGGTGATTTGTCCTCTCCTTTAGTCTTCTGTTTGCTTAGATCCAAACCACAGGTGTTAAGTTTTGAGGCCCCCAAGGGTATCTGGAATTCTGTGAGTTGTAAACTTTGTTCTTGGTGGGGAGTGCTGGAGGGCTCCATCATGGGAGAAGGGCAATCCTGGATTTGCTTCAAGGAGAGTAACTGTCCTTAGGCATTCTGCTAAACCTTGCTAATTTGGTGCTCCTTAATGGAATTCCACCAGAGCTTTGAGAAGGGGAGAGCTGGATAATGGGTTTCAAAGGGAATTATCTTTGAAAAAAGGAAACCCAACTGTAAGAAATGCATGTGAAATTTTGGTTCTTTCTCATTTCAGAACTATAGTTGTGTGGTCTGAGCATAGTGCAATCACAGATGGATGTGGTGTGGAGGGACACAGGAGAAAGAAATGATTTTCCCTTCCTGAATTCTTATAATAATGACATCAAAATATTGAAGGCTACCTCTCACAAGCCCTTCAGCTGCCCTATTTTTCATGAGCTTTTTTGGAACAGTCTTATGGTTCTTCCCTCAGACATTCTGTGAGGCAAGATGTTGTATTAGAGACGGTTTGTAGGTTAATCGAGAGCATTTTAAGGTTCTACACACCACTTAAAATTACATTGCCACGGAGGGCACTCCGTTCTGTTGCTGTGCTCCATAAAAAATAGGGGGAGGATAAATATATCTGATTATATAGGAAGTGCAGGGCTTGCAGCTTCCAATACTAAGAAATGACATACCAGTGGCTACCTGGACGGTTCCCATTTTCTCTCCATACATTCCAGCATCAGTCTTCAGCCTTTTGGTCCTGTTTCTCTGACAGACATTTATTGTAGAGCAGGGATTATGAAGGACTAACCGACCCTGTCTTGGCAGAGTTAGCCTGTCGACTTCCCTGCTACCAAGTTTTGTCCTTTTTGGACAGCAGTCTGTCTGCAGTTGAAGCAAGGAATTTTTACATGCCAAGAGATAGGCTTGCCACTAATTCAACCATCTCACACTGGAGATTCTTCGATGCTTATCTTCTACTTGGAGTAGAATAGGGGGTGCTGTCAGGAGCTGATATGTCACGATATCAAAAAAATCTTAATTTAAGACCACATCTTTGAATGCCATATTCTGCAGATCTCTTGGGGTTTTTGAAGACGCCCTATCTATCTCTTGTATTTAGATAAGCAAATGTTGCTTGTCTCTTAACAACTTGATTACTGAGTAGCTTAGAGAATATCTGTGATAGACTGTCATAGTAGCTAACAAGGTGACATGCATGCATGACTAGGAGTTTGTTTTTCTTAACTATCCTAAACAGTTTAAGACGGTTGTATCAAGAGGCCAGAGCTTCACATTTCATTTTTAAGTATCTCTAGGTACGATACCATTAGGAAGCGTTACCTTTAATTTTGTATCAATATACAAAGATCTATTCAAATGTGGCTAAATATACTGTTAATTTTGTATCAATATACAAAGATCAATGCCTATGTGGCCCAATACAATCTTAATATTGCGTCCATATACAAGGGTCAATACCATTGTGGCCAACTATAATCTTAATTTTGTATCAATATACAAATATCAATACCGACGTAGACCAATACAATCTTATTTTTGCACAATAAACAATGGTCAATACCACTTTAGCCAAATATACTACTAATTTTGTATCAATATACAAAGGTATAAGGGCATATTCAATAATCTGACCCTTCTTCTTGGTCCTTTCTGTGCTATGTCTATGTCTCAATTTTTCTCAAGTCCGTGCATTCCTACATAGGAGATAAAGAATAGACAGCTTGAGTCTCATAGCTAAATCTTGAGTTGTTTAGGAATCAAGAGGGCGTTCTAGATCTAAGAAGATGGTTATAATAGTGATGCAAGTTAGTATGAAAGCTAAGTCAGTTATAGAACTTTAAACTCATGGAGATGGTTAGAAAGTAGAAGGTTAAAGTCAGGGGCCAAATATGTATGAACTGGACATTGGGAAGGTATACTGGGCCATTTAACTCTCATAAATGTTGCATATTTAATTCTGCTGTTTTGTATAGAATTTACTGTTATAAGAGAAAGAACCATTTGTTGGATTGAAAAGGGAAGCTGTTGGGGGGGAAGAGGGTGGAAGGGTGGGACAGGAAGGGGGAATAGGGAAGGGTTTGTGACTGCGATGTAACTTGAAGAAAAAAAATAAAGTACTTATATAAAAAAAATAGGGGGGCTGGGGTCTCTCACTGCTCCTCTAGCTGGGAGCTATGATATTGATCCTAGTTTACGTCTTGAGAGTGGATGAAAGATTTTCCAACTCTGAGTAGTATGGCTTGGATTTGAAGTGTTCCTCAAAAGTGTTGAAAACTTGGTCCTCATCTGATTCCATTGTTGAGAGGGGATTAGGTCAAAAAGTCTGCCACCACTCAGTGGACTAATTCAGTGATGAATGGGCTGTTAGGAGGTGGGGCCTAGTTGGAAAAGGTGAGTCAGATCCTTGAAGTAGTATTTCTCATCGCTGGTCCTTTCTGTCTGTCTGTTTCCTCGCTGGTCCCTTCTGTCTGTCTGTTTCCTGGCCACTGTGAGGTGAGTGGCTGTGTTCTACTATCCATTCTCTCCCATGATGCTTTGCCTCACCACTGGCCCACAGTGACCATGGATGAAGCCTTTAATTATGGTTGGTTTTAATGTCTACTCGCCACAAATTAGAATCACCCAAGTTGCAGGCTCAACAGAAGGGCTGTCTTGGTTGCCTAGCTGATGTGGGAAGACCCATTCTGACTGTGGGAGGCACCTCCTGCTAGCATCCCAGACTAAAAAGAGTGTGGCAGAAAGATTCTTGGCTTTCCCCTCTTGTCACCTGGGTGATTTACCCTGTTGCTGCTGATTCCTTCACTGATATCAAGGGCCCGGGTCTCCAGACTTCCATTCTGGACTAAGGACCAGCAGCTCTCCAGGAGCTCTTCAGGGTTTTTAGCTTCAACTTGTGACTGCCGAGTACCTAGCCTTGTGGGACCGAGAATCTATTAGGATGTCAGCCTCCTCAGTGTGAGCCAGCCACAGTGGGACTACCCAATTAGTGGGTTCTCAACCTCTCTGGTGTGAGGCAGCTGTTGATATTTTAGTGTTAGTTGAATTAATGCATTCTTTCACTCATCCCATTGGTTCTGTTCCTCGAGAGAACCCTGACTAATAGACCTCCAGAAAGATGAGCTTAAACATACCTTCCTCTAGGTTGGTTTGACTGGTCTTAATCACAATAGCTGACAGGCACACTGAGTTAGGGATCCTGGTCAACAAGTAATTTCCTGGCTCCATGTTTCTGAAGACATACTGATGGTAGAGACACCGCAATTCCTTCTCCTTACTAGCATTCCCCCATGTGTGGAATAAAAGAGATCAGTGGACCCCCACATCATAAAAGCAAATCTAAATAGCCTCTGTTATAGCTGGAGGGATTTGGGTAGCTGTAAGGAAGAATTCCCTGGTTCCGAGGAAGTCAAATTGCTCACAATGTTCTGTAATCACATTCTCAACAGCACTTTAAAAGTGTTTTTCCCTTGCAGGGAAGAGCATAACAGGTAATTTCAGCTTGTTGTTTTCTGATAGCAATATATGAATTTCTGCCCTATACTAATGTTCTAATGATTAATGTGTTCCTGGGAGCCCTTAAAATGAGGGCAGGCTTATTGGTAGGATGACCAAGTACAGAAAAACAAAACAGTGACCACAGATATCAAGAGAAAAAGAAACCAGACAGCGAGATTGAGCAAGGTGTACTTCTTTAGCATAAGAGACAACAGAAAGTCAAATTATTTACCTTAACTCTACTTTTGAAAAACAACAAAAATATAAAGAAGAGAGATGAGATCTCTTTTTGAGGGTACAAAAGATATTGTATTGTACAAAAGGTATAGTATTGCCAATATCAGGCACATAATCAACATTTGAGGTCAGAAGTATGACTCATCTGTCCAAAAGGCCTCTCTGCTGTACTCTTCCTGCACCAGGGTTGAACACACTACTACATGCCTATCAGAACTATCCAGAGCAGAGAGTTAGAAGATACAGCACTTGTTACGATGTTCCAACATTTAGAGTCAGGATTACAAAGTCAACCAATCCCCACCAACTGAATTTCTAGGGTTCTGTGAAGAATTTAATTATACTATTGTAAGAGGATATATGCTCTGTACTTAGGAATATGCTTCGGGTGTTGACTATAATACACGGACTCATGGCTTTTAGCATGAATGGATGGCAGGATTCAAAACAGAGCAGACTCTGAAGTGTAGGGCTGTAGCTTCTCCTTCAAACGGCTTCTTGAAGATTTCCCTTTTAAAGTCAGTGAGGAGTACTGATTTATCATTTTATATACAGGAGAGAATTTATCTGCATCGATTAAAATGATCGAGTGTGCATTGACAGCTCTTTCTATTCAAGGCAAATGCCTCCTTTGTGCTTTGCAGACAAGAGTTTCTGACACGTCGCGGGAATGGCTGAAGAAGTCCCTCTTTGGGGTGCACTTTCATCCAGGAGGCAGCGTAGGATGGATTAATAGCAAATCACAATAAATTATTTATCAGATAATAAGTGTGGTAATTGTCCTTATTTATCATCAGTATAGCATGCCTGTTCTGCTGTCACGCATTCTGTCAAACCCTCCCCACAGATTTCCTGGCTAAAATAGACAGCCAAAAGGTCATTCCAACAATTTTTACTCATAATGACACACTGATTATCTCCTAATTGAGAAATGTAAACTACAGGCTCTGGAGGTAATGTGAGTGACCCTTGCATTTCTAACACAGTGAAGAGAGTCTCTCTGAACCTTATTCGTCCTGCCACCCAGCACAACCTGCAGTCATTTTGATGGGCTTCTAAATTAATTGGAAATAGCTTTTTTTGTTTTTGTTTTTCGTTTTGTTTTTGTGGAGGAGGGGAAAACCCAAAACCAAACCCAAACCAACCCACATGCCTAAATTTGCTGCAAAAGAAAAAGTAGAGCTGTAACATACCTTTCCCTCTCTACTGTCCTTCTGGCGGGTAATCCATTGAAGCTTAATTGTAATTATCCACCAGGTCCGGGCCTGGAGAGGAATACTGATTACTGCTACGTGCGTTTCCATGGGTTAGACTTGTGTATTGAGCCTGTTGCAAAGTTTCAAATAAATTTAGGTCTGTTAGCAGCTGTAATGGATCATTGGTCATGGGCTATTTCTGGATTTGGTTCAGTGGGAGGAAAATAATTCCAAGTTCTTTGCATAGAATTCTTTAAAGATTGTCCATATGAATGAAAATATCACAGAAGCACATTGGTGCTCATGTATGCGCCCATGCTTTTGGGTCAGATCTGTGGTCCCAACAGACTTTGTTCCGACAGATTATTTTCTTATGGCTTACATTCTCTGTCCAGAAGTCCACACCCAGATGTACAGACACATGTTTCCCAAAAGTCTTTAATGGGAATTGTGCTTTAGTTTGGAGATCCCCCCCCCACAGCCCACACCGTGTGTTAAAGGCTTGCTCCTTAGGGTGGTGTTATGGGGAGATGGAACCTTTGAAAGGTGTAGCCTAGAGGGAGGGCTTTAGGAAGTGTGCCTTTGAGGGGACTATAGGATCATAATTTCTTCCTGCCTCTCTTTCCTTCCTGACTGACCGTGAAGTGAGTGATTTTACTCAGCCACACACTACCACCATGGTGATTTCTGCCTTGGTATAGGCTTAAAGCAATAAGGCCAACTAATCATGGACTGGAGCCTCCAAAATGGTGAAGCTTTTTTTTTCTTTATAGGCTAATTATCTCAGGTATTTTGTTAGAGTGATGGAAAACCAACCAATGCAATTGTTTTCCTGGAAAACTGCACTCCATATAGTACTGTCTTTTCTCTCTCTCCTCTTCTAATGCCTCCCCCTTCCCCCCGAATTCACAGCTCAGACATAACTGTCCCTTACTGTTCAGTTACTCACATCACTCTGTCGCTTGTCTCAAGTCTCTTTGGATCGTGCTGGTCTCATGAGACCTATGCACAAGTCCCTCTCACATGGCTTAAAACAATAAACATGTACTATTTTATGTTGCTTTTGTGAGTCAGAAATTCTGGAGCATTTGTGGGTGGCCCTGCCTCGGGGTCTAGGGCTGCAGTCACGATATTGGCTGAGCTGTAATTTTCTGAAGACTTGATGCTTCCAAGATGACTCACTGGAGTATCTGTAAGTATTGCAATTCTGCATGCATCCCTCCATAGGTTGTTTAGTGGTCTCACAACATGGCAGCTGGCTTTCCTCAGAGCAAGCCATCCAACACAGCAAGGTAGAAGCCTCATGGCTTCTCATGACCTTGGCTGTGACACTCTGTCTGGCCCATAGGTTAGTTCTATTTATTGTGGGAGGAAAATACCCCAGGGTAGGAAAACCAGGTGACAGGGATCACAGGGGACCATCTAGGAAGCTGGCTACCACAGGTGTATATATTCATTTATTTTACATTAGTTCACTTTCCTTGTCCTTCTAACCCATGCTTAGAAGGTGAAGGAGTTAGAAGGGAGAAGTTGTGACTTGCCTAGCGGGTAGAAACAGTAGGGTCCAGCACTTTGTTATAAGGGTTTCACTGGGGTCACAACTCTCCCAAACCACCATGGTTGAGGCAGTTTGGAAGTTTAGTTCATCCTTTTGGCAGTCAACTCTGTGATTTCCAGTGTGAGTATCCTAGAAAAGTCCTGTAAAGAGCTTCCTAGAACTGTTCTGTAGTTAAACCTAGAGGATGAAAACTTAAAAAAAAAATATTTATATTTTATGTATGTTGGTGTTCTGGATGTGTGCATGTGGGGGTGTCAGATCCCCCAGAATTGGAGTTATAGACGGTTGTGAGCTGCCATGTGGGTGCTGGGAATTGAACTTGGGGTCCTTTGGAAGAGCAGCCAGTACTCCTAACTGTGGAGCCATCTCTCCAGCCTGGATAACAACTTTTATGGCCCACTTGATGTCTCTCACAATCCCTGCACTAGAGATTCTTCTGTTTCTTATTATTTCCTATTATCAGACAATTTCACACATTTACACTGGAGACTCTAACCCTCACTTTCATGCTCTTTCATCTTCTTACCAGCCCCTTTTCACCCCTCCTCCCCACACATCTCTGTCTTGTGTTCTTGTCTGTTGATTTTGTTTTGTCGCTGTGGTGGTTTAAATGAGAATGACCTCCATAGGCTCAGATATTTGAATGCTTGGCCCCTAGTTGGTGAACTGTTTTTGGAAGGATTAGGAGGTGTGGCCTTGTTGGAGGAGGTATGTCTCCGGCTTTGAGCTTTCAAAAGTTCACCCCAGGCCCAGTGTCTCACTCTCTGCTTCCAATTTGTGGGTCAGATGTGAGTGCTCAGTGACTGCTCCAGCACTATGCCTGCCTGCCTACCACCACTGCGCTCCCTGCTCCCTACTCATCCTCTGAAACTATAAGCCAGCCCCTAATCAAATGCTGTCCTTAGCAAGTTGCCTTGGTCATGGTGTCCCTTCACAGCAAAAGAACAGTGACTAAGGCAGTGACCTGCTGGGTTTATCCAGGATTGCTGTATGACTATGGGAACTGTTTGGTGGAGCCTGGCGTGATCAACAGTGAGCATACAACTGAAGACAGTGACCCTTCCTCTTCTAGAACCTGTCAATATCTAATAGTTCAGCAAAGGACCATGGAGCCCTGACCCCTTCCATGACCTATTGTTGGTAGGGCTGGCCTTGTGTGGGCCCAGAGCAGATAAGCACACTTGTGAGTTAATTATTGCAATGGCTGTATCACCTCAAAAGATACCACTTTACAGCCCTTCACCTTGACTTCCAGCTCTTACAACTTCCCGCTCTCTCTTTTACAATGTTCCCTGAGCCAGAGAGGGTGTGGTGTAAATGTCTTGTCTTGGCTGAACCCACAACAGTCACTCATTCTCAGCATCCTGGGCATCCTTGAGTCTCTTCATTGACCACTATCCAGTTTAAACAGTGGCTTCTCTGGGTGAGGTGGAGAGTGGGCTTTGAGCACTTTTATGAGCATAGCTATTTGCAAGGCAAATTGATGGTGTGTCAACCTAGTTAAATATCAATGCTAAGTTCCCTATTGAGATCCTTTTAACAGTACTTTTCAAAGTCATTTGTTCATGAATGTGGGTTTGTCTTTGCTTTTCTCAAACTGATAATACCTTCCCAAGCAACTAGGCAAAACATAGATTTTGAAGCACTGGTTTAACTTGTTAAATGTTCTCATCCTGTATTATTCTGGAAAGGATTTAACCTGCTTATAAGGGTGAAGTCAGCATGTTTTTTTTTTTTTGGTTTTTCGAGACAGGGTTTCTCTGAATATCTCTGGCTGTCCTGGACTCGCTTTGTAGACCAGGCTGGCCTCGAACTCACAAAGATCCGCCTGCCTCTGCCTCCCAAGTGCTGGGATTAAAGGCGTGCAACGAAGTCATTTTAAGAGAACAACGTCCCATCCCCAGAAGGTGGGGAGGGTGTTCTTCCCCTTTGGTTATTTGATAGATAATAGAAAATTTTGTTATTTAGGGGAAAAGACTACAAGCTGTTAAATGGTCTTGTTAAATGGGTTTTGGAGGTTAGACCCAGGGACTTCTCTCTTTTGCTTTTCTGTATCCTCCTTTCTCTCCTATATAGGAGTGAACAGACTTGAGAAAAATGGGACATAGACATAGTATAGGAAAGAACAAGAAAAAAGGACAGATTATTGAATATAGCTTTATACCTTTGTATACTGATACAAAATTAATATTATATTTGGCTAAATTGGTATTGATCATTGTATATTAATGCAAATTTAAGATTGTATAGGGCTACATCGGTATTGATCTTTGTATATTGATACAAAATTAAGATTATATTTGGCCACAATGGTATTGACCCTAGTATATTAATGTAAAATTAAGATTGTATTGGGCTACATCGGTACTGATCTTTGTATATTGATACAAAATTAAGATTATATTTGGCCACATTGGTATTGATCTTTGTATATTGATACAAAATTAAGGGTAACGCTTCTTAAAGGTATTGTTTGTAGTAATACTTAAAAATGAAATGTCAAGTTTTGACCTCTCGCTACCAACCGACATAAACTGTTTAGGATAATTAAGAAACGGAAACTAATAGTCATGAAAACGTGTCATTTTGTTAGTTACTATGACAGTCTATCACAGTTATTTTCTAAGCTACTCAGAAATCAAGTTGCTAAGAGACAAGCAATATTTGCTTATCTAAATATAAGAGATAGATAGGGCATCTTCAAAAACCTCAAAAGATCTGCAGAATATGGCATTCAAAGATGTTTTCTTAACTTAAGATTTTTTGATATCGAGACATGTCAGCTCCTGACAGCACCCCCTATATTACTCCAAGTAGAAGATGAGCATCGAAGAATCTCCAGTGGGAGATGATTAAATTGGTGGTAAGCCATTCTCTTGGCAAGAAAAACCACTTGCTTCAACTGTAGACAGACTCCTGTCCAAAAAGGACAAAACTTGGAAGCAGGTAAGTCGACAGCCTAGCTCTGCCAAGACAGGGTAGGTAAGTCCTTCATAATTCCTGCTCTACAACCAATGTCTGTCAGAGAAATGGGGCCAAATGGCTGAAGATTGATGCTGTAATGTATGGAGAGAAAATGGGAACTGTCCAGGCAGCCACTGGTATGTCATTTTTTAGTTTTGGAAGCTGCAGGCCCTGCACTTCCTATATAATCAGATATATTTATCCCTCTCAGGTCTCTGAGGTGGTTGAAGAATAGATAGCTAGAGTCTCATAGTTAAATTTTGAGTTGTTTAGGAATCAAGAGGGTGTTCTGGATCTAAGAAGATATTTTTAAAATTATGAGGCAAGTTAGTATGAAAGCTGAGTTAGATATAGAACTTTAAACTCATGGAGATGGTTAGATAGTAGAATGTTAAAGTCAGGTGCCAAATACATATGGACTGGACATTGGGAATGTATGCTAAGCCATATAACTCTTATAATTGTGGCCTATTTATTTCTGTTGTTTTGTATTGTATTTATAGTTATAAGAAAAAGAACCATTATTTGGACTGAAAGGGAGAGCTGTTGGGGGGAAAAATAAATACCTTAAACTAAAAAAAAAAAAAAAAAA
>CAJQZJ010032244.1:5520299-5530644 GCA_907164525.1 Lophiomys imhausi
AAGAAATAAAAAATAAATTATTAAAAAAAAAAAAAAAAAAAAAAAAGGCGTGCGCCACCACCGTCCGGCTAAGTCAGCATGTTTTACCTACCTTGGATCATAGATGTTTTGACCTTGTCGGGCCACTTATAATTACAACACCGAACTCAGTACCAGGCTGCCTATTTGCGGGAGACCCCCCCACCCCCACATTGGCCACTGCCTTCATTGTGCCTTCAGAGCACACACTTTCTGGTTCTCTACCCTTATCTGAAATCTTTATTGGAACTGGCCTCAAAGATTTTCAAAGACCATTAACTTTCCCCTAGAAGGAGGAAATTTTCTCCACCTACATATAAACTCGGAGAAGCACCACTCTGCCGAGAGGAAGCATCCCTTAGCTGGTGTGTTTTATGGCTGAAGTGTTTGTCTTGGTGTGTTAGCCTCTGGGGCATAGCCATTTCTTCTTATGAGCCTTGTGTAGCACTCAGCACACTGTCAGCGCTCAACCCAAAATAAATCATCATCATAATAGTTATAAGCTTAAATCAAGGGGGCACAATTCCACTTATTTATGGCCTTACAGGAGAAGCACAATGGAAAAAGCACAGTTATTTTTCATCATATTATCCTATATCATTTCCAAGCAAATGTCACGCTGTCCACTGGCCAGTAGCCAGGTAATGAAGGATTTGTTATAACCCCTACAATTCCATGGGGCCAGAGGCGAGAGGTGTGAAGCTAGGAATTCACGTTTCCTAAGTTGGTATAATTAAAACCTGAATTTCTAGGGCTTATTAAGATAATATTTAACATATAATTATCTTGACATTTAAAAAAGGAAAAGTGTTTAAGACAAATTATGTGGTAGTGTTTAATCACAAAAATCTCCTGCCTCTGCTCATTTCTTCAAAGGTCTGCTCTCTCTGATTTCCAAGGTGAGCCTACAGCTTAATAAAGATTTTTAACCTAATGTTTTATCTCATAGTGAGTTAGTTAGTAGGTTGGCCCTCTGAGTACAGAAAATGCTTTTATGCCTGGAGTACTCTTATGTCTGATGCCAGACATCCTTATGTTGGGCTTGCCTCTCCCTATGACTGAATAACAAGCTGTAGTAGTCACATTTGCTATTATTATTATTATTATTTAATGTTAAGAATTTGGAAAATATACTCGTATCTACAAACATGTATATATAAAAATAACTCCAAATATATACACCCATCACTTATGAAAACCTCTTGAGCATCTCTCCCTCCCTCCCCTCTCTTTCTGGGACTGGGAATTGAACCTACGTTCTTGTGTATGATAAACAAGGCCTCTACTACTGAACTATGTACCCACTCCACTTGAACATCTGGGAAGACATGTTTTTAGCCCTTTTTTTTTTTTTGCTAAACTTGTACTCTGTTTAAAACATTCAAATATTTCTTTCTTCAAGGACTTAAAGTTCTTGTTGTACAGATTCACTTGCTTGGTTAGAGTTACCCCCAGGTATTTTATATTGTTTGTGGTTATTGTGAAGGGTGTTGTTTCCCTAATTTCTTTCTCAGCCTATTTATTTTTGTATAAAGAAGGGCTTCTGATCTTTTTGAATTAATTTTGTATCCAGCCACCTTGCTGAAGGTGTTTATCAGCTGTAAGAGTTCTCTGGTGGAATTTTTGTGGTTGCTTATGTATACTATGATATCGTCTGCAAATAGGGATAATTTGACTTCTTCGTTTCCAATTTGTATCCCCTTGATCTCCTTTAGCTGTGTTATTGCTCTAGCAAGAACTTCAAGTACTCTGTTGATGAAGAGGCCATCAGAAGATGAAAAGATCTCCCATGCTCATGGATAGGTAGGGTCAACATAATAAAAATGGCCATCCTACCAAAAGCAATATACAGATTCAATGCAATTCCTATCAAAATACCACCACAATTCTTTATAGACCTGCAAAAATCAATTCTCAACTTCATATGGAATAACAAAAAACCCGGAATAGCTAAATCAATCATGTACAATAAAAAAACATCTGGAGGTATCACCATCCCAGATTTCAAGCTGTACTACAGAGCAATAGTAATAAAAACAGCATGGTACTGGTATAGAAACAGATCAGTGGATCAATGGAATTGAATTGAAGACCCAGAAATGAACCCACACACCTATGCTCACTTAATTTTTGACAAAGAAGCCAAAACCATACAATGGAAAAAGGACAGCATCTTCAACAAATGGTGCTGGTCCAACTCGATGTCCACATGTAAAAGAATGAAATTAGACCCATACCTATCACCTTGTACAAAACTTAAGTCCAAGTGGATCAAAGACCTTAACATAAGGCCAGACACACTAAATCTACTAGAAGGGAAAGTAGGAAAAACCCTGGAACTCATGGGCACAGGTGACAACCAACAGCTCAGGACCTAAGACCAACAATCAATAAATGGAACCTCATGAAACTGAAAAGCTTTTCTGTAAGGCAAAAGACACTGTCATTTGAACAAAATGGAAGCCTACAGACTGGGAAAAAATATTCACCAACCCCACATTTGACAGAGGGCTTAATCCAAAATTTACAAAGAACTCAAGGAATTAAATGCCAAGAAACCAGATAATCCAATCAAAAAAATGGGGAAAAGAGCTAAACAGGAATTCACAAAGGAGGAATTCTTAAAGGGTGAGAGACACTTAATGAAATGCTTAGCATCTTTAATCATCAGAGAAATGCAACTCAAGACGACTCTGAGTTTCCATCTCACACCTGTCAGAATGGCTAAAATCAAAAGCTCAAATGACAGCACATGCTGGCAAGGTTGTGGAAAGGGGAACCCTTCTCCATTGCTGGTGGGAGTGCAGGCTTGTGCAACCACTATGGAGGTCAGTGTGGCAATATCTTAGAAAACTTGGAATAGCTTTGCCTCAGAACCCAGCCAGACCACTTCTGGGTATACACCCAAATGACTCCTCACGGAATCATAAGGAAGTTTCCTCATCTATGTTCATAGCAGCCTTATTTGTAATAGCTAGAAACTGGAAACAACCCAGATGTCCCTCAACTGAAGAATGGATTAAAAAACTGTGGTACATTTACACAATGGAATACTACTCAGCTATCAGAAACAACGAAATCATGCAGTTTGCAGCCAAATGGATAGAACTAGAGAAGCTCATCCTGAGTGAGCTAACCCAGACTCAGAAGGATGCACATGGCATCTATTCACTTATAGTCAGATTTTAGCCATATAGTACAGGATAACTATACTACAAAGAATGCACCAAAGGGAACATGGACATAGACTTTCTTTCCTTTCAGTGAGACACTTTACCCTGGTGGTGCTGCCTTGTAGGCCTCCAGTGTATGAGGAGGCTCTTGGCCCTCATATGACTGCTGAACTGGGGTGGGGGACTGTTATGTAGGGACACTCCACTCTAGAGGAATGGGATGGAAGTGATAGGGGGTAGAGGGTGGGAGGGGGTACTGGGAAGGGTGGAAAGAGGACACTATGATGGAGATGTAACCTGAAGTAATAAATAAATAAGTTAAAAAAACATTCAAGTATTTTTTGTTTTAGAAATGGACTTGTAAAATTACATGTATGCATTCATCCTGCAGAACATGGTGTTTTTTTGAAATTATTTAATTATTTTTTATGTACACTGGTGTTTTGGCTGCATGTATGTCTGTGTGAGGGTGTCAGATACTGGAGTTACAGGCAGTTGTGAGCTGCCATGTGGGTGCTGAGAATTGAATCCAGGTCCCCTGAAAGAGTAGTCAGTGCTCTTAACCACTGAGCCATCTCTCCAGCTTCAGAATGTGGTGTATTGGAGCATGTGAGCCCTGTGGAGCAGTTATGTGTGTTTTGTGTCCTATAGACACCAACTTTTGGTGAGGACATTTAACATCTGCTCTCATCATTCTTCAAGAATATATCATTGTCATTAGCTATACTCAGCATCTATGGACAAAACATAATTAGAACTCTGTACTATTTTTAAAAATTAAAATATTTTGTATTTCAGGAGGAGTGCAAATCCCTTTCAACTCCATCTAAATCTCTTATGGGTTAGAGACATAGTCTCACTAAGTGTCCCTGACTGGCCTTGAACTGGTAATCCTTCTGCTTCAGCCTGGTAAATAATGGCATTATAGATGTAAGTCATCATACTTGGTTTTCTAACTGATTTTTTTCTCTCTCTCTGCCCCACTTTTCATTGATTTTCATACTCAAAGTTTGGCTTACATTATTCCACATGCTTGATTTCTTTGGTATAGCATACATATATATTCATTTTATGAAATGTATACTATTGTTTTGTAACATGAAAAGTATTATATTACACTTATATTTAAATATAAATTAATTTTAAATCAAAATCATATAATATGCAATGTGTATGCATTCTTTTTATTTACTATATAGCATCTTACCTCTTGAATAGCCAGCATTGTATTTAATAATCAATCCCCCATTTTATATAATACTGCAGCAAACACTTGTGTATGTGAGGGTATTTCTAAGTGAGAAGATATTTAGAGGTATAAAAAGTCTGGGTCAGATATGAACAGTGTTTGTTTGAACAGGTGGTGAGGAGTGTTTGTTGTAATTCTCACAGTCATCCCCGATGACTTTCTCTCTAAAACCTTGATGCATGGCATTTCAAATGCCAGTTTCTTGTCTGGTGAAAAACATAATTAGTGATTTAATTTGTATTTCTCTGATTATTACTATGGGTGATCTATTTTCAGATTTTTTTTTGGCTGTTTGTATTTCTTTTTCAATGAATCATGTCATTGTTTTATTTTTACTTTTTGAGACAGAGTCTTACTATGTTATACAGGAAATGAGTCACCTTTGGCTTATTTTCTTGTTGGATTGTCTTTTTCATATTACTCAAGAGAATTTTTAAAATCTTTTCTTGATGCATACACTTTATTCTTTTGCAGTCTGTCTTTTTTTTTTTTTTTTTTTTTTTTTTTGGCAGAGTTTCGCTGTGCAGACTGCTCGGAGATCACTGGGTAGTCCAGACTGGGCTGTACTTGAACTCAGAATCTGCCTACTTTTTCTACTGATTGCTGGGATTCAAGGCATGTGCCATCTGCTCAGCTTCACAGTTTGCCTTTTAACCTTCAGATTTATCTAGCTGTCTTTTGCTAAAGAACAGTTTAAAACTTTTCAGGAAATCAAATTATGTTTTTTTTTTCTCTTTTGCTTTTTTAATCTGAGAGAGTGAGAATCCTTTTGTCCCTGGTTGCAGTGAGCTGGTGCTGCTGCTGGATGTCAGTTCGATCAGATCTGTGTAGAGCTGACAGTCAATAAACGCTCTTGGTGGAGTTAGTCAGTGGAGCGTCATAGAGAACCCTTTATACATGTTCCATTGTGACAAAGAAGGAGCAATGATTTGATGCCTGGAGGTATTATATTTAGCAGTTAAGTTCCCTTCCTTTGTTTTTTGACTCCATCTAGTTAGACATTTGACAATCTTGATTGAATGGCTTTCTCATCTGTCACTAACACTCTAACAGCAGTTGTCAGGTGAAATAGGAGGCAGCAAGTTCACCAAGATTTGCCCCAGTGCCCAGGAAACAAGGGCCTGAGGATGGGATCAACCTTACGACTGTCCGGACTTTCCCTTCTCACATGCACCTGGCCACACCTCCTCCTTACACTATTATTGCCTACTTCCAAACTTACCTTAGTAGGATGTCCAGAGCAAGACATCAAACTGAGAGGCAATGAGAGGTCTCAAGTAATGACTCCCTGCCATGGAGATGAAATACTGGGAGACTCCCGAGGTGCACTGTTCCTGAGGGACACCTCAGATTGGTCACACAGGACAACTGAAAGCTACCCATTGGGTGATGACAAACTTGTGCTTTGATCTTTTTGGATACAGAGTAGCATTGAAAATGTGTCCCTTGAGGAGAATGTAAATGTTATTACAAGGCTGATATCATACTGGATATTTTTAATAGGAGTTTTCATATGTATTATGTGTTTTGTTTTGTTATTTACTTCAAAGTTTTTGTCTATTTCCTTGAAAGTGAAATTGCCATGATAAGGAGCCTTGGGATTAACAAGGCAATGGTGCTGTAGTATCGTGTCACAGAGATGAGCCAAATCCCCTTCCCTGGTCTCATTCTTGCAACAAACCTGATTGGTATTATTATTACTATTAGTACTACTATTATTAATTTAGTATTGTAATTACAGCTTTACCAGGATATAAATTACATGCTATATACTTCACCTACTTAACAACATTCAACTCAGACTGGTGTTCAGGTCAGGCTAGACTGTTGTGGCTAAGACCCTGACCCAGAAGCCCTAGATACTTATTTCTCACTGTTTTTGGAGGGTGGAAAGCCCAAGATTCAGGTGCTGACAGATGTAGTCCTTTGTTTTTGTCTTTTGCACCTCACGGTGTAGAAGCCATCATCTCTAGCACGTTAAGTAAACTCTCCACCTTGGAGGTTTTATATCCCCAGTGATTTTTTACATTTTTATTTTGAGATCAGCTGTCACTAAATTGTCCAGGCTGGCCTTTGCTCTACTCTGCATGCAGCCCAGACAGGCCTTGAACTTTGCTTCTCCCGCCTCAGCTTCCTGAGGAGCTGGGATTACAGGCCTGCACCACCGGGCCCAGCTGAAATCCCATTCTTAGTGAGGACACCCTTCAGTTTACGGGTGGCAGCCTTTGTGCAGGACCCTCCCCCAGCACAGCGGCACTCCTCCTCTCCCTGTACTCCTTAGGGACAATGGTCTGCTCACAGGGAAGCCTCATCTGCATCCATTATTGTCTCCAAAAAGTCCTACGTCTGGTCTGAGTAGCATCCCACAGAAGTTTGGACAATGCAACAAAAATTTAAAAATTTAATTAAGTTTGAATTCAAACTTTGAGGCACAAATATTTGGAACTTGTGGGTTCTGGTCTACTCATGGCCATTGGTACAATCAATTCTTGGACTTTTTTTTTATTATCTCCCCTCCCATATTTGTTATCTTCTACCTGCTCTGGGCAATCCCAAATATACCTTTCATCTCTATAGACTTGCTTTAATAAAATGTAACCCTTGATAACTGGCCTTTTGTGACTGGCTTTTTTTTTTGTGCTAAAGATGAAGTTCTCACCATATTATAGCACGCATTAGTGCTTTACTCCTTAACAATGTTGGAAATAAACCACTCTGTGGCTCTAATTAATTTTGATGAATCATTGACCAGATCTTGGAAATCTACACTGTCTCCATTTCTCTAGGTATTGCTACCCTCACTTAGCGAGGGGCAGGGCAGTATCTAACTCCTCCTGCCATCTACTGAAAACCCCAGAGAACCTATCCCACAGTCAGTCAAGTGTTAGCATGACAAAAACTCAAGGCAAGGCACTCGCCATAGCTGAAGCATATATCTTTATATCCTTCTCTTGTTTCCTCTTAAAATGAAGGACCCTCCAAAACCCTGTTTCAGAAGTGCTGCTGTAGCTTGACTCTTTTGATGTAAAATCATTTTATTTAGATTAAAAATATTTAAGTGTATGTGCGTTTACTTGTCTGTGCTTGTACCACGTTCTTGCAGTGCTCATGGAGGCCAGAAGAGGGCATCACATCCCCTAGAACTGAAGTTACAGATAGTTGTGAGTAGTCAGGTGGGTGCTGTGAACTGAACCTTGTTCCTCTGTAAGAGCAAATGTTCTTAACCTCCGACCCATCTCTCTAGTTCCTGGTGTCATTTTCTTTAACCTCTTTGGGCAGAAACTAAATTCTTAGGCATCATGAGTACCATAAGATGTGCACATATCTGAAAGCTCAACGTGGAAATTCTACAAGCCTTCAGAATCTCCCTCACTGTCATTGTCCTGCACAGTTAACTTCTGACGCCTTGGTAGCTGATGACAGCGAACAAATTTCTGGCTGACACGTTCGTTATGATTTGAAAGCACGAAGGAGTAAAACGTCTTGGAGTCTGTCCTAGTTCCAAATCTGCCAGGACTAAGCCTACTGTTTTCTTCTTCAATATGTTAAGTGTGGAGATTGTTTCCAATGCAAAGCAAACATGATGGTAATGGTGAATAACAAACCTTGTAACCCATAAATTATTTCAAGATTACCAGGCAGCTGATACTAAGCATAGCTATTATGGAACTCTTGAAGTTGAGTTTGGACAATGCAACAAAAATCTGTCATACGTGGAAGAGAACACCTGTCAGTTTAAATGACTTCCCTTACGGCTTACCGATGACCACTCTGTGCCATATACAACGATAATGGTCAGATGAATGGGCCAAACATTGTATATTCAGCAATTCATTACTTAAAACTACTGGTTTCACCTGTCTGGTGTAAGAGGTCTTTGTCTGTTTTGTACTGCTGTAACAATACAGGAGACAGGATAATTTATGGACAGATACTGATTTCTAATGGTTTGGAGACCGGGAAGGGAAGTTCAAGATCAAGGCGGTGGTAGATTTAGTGTCTTGTAAAGGGAAAGGCTCCACCTCTGACAGCACTTTGAACACATGCTGGCGTGGAAGAGGCGGGGAGGAGCTGAGACACACACACACACACACACACACACACACACACACACACACACAGAGAGAGAGAGAGAGAGAGAGAGAGAGAGAGAGAGAGAGAGAGAGAGAGGTTCTCCATTGCAGCATCCATTGCACAGGTAAAGGCAGAGACCACAGGGCTTTTATCAACTCTTTTTAAAAAATCTCCTTCATTAACAACTCTTAAAGCCCCAACTACTGATGCTTTTTTTTTGTTTTGTTTTGTTTTTTTTCGAGACAGGGTTTCTCTGTGTATCCTTGACTGTCCTGGACTCACTTTGTCGACCAGACTGGCCTTGAACTCACAGAGATCCACCTGCCTCTACCTCTCGAGTGCTGGGATTAAAGGCAGGTGCCACCACGCCCAGCTACTGATGCTTTTAATGAGGGAGGCAGTTCAAGTTCAGCATGAATTTTGGAGGGATAGATAGTCAAACGGCAGCACAGGTAAGCCAATGAAGCTGGCCTCAGTGTGGCATTTGGGAGGGACTTTACATATCAGCTGACTTTCAAGTGTCCTGTTTTATGGTTGAGGGAAGACAGCCCCAAGAAGTTGCAGTCTTATTTAAAATCACGAAGCAAAGGCTAGTCTCTTTAGGCTTCCTCTGACCCATCGTTCTTATGACTCAGCAGGTACCCTCCAGCCCGCACATTCTTCAGAGTTCGTTGGATTTCAGCCACTTCCCAAGGTTGTTATGATTATTATGGGAAGCTGGCTGACTTTGAGTCTGCCATGGTGTGCTTCCCTATGTCTTCTCAGTGACTGGCATAAGCAGGCTCAAAATGAATGCCCTGGAAGTGCTCGTGGGTGAATGAAGCCTGTGCTCACTGATATATACCCTATGTTCTTTCACTGTTTTCAGCCTCCTGGTCTGGCTGGAGTAAATATGTTCTTCTCAGTGAGACAGTTTCTTTCTCAGTAGCATGAATGTGTGCATAAGGGAATGGAGGCTTGGTTGAAGCCTGAGTTAGGAAGCCAGAAACCTCATCTTTTGGTTTCAACTTGGGAGTTGGGAGAAGTTACATCTTAGATTAGCACCCAGGACCTAAGAGTTACATTCCAGACTCTTAAAGAGATGGAGAACTGATATTCTAACAGTAATAGCTGTTGCATATTCATCAATGTATGTCCTGCTGGGGAGTGGCAATCATTCAACTAGTTAACAGGAGGGTTGCAAGAAGCTGTGTGTTCACGTGATCCTCCCAATAGTCATTATGACTACTTGATATGTACCAGGTTATGTTTCAATAGTTAGAGAAACAAAATAGACAAACAGGACAACAGCATTTTTTTTTTTTTTTGGTTTTTTGAGACAGGGTTTCTCTGTGTATCCTTTGACTGTTCTGGACTCACTTTGTAGACCAGGCTGGCCTTGAACTGGCAGAGATCCACCTGCCTCTGCCTCCCGAGTGCTGGAATTAAAGGCGTGTGCCACCACGCCCGGCAATTAGACAGCTGTGAACTGCCATGTGGGTGTTGGGATTTGAACCCGAGTCCTTTGGAAGAGCAGCCAGTGCTCTTAACTGCTGAGCCATCTCTCCAGCCTGGACCACAGTATTTTATTTCATGGAGGTTATACTTTGATAAGAAAATAGACAATACCTTTTTACAATAGTAAGTACACAGAGGAAAAAAAAAAGGCGCAAAAGAAGTACAGAGTAGTGGGAGAGCCTCGTGTGGTGTGTGTGTGTGTGTACGTGTGTGCGTGTGTGCATGTGTGTATGAACATATGTGTGTGCACATGTGTGTGTAAGTGTGTGTGAGCATGTGCATGTGAGTGTGTGTGTGAGCATGTGTATGAGCATGTGTGTGCACATGTGTGTGT
>CAJQZJ010032244.1:5532815-5556122 GCA_907164525.1 Lophiomys imhausi
CACACACACACACACACACACACACACACACACACACACACACACACCACACACACACACACACACACACACACACACACACACACACACCTGCACGCACATATACCACACAGCTTTACACGCTGGGGAAGTCAGGCTCTGAATCTTGGATCTGCATTTGCAAGCTCTCCAGCTGATTCATGAGTAGAAATGGAGGTAATGATTCTTTTCACAGTGGACTGCCGTGACAGGAAGTCTTTGGCACAGACTAGAAACTCAGCAAGTGTCAGTTCAGTTCCTCCCTTCTTCTCTCCTCTCAGAGCGCTTCAGCACAAAGTGTCATCTCAGCTTATCAGAGACACTGGCCATCTCTGACGAAGTGTCAGGCCACCCTTCATGCTGTTTCCTGCTTTGCCCTGGATCTGATGACTCACCCGCTACTCTGAAGGCCCTTATGAATTGTCCGCATCTGTCCCCTGCGATGGACTCAAGGACTTCCCCCATTTGGGCCTTAGAAGCAACTCCACGCTGTAGATCATCTCCTTTCCCAGCTGTCAACTTACATTGGATTATTCATTTCCTCTGAGAGCTGCAATTCAACATTTTATGCCAAATCCCTTCCTATTTTGGAAGAAGCTTAAGGTAACTGACTGATTTTCTAGAAGTTGGCAAGTAGGAGGAAAAGAAAACCTTCCTCATGGTTTATGGGGAAACTATACTTGTTTTTTCCCATAGAACTAACAAAAATACCATTTTTTTATGGCACTGGAGTGACCATCTCTGAGGATCTCCAACAAATGGTAGAGACTTGAAATAAAACACAGGAAGCTGGCCTGGACACTACAGGGCAACCTGGAATTTTCGTCCTGGCACTGAGCTCGAGGTGGGGTTGCTGGATACTTCCTCCTTGCCAGGATGCTTGTTTATGGTTCTGTGATTGGTCAGCTTCTTTACAGAAACAAAACATGAGTTGCCTTTGGTTATTCATATAAGATATTGAAGTTTCTTTGTGTTTTCTTAAATTAATCTTGTTCTCTTCTGGAGACAGTGGCTTCATCATCGCCAAGCTTTGAGATTATCAATTTCCCTGAGAAGCCACCTAGGCCATTAGCATAAAGTATTAAGGTAAATGTCTGTTGGCTAAACATCTGAACATACACCATGTTTATATTTCCTTATCAGGGAAATGATAACACCATGGCAACTATTTTTCAAGAACATTGGTGGCCTGGGATTTCTACTGCTCTTGTCTTTCTATTTCATAGTGAGATCTCTCCATTGCTTGGTTGCAACCAGACTGATACATTTCTCAGGGTGTGCTCCTGGGGGGCAGTGAGGGATCGTCCTGTGAACTTTTCCCATCTAGACTTGAACAGACAGAACTAACGCATCATGCCAAGGATTCTACCAAAGTCCAATCTGTCAAAGCAGTGAGCTCACTTGGGTTGTTTAGAGGAGAGTGGGTGACGAGTTACTTACTAAAAGCAGTTACAAAGCCAGAGAGATGGCTCAGCATAAAAACATGCCTGTCTTCAAGTCTGACAACTGGAGTGTGACCCCTGGGACCCACATGGTGGAAGGAGAGAACCACCTCTTGCAAGAGGTCATGGCAGGTGTGTCTCCGCCTCCATGTGTGAACTAAATATATATTACTTAGAGGTGGCTGCCTCACTGAGGAGCCCCACTCCAGCATGGGTGAGATCACTCAGGAAAGTTCCATTCCTGGAGCTAGCCCCTGCCTTCTCCATTAATTGTGGGCAGCTTGACCAGCGACAGAATCTCCGGCAGGCAGCACCACCTGTTGGAGACCTTGTAAGTTTCAGCTTTTCCTGTACCTGCGAGATTCACTTACTTCTGGAACCCATGGAACTGCCTTCTTCCTTTCCTCTGGAAGAAATGTTTCAATTCCCAACAGGGGTCAGTCCTCCCGCTCTAGCAGGAGGTGCCAGCTTCACTGTGGAGGAATGATTGATTTCTGAATTACTGCTCTTGAACTCCACATTCTCCAATTAACATCATCCCTCCGAAAAGTTCCCTGGGAGGTGAATGCTAACTCCTGTGATGCCACACAACACTGCTGGGTGATTGTTTGAACCATTTGGGAGGAGTCTTCCCTTTGGTACCGCTTTCAGATGTAAGACACTAGCCTCAAAGACTTCAAAATCTGAGAGCAGCTGCGTGGCTATCTTTGAAAACCAACGCTGTTTAAATAAATGAGCAGGACTTTGTTAGAAAAAAAAACCCAGCCTCATTACTTTATGGTCACAGCAGATATGGGTGGAACAGCCTAATTATAAGCATATCGTAAGCTTGGCTTCGGTGACAGCTGATGGCGGGGCCCCTGATCCCCACCACCATGTCCTTCTGTAGTCCCTACGATACTCATTGGTGCTAGCTTTGTTTTCTCCATCACATAATTCTAAAACTTTATTTTCCTTGTTTATTTATTTTTGCTGTGTACATAATCAGTTATTTTGTGTATAGTAAAGGGAGATGGAAAATGAAGGCATAGTCAGAATGTGGGAACCAACTGCTGACTTCTACTTGAGGGCACTCTTGGGCTTTTTGTTTTATTTTAAAAATTATTTATTTATTTATTGGTATGGACATTTTGGCCACATATATGTTTGTAAAGTGCATGTGTGTGTGAGTGTGTGTGTACTCGCGCACACACACACACACACACACACACACACACACACACACACACACACACACATCAAGTGTGTTCAGTGCCCTTGGAGGCCACTGGAGGGCATCGGATCCCCCGGGACTGGAGTTACAGATGGTTGTGAGCTGCCCTGTGGGTGCTGGGGATTGATCCTGGGTTCTCTGGAAGAGCAGCCAGTGCTCTCAATTACTGAACTATTTCTCCAGCTCCCATTTTATTAAACTTTTTTTTTGTTGTTGTTCAGGGCCTTTCATGATACCTGAACTGGTGATTTCTTTTGTGTAAAGGAAGCTTTAGACTCCCAATTCTAGGCAGATTCTTTGTTCTCTCCTCTCTAGCTAAGGCTATCTTGTTGCTTCCTGAGCTGTATTTGAGTCTTTTCACAGTGGAAACTGCCCAACACTTCTTTGCCTTTTCATAAATTTCATCTCTTTGTTCCAGCAAACTTGAATTCATGGTAAGAAAGGATGTGCTTAATGGGATATTGGCATTTTAGCAACCATTTTCATGTTTTAGTGGGCATATATGTGCACATGCCCCTCCCCATTTCTGGGTTCTTGTCTTTTTATGTCGGGGAGAGTGCTTGCCACAAAGCTGATGTCCCAGGAATCTACACAATGGAAAGTGAGGGCTGTTTCTTGTTTACTGATCTCCACATGGGTAGCTTGGCTGCACACACACACACACACACACGCACACACACAGAATATACAGCCTCCTGTTCAGAAGGAAAATCTAGCGCAGCATTTTAACAGTCTGGTAGCATGCAGAACTGGGGAAACGGAGAAGACTGCTGAGTGACTAGTTCCTGGTCACCACACTCACTTTTTGCTTTGATAAACTCTGCTTCAAAGTAATCTCAATACTTCATCAAAGAATTTTTCAGTACCCTCCCAGTGCATTAACATAAACCTCCCTGTTCTCACTCTTTTTTTCTTTCCCCTTTTCCAAGTTGCTTAAAAAAAAAGAAAGACAGAAAAAAAGAAAGAAAGAAATTAGTTCTTGTGTCTCTATTTCTTTAAATCTTTTATCCTCTCACTGCTACCTCTGGCTGTATGGATTACATATCAGCGGTTAAGAAAATTCCACAAAAAGTCCAGGCTTGTTCTCATCCTGCAGAGCTTATGGTCGTCTTTGTGATGAAAGGAATTTGAAAGGCACAGCCAGGCCGATCCTGAACCGGCTCAGCACATTCCCTCTCTGAGGCTTATAGCGCCATGGATGTTCTTTTGACTAGCTATCAATCATGTTTGAAGGTTTCCCGTGATTCCTGAGATATGAACCCCTTTGATACAAGTTAACAATACAGCACACGCAGTGTGGGCTGAGGAAAATTCTTTTGAATGTGAGTTAAAGAATCACTTTGTTCCAGCTTGGATTTGTAAACTTTCTGGGATGGGGGGGGGGGGGGGGGGGGGGATTGTTCTGTTTCTCTTGGGCGGCTTCAGGGGTCCCTGTCATGGGAGTAACCAGGGATGCTTACGTGGCTGCCAAGGCAGAGAAGAAAAGGGCCTGGAGGGCGGTTCAGAGGAACAAAGAGCAACAAGGAAAGAGATGGAGTGGAGAGGTAGAAGAGGATGAAATGCAAGACAGTTCTGTGAAAAAGTCAAGCACCAAAGGAGCTGTCAGGACAGACAAGGCTGTTGAAAGGGTGGTGCATACCAAATAGGAACCCCTGTGCTCCACCTTGCCACTAATGCTGTGCGAAGGAGCCATTTTGGAAAATGTTCTTGGGAACTCAAGGTTCACTCATTACTCATCTTCTACCTCGTGTGATTCATTTGTTGAAATCGAGGTAGGCTTCGGATTAACGATTTTGAAATTTTATGCCCCATGCAGGACAAAATGCAGATATCTCTAGCTTGCTGATGAGAGGCAGGCTCAGAGTCCCCAGGCTAATATTTAAATATCGCTGGGACCCAGGAAGCCCTCACAGCAATCAGGCTGGCTTCATTTTCAGTGAGTTTTAGCTGAATGAGAAGAGGGAAGCTGTCTGAAAAATTATCAGGCCCTGTACTCCCACAGAGTGCATTATTTTGAATGGACAGGGCATTGATTACTCAGTGCTATGGGGAAGCTGTTCATTAAATTATGTAACGAGCAAGTGCCAACCACATCCCTCTGTCCAGGCCTGGAGACTGGAATTAAAATGTCACCCTTCTTTTATCTCGAGCTGCAAACTGGAGGTGCTTCCCTGGAGAGCTGATTTCTCCCTTTTTTCATGAGGTTGAGATAATTCCATTTGCCTTTTGCTTGCTCAAGTAAAACCACCCATGTGGCATTTAACACACTTGTTGGCTCTTCTTGATTATTTTAATCTATTGATCTGCGTCTCTGGAGAAGTCCTGGAGCTGTCCATGAAGTCTTTTGGAGTTCAAAATCCAATTCCCCAGAGATTAACTTGACGAGAAGGCCAACAACACGGATCCTTTCCTTGAATTCCTGGTCCCAGCTCTTCCTTCATGCCCAGCCATCCTCAGCATTCAGCTCTCTCTTGGGCCCCAAGAAATGAAGAAGTCTATTTATCACCAATAGAAGACAAAGCAAGCAATGGAACCATTCATATGTGTTAGCTGGAAATAAGCCTTTGAAGAAAAAGTAGAAGTCACAAGTTGTCTGTGGGAAGTAAGAAAGAAGGAACTTGATACAAAGACTATGGAAGGGTAAACTTCATTCTGCCAGAAGTCACAAAATTGTATTTCTCCTCCCTCTGCTAAATTATTTGAGGCTAGAGTCAAGTAATCTGCCCTTGGCAATGAAGGGAGAAAATGGAAGCAGTTTTCTTTGCCCGTCATTTGGAAACACCATGATTAGCTTTTGATTTCCTGGAGCACACGAAGCAAAAATACCAGTGAGATTCCCCCTCCCCCCCACCCCAGGCTGACTTTTCCTGCAGAGAAGATAGCAGAAAAATGAATGATAGTCTTCTAATTCTTGACGATGGCTTTAACTCGCTCAGATACAACGCCAGTTCTCAGACGATTGGTTCTTCCCACCTGAATCCTGATTACTTTTGAAAGATGAAGAGATAGGAGAGGCAGAAAGTTCACGCCTACATTACAGTGTTGCAATTTTCACATTACTTTTGACTTAAGAGTGTTTGAATTTTGGTGTGTTCTTAATTTGTTCTTCAATATCTTCCTTTTTCCTTGCTTTGCAGCTTAAACAATAAACACAGATAAACAAAGCTGGGTGGTTCACATCGGATCTTGCTCAAACTCAAGTCTAGATTTTCGGATCACCTTTCTTCAGCTCAGTTATTTTGAATGCAGCTGGTGGCTTGTGTTAATGGAAGACGCCAAGTAGCCAATACGAGAAAAGCTGCTAATGTACACCCTTCCTACCTACCAAGAAGCATACGGTGCTTGCTTGTCTTAGGGCACGGAAATGAATCATCCTTTTGTGCTTGTTCTTGCATTAAGTACTTAAGAAAATTACGCCTGCAGTTAAGTGTTCTGAAAGCCTGACCAACTTCCACTCCTAGGCACGTAAAAGGAAAATTGAGAATGCTCTCCCAAGGAAACAGCGATATCTTGGGCTACTGTTCTTAGAATGACAATTTGGCCTTCAGCAAAAAGCAAGGATAAAATTCATGCATTCACTCCTTCCATTGCCCGTTTCCCAAGTCTAAGAAAACTACTTTTCTTCCTTCAGTTATCTTCTTTAACTCCTGCTTCTTTCATTTCAACAAAAAACATTGAAAATAGGGATAAAAGTCATAATGTATGAAAGAAGGACTA
The DNA here is from genome assembly GCA_907164525.1 of Lophiomys imhausi. NCBI lineage: Eukaryota > Metazoa > Chordata > Mammalia > Rodentia > Muridae > Lophiomys > Lophiomys imhausi. Next base: position 5,539,206 of record CAJQZJ010032244.1, read on the forward strand.
TGGGCTATATCCTTGTGCTCTTTGTGAGCTAGCACCATGTTTTTGTTTTATTTTAAAAATTAATTTATTCTTGGAAACTTTTACACATGTATATAATGTATCTTGTTCATATCTAACCCCACTTCTCAATCTCCCCTTTTAAAAGTTATTTATTATTACTGTTCTGTGTGTGTGTGTGTGTGTGTGTGTGTGTGTGTGTGTGTCCGTGCATGTATGCAGGAGCAGGTGTGGAGGTCAGAGGGCAATTTTTGCAAGCATGCACTTTTTTTTCCTTGACTATCTTATGTTATTCTGTTCTTGTCTCCTGCTTACCGTCCCCCCTTTTTTTTGGTAGCCCCTGCTGGGGCCTTGAACCAGCGATGCAGTGGAGGTGACTTTGAGCTATTTTCCTTCTTCTTCTACCTTCCAAGTGATAGGATGGCAGGCACAGATATCACTTCTGGTTTTATGTGGTATTAGGAATTGAACTCAGGTCTTCCTACCTGATAGGCAAGCAGCACTCTACTCACTGAGGAATTTCTCCAGCCTCTTTATTTTCTTTAGCATTTATTCTACCCTTGGACTGTCTTGGTCTGTCAAACACTCAGTACATATTTTGGTGATCACTTGAGAAATATTATGGATTATATTTGCTTTAGGAGCATCAAAATGTACACTAGTGGGTTAAAGATTCTGAAAGAATATGATGTGAAAGGCACCTGTTAGCCTTGATTAACACAGGTTTCCTTAAGTCCATTTGACTGTGGAACCTTCTGTTAAAGACATGTTTCCTGGCTGAAGACCTTGCTTAACTTTATAGACCACTTGCCTGGCATGCACAAAGCCCTGCTTTTAATCCCCAGTAACGTACAGAGACATGGACATAAACACAGATAGACACACAGACACAGGGACAGACAGAGACAGACAGACAGACACACACACATAGAAATAGACAGACATAGACACATAGACAGAGAGACAGACAGACAGACACACACACACATAGAAAAAGAGAGACAGACATAGACACATAGACAGACAGACAGACACACACATAGAGAGAGGCAGACAGACAGAAAGACAGACACACAGAGACAGAGAGACAGGCAGACAGACACACACACAGATGGGCACACACACATAGATAGGCACACACACATTGACAGACAAACAGATTGACACACACACACAGAGGGAGAGAGAGAGAGGGAGAGGAAGAGGGAGAGAGGGAGAGGGAGAGAGGGAGAGAGGGAGAGGGGGAGAGAGGGAGAGAGGGAGAGGGAACACTTCTTTATGCTTAACAGAACCTGTTCTCTAATTGACTCTGATTGACACCCTGATTTAAAATGGATTGGATTAGACAGGCAAACTTGTCTCCTTTTGGCATTACGTTCAAGATGCATTTGTTGGACATGCTCCATGTCTTTAGGTATCATGAGAAATCCCATTAATAAGAAAAAGGAGACAATGAAGTAAAAGTCTTCATTTTTCACCAGGTCAGGAAAAAAATGAGTTGAAAGAAAATCTTGCTCTTTTTAGGAAAGAACCAAATACCACTTTAACAATAAAATGCCTATAATTGAAAGCAATGACTAAGCCTACTCAACCATTTGGTAGTGTGGTACCATAAGTCTAATGTAGGCTTAAGGAGATACAGTGCGCTTTCCTAAAATAGATAAAAATTTAGGCTGGGAAAGCTGTGCAGGCTGATGATTTTATGTGCTTTTTATTTTTTGTTTTGGTACAATAATAGTGGGTTGGAAAAAAAAGTTGCTAACTACCTCCTGTATTCATAAGTCTTGTGAAGAACTTTACCAGGCTGAGGCCAGTGTTTGACTCTCCCAGCTAGCCTCACTGAGAATCATTCTGTTCTGCATAGCATTAGAGCCCTTGCATGAGATAAAAGGCTCTATCATTTCTTCTCCATTCACACCTGCAGGAGGAAGGCAGCACTGGTGTGGAATATTTCTGCATGGCACTCACCTTCCCTTTATTTCTGCTCTCCCTTCTTTCTGGGTAATGAATCGGGGTGTCGTTAGCTGCCTGCCTTGTGTTCATCACTGTCAGCGCTGGCAGGGTAACAGATAACGGCAGAGATTCAAGGCCACCCAGGGAATGAAGCCTGACAGGACCTCATTCATCACACCCCTTTTAAGGGGTCTCTGCGGTGGCACCAGCACCAAGGCTATAATGGAAGCTCACCAGGTCGCGTGGGGGCCAGGCACGACTGCTCCGACTGCTCCGCCAAGAAACTACTTGAGCTGTCAAATCTGCTTTGTAAATGAACTGTTTTCCTAGAGACAGTGTGTTTATAATTGTCATCCTCTGTGTAGCCCCTCAGTATCCAAGGTCTGCTCTGTGTGTGGTCCCTCTCATTTCTTTCACACACGTCCAGCTTCTATCATGTTGAGAAAAGACTTGCCAGAAAATGTGTTTCTTTGACCTTGGGCATATCTAAACATGCTCTATATCTGAGGTTTGTGGTTTTGCCTTAAGGAGTCTAATTTTCTTGGGCCAGTTAGGAATTGCTTGACTTAGGAGCTGTCTCATCTTGTCCTCTATCCTGGACAGGTCCATTTTCATGGGCCACCTCCTTCCATATAGGTCAGTGCTTCCTTCCTGGGTCCACCTCGTCAGTCTTCTCGGTTCCCTCAGTGTGCCAGTGAACAGCATGTCCATTCTCCATCTCGACTGGCCACAGGCACCTCTGATTAGTTCATCATATCCTAAGCAGGAGGCATCACCCTCACTCCAAACTTACTCCTCATCTATGTTCTCAGTCTCAGCCAGTGCACTGTAAGAAGAGAAGAGGCCATTCCTTGAAAAGAGTCAACCTTTTCTCATGTCAGTCAAAACTGAATTCTGTAACAATCAACTTTCAAGTGTCTTCAGTGATTATCCTACCTGCTCTGTCTCCTGTGTCATGAGTTTTTACAACGTCTTCCTAAATGTTTGCCTTCTCCTTACCATAGGGGATTTTTCAATCTCAACAGCTTGCTGACTTACTCCACCACTCAATGGTCATCAGTGATTCCCCATTGTCTGAAGGGTGTCCTCCAATCACCGTCCTTCAGCATTCCTGAGGTCTTCATAATTTCGCCACTTCCATCACCTGGACTTCTCGCCTTGAACTTTATAGTCCAGCAATACCAAATTACCTGCATGCCACAGAGCACACCATTTCCTTTTCAAATTTCTGTACCTTTTCACATCGTTCTCTCCTTTATGAATGTTCTCCTAACTCATGCCCACTTTGCAAATTCTATTGCTTACTCGCCTCAGTGCAGAAATTCCTCTGACTGCCAGTGATTTGTTCTATGTGGTCAGACTATGTTTTATGCCCGCTTCCCACTGTGATCCAAAGAACACTTATTGAAGGCCTCCAGGCATCAGGTACCAGTTTGGTTTCATTATAGACTGGTATTGAATCTTCAAACTGCATCATGGGTCAAGATCGTCAGACAGTGACACAAACTGAGATGCAGAGCAAGTTGTCCTCCAAAGCAACGCAACTTGTAATTGGTGAGAACAAGCTTCAGTTTTAAGCATACAGAATTCCAAACCATCTCTCTATTTTTTTAAATTAAAAATTAATTAATTGGTGCGTGAGTGCCATAGCATTTGTGTAGAGGTTAGAGGATGACCTTCAGTAGTCTTTTCTTTCCTTCCACCTTTAGTGGGTTCAAGAGATCTGACTTGGGTCATCAGACTGGGTTGTAAGCTTTTTTTTAAGAACAATTTTTATTTTATTTAATTTTTTATGTTCATTTATCACTTCAATTACATCTCCATCATAGTCCCCTGCCAAGCCACATCACTGGCTTGCCGGTTATTTTAAAAAATTTCCGCTGATATCTTCAGAGGAAACACTGGGTATTTTTTGCTTCACTTTCTTAGTGCTGAACTCAGTTGCCTATATAGTGGAGATTTAACAAATAGTTAAGTGAACAAGACCGACAAATGATTACATCTATTTGCAACACAAAGCACATCCTATATATATCTCCAATTTTCATAGCAGTCCTAAACTATAAACACTGGATTTCCTTTTTATAATAATAAAAAAAATTACACACCTGTGAAGGGATACCTAAGCAGCGAGGAGGCTGCTGAGGTGGGTCATGAGACAGAATCAGTTTCTAGAATCATGGTAGGGACACACCATCAGCTGTGTCCATGAGATTTTTTTCCAGAAAGGTTTAACAGAGCAGAGAGACTCACTCAGTCATGCCGTAGGTTGGGGTCTCAGACCCAACACAGAGGAAAAACTTGAGCTGAGGGCCAGCATGCCTCGCTCTCTGCTTCCTGACTGCCTACACGGTGACCAACTTCTTCAGCACTGCTCGCGGTTCCTTCCCTGTCATGGTGGACCGTACCCTTAAAACACGAGTGGAGAGAAATCTCCTCCTCTTCCTTAAGATGCCAAGCAGAGTTGGGCATGGTGGCCCACATCTCTAACCCCAGCACTCCGGAGGTAGAGGCTGGCCGATCTCTGTGAGTTCAAGGCCAGCCTGGTCTACAGAGTGAGTCCAGGACAGCTAGGGAAACAGAGAAACCCTGTCTCAAAACAAACAAACAAACAAACAAACAAACAAACAAACAAACAAAAATGCCAAGAAGTCAGAAAAACAACAGAAGGATGGACAGCCCAGGCTCTCCCAGTTTCCTGCTGGCTCCTGGCGATTGGATTCTCTAGCGACAATGACAGACCACCAAGAGAGGAGAGAGAGAGAGAGATTACAACTTCAGGGTCCTCTGTGGTCATTATGTATTCTCCCCATCCAGCTTTTTTTAACAAAACTTGGAGATCTCCACCCTCCCTTCTCTTCAGCCAGACTGGCCTTTCACCTTTCTTCTTAACATATCGTGATTACTGTCCCCTCTCTGATTTCACTCACATTCTTTCTGAGCCCGAAATTCCCCTTGTTGGTTGATGTGCCCGCCCAACCTGTCTATCTCTTAAGTTCTATTTCTTCCACAAGTTATTCCCTGTAGCTTTATACTTCTTTATCTGACCAAACATAATGTTGGATCTCCCTCATATTTTGGTTCTGGTTACATAATTCTGTTGCATTGCTGTGTGCTATTTTACATCCTGTAATGACAGCAGCAGCCAAACTTTATTCCCAAGAACATTGCAAACCCTTTGACCAGAGGGCCTGTGCTATATTTTACTTTTATTTTCCACCCAGGGCCTAGCACAATTCTAGGTGGGCACTCAATAAATATTTACTGAATTAAATTGAATGTGGTGCAGACTACATCTAAACCTTTGAAAAACTCCTTTTCATAAATTATATGGGTCTTGACAAGAGGATTATTGGAGGGAGCCACTTGAATATATTCATTCTGGGCAAGTACACATGAGATTTGCAGGGTCATAATGCAGGTTCTTGGACAAAGAAATGGCTAAGCTGGGATTTGGAGGCAGGCCCGGAGGAGGAAGATGGCTAGATGCGGGACAGGGAGTAGTGGTTGCAGCCACAGCCGGGACTGAGATTCATGAGCTAGGATGTGCCTCCTTAGGAAAGAGTCTGTAGAGAACTTTTGCTTTGTGAAGTTATAAACAAGTTAGATAATTTGATAATTGTGTTCTCATGAGTCAGGAGGTTTACTGAATAAATTCCTGCTGGGTCAGCAAAAAAAATGCTGTTTTCAATAATTTCTGCACAAGTAGAATGCAGCGTTTTAAGAGTTTTATTCATAAAAATGCCGATTTCTTTGTACTGTTCCCCTTTCCCAGGCCTCTGTCTTTGTCCAGCTTTGTGTCTCCCACACACACACGTCAACACATCTGCATATGCTCTCCTTCAATATTTCCTGAATGTTTGAGGTGTTAACATTTCCTCTTTGAGGAAGCTCTTAACCCTCATATGACTGATGAACTGAGTGGGGGTGAGATATGGGGGCACCCCACACCAGAGGAGCAGGATAGGTGAGAGAGGGGGTAGAGGGTGGGAGGGTGGGACCGGGAGGGATGGAGGGAGGGGGCTGCGATGGAGATGGAACTTGAAGTAATAAATACACATAATTAAAAAAAACTAACAAACAAGCAAAAAAGATTTCTTCTTTGAGCAGACTCTTGAAGCTCCTGTGATTTCTTTTACCCTTGTCTTGGATCTGCTGTTTGGGTCTATGAAGGAAGTCATGCCTAGAAGTTGGCTCATCCTGAATAGCATTGGCTTAAAAGTACCATTTGAATGAGAGATAGCATTGCATTAAATGATGCTCAGTGGTTAACACAGTTCTGGGAAATTTTCAGTTTCTTTGTGATTTTTTTTTTTTCAAAACTGAGCATCTTCTCTCCACACTGGAACCTCTGAATTATTTCAGGAACACTTTCCTAAAGTGTTACAGGAGGTTAGAAAGAAGGTTATAAGAAGTTAGAAACCTAAAATTCCAAAAGACTATCCTGACCATATCCTCACTCCAAGTCACATGGCACCTCCATTCATTTGATTGCAGCGAAAACCTCTTTAAGTCTCCAGGATAAAATAGATGCTCATAAGTTCCAAATAGAGAAAAACTTAGATCCAGGGGTGGTGGCGCACACATCTTTAATCCCATCAGTTGGGAGGCACATGCCTTTAATTCCAATACTTAGAATGCAGAGACAGGAACATAGGATTTGGAATGATTTAAGTCTAAAAGCTACTCACAAAAGGCATGCTGAAATTCAAAGTGAATTGTCATTTGAGATCTCAAAATATATACACTTAAAGGTTTGTTTAGTTCCAAAATATCAAAATAATTTCTTTTTAAATCTCAATTGAAAGATAATACTTTTTATATTTTCAGAAAACCAAATTTGCTCCAGGAAAAATATTACCTGCCTCCCCCCACAAAAAAAAGTCATGTTCCATTGTTAGGATTAGGGCAGGGCTCTGTTCTTATCATTCCAGGAGATTAAAAGCATCCATCTAAGGAATCCAGGAACAACTGGACAACTGAAACCTCAGAAGAAAACAGATCAGACACCAAAGAAGACAAGTAGCCCAGACGATCCAGACTTGCAGACTTCCTCAATAGCTGTTTCCTCAAAAATCTACAACCACAACAACTGAAAATCGCTAAGATTGTTCAGCCCCACAGACTATTCTAGCCAAAACTTCAGTAAAACCCTGAAGTTCAGCTTCTGTCTACAAACTTGTTAGGACATTTAAATAGCTGAGCATAAAAGGACTGAACATCAAATGATTCTATTAATGTGCTTAACCATTTTTCCATTCTTATTTGGACCCCAAACAGGTTTACTACGTTCCAAATAAGCAGGAAGTAACTATGTTCCTGTCTCTGCATTCTAAGTATTGGGATCAAAGGCATGTGCCTCCCAACTGATGGGATTAAAGATGTGCACCACCACCCCTGGATCTAACTTTTTCTCTATTTGGAGCTTATGAGCATCTATTTTATCCTGGAGACTTAAAGGAGTTTTCACTGCAATCAAATGAATGGAGGTGCCATGTGACTTGGAGTGAGGATATGGTCAGGATAGTCTTTTGGAATTTTAAGAGAGCGACGCCCCATCTCCAGAAGGCAGGGTGGGTGATTCCCCCCCCCCTTTGGTCATTTGATGGGTTATAGATACTTGTTGTTATTTAGGGGGAGAGATTATAAGCTGTTAAATGGTCTTGTTAAGGTTAGACTCAGGGATTTCTCTCTTTTTCTTTTCTGTATCCTTCTTTCTCTCCTATGTAGGAGTGAAAAGACTGGAGAAAAAATGGGATATAGACATAATATAGGAATGATAAGGAAAAAAGGACAGATTATTGAATATGTTCTTATATCTTTGTATATAGATACAAAATTAAGATTATATTTGGCTAAATAGGTATTGATTTTGGATATTGATACAAAATTAAGGTTAACTCTTTTTTTTTTTTTTGGTTTTTCGAGACAGGGTTTCTCTGTGTATCCTTGGCTGTCCTGGACTCACTTTGTAGACCAGGCTGGCCTCGAACTCACAAAGATCCGCCTGCCTCTGCCTCCCAAATGCTGGGATTAAAGGCACGAGCCACCACTGCCCGGGAAGGTTAACTCTTTTTAAGGTATTGTACCTAGGTAACACTTAAAATGAAATGTGAAGTGTTGGTCTTTTGTTAGCAACTGTCATAAACTGTTTAGGATAATTAAGAAATGCAAACTAATAGTCATTCAAGCATGTCATTTTGTTAGGTACTAGGACAGTCTATCATAGTTATTTTCTAAGTTAATCAGAAATCATGTTACTAAGAGACAATCCACAATTGCTTATCCAAATATAAGGAGATAGATAGGTGGTCTTCAAAAACCTCAAGAGATCTGCAGAATATGGCATTCAAAGATGTTTTCTTTTGGTTTCTCGTGACAGCGTTTCTCTGTATAACAGCTCTGGCTATCCTGGCCTCACTTTGTAGACCAGGCTGGCCTCGAACTCACAGAGATCCGCCTGCCTCTGCCTCCCAAGTGCTGGGATTAAAGGCGTGCGCCACCACCACCCGGCACAAAGATGTTTTCTTAACTTAAGATTTTTTTTATATCGAGACATGTCAGCTCCTGACAGCACCCCCAATTCTACTCCAAGTAGAGGATGAGCATCAAAGAATCTACAGTTGGAGATGGTTGAATTAGTAGCAAGCCTATCACTTGGCAAGAAAAATCCCTTGCTTCAACTGTAGACAGACTGCTGTCCAAAAAGGACAAAAGTTGGAAGCAGGTAAGTTGACAGCCTAGCTCTGCCAAGACAGGGTAAATAAGTCCTTCATAATTCCTGCTTTACAATTAATGTTTGTGAGAGAAACAGGGCCAAATGACTGAAGATTGGTGCTTTAATGTGTGAAGAGAAAATGGGAACTATCCAGGCAGCCAATGGTATGTCATTTTTTAGTTTTGGAAGCTGCTGTCCCTGCACTTCCTGTATAATAAGGTATATTTATCCCTCTCAGGTCTCTGATGTGGTTGAAGACTAGATAGCTAGAGTCTCATAGTTAAATTTTGGGGTGTTTAGGAATTAAGAGGGTGTTCTGGATTTAAGGAGATGTTTTTAAAATTGTGATGCAAGTTAGGATGGAAGCTGAGTTTGGATATAGAACTTTAAACTCATGGAGATGGTTGGATAGTAGAATGTTAAAGTCAGGTGCCAAATACATACAGACTGGACATTAGGAATGTATGCTAAGCCATATAACTCTCATAATTGTGGCCTAATTATTTCTGTTGTTTTGTATTGTATTTGTTGTTATAAGAGAAAGAGCCATTTGTTGAACTGAAAGGGGGAGCTGTTGGGGGGAAAAGATATACCTTAAACTTAAAAAAAAAGTAAGTGGATGGGGGTGTTGAGGGGGAAGAGGGTGGGAAGTGGGACCAGAGAGGGGAGTAGGGAGGGGATTGTGATTGAGATGTAACTTGAAGAAATAAAAAAAATATTGTGGAAAAAAAGATGCTCATTTCACTAGGAAATATCTTCTGGTATTTCATAAGTGATATATAATGTTGCAAAAAGTGTTTTCTACCAGGAAATAACATCCTGCTCCTCTTTTCCTCATTCTCACTGCTTGATTTGAAGCAGTGACTGATTTTTCACTTCAAGAGAAAGCTCTCTCTTGCTGCTGAGGAAACACTTTCATAGGAACTGACAGACCCTGCCAGCTGGCTGACCCATCTTAGACCCACGTACCTTCATACCACAGCTCAGTATGACCACAGGACAGGGTTATGTCCCAGGAATGTAAACAGAGGAGGTGAGTGAGGCCTTCTTTGGAAGAGCTTGCCAAAAGAGGACAGATGTGGCCAACCAGCTGTGACTTTCTTCTCTCTCTCTCTCTCTCTCTCTCTCTCTCTCTCTCAAGTCTTATGTAATCTGGATGGTCTCAAAGCCTCAAACTTGCTGTTTCATGATTGACCTTCAAGTTCTAATCTTCTTGTTCCCTTTTTCTTAATTCGAGGATTATAGGCATGTGAAAACAAGACTTTTTCTGGTTTTATGGAGTGCTGGGAATTGAATCCAGAGATTTGTGCAATCCAGACAAGCACTCTACAATGAAACCACATCCCTAGACCCACTTTTGGCATTTTCCCCAGTCCTCTTCTTTCTTCTTAGGATGTGGAGGTCAAGGTGGGGCGAGAGAAGCAGCATCCATCTGGTAGTGATTATGGGGCTGAAAGTGTGAAGAAAGACACCTATCTGCTAAGGACGGAGAGCTCCAAAACATACAGAGGCCTGAGACCAACTGAGGCTCTGTGGCAGGCTTGCACCCTCTACTCTTGGAAAAGGTATGAGTAAAAACTTTCCATTCATTGTGAAATCATTATTTTTCAAGTTTCTTTTAGGATCAGCCCAGTTCAGTCTTAACTGACCTCGGGGATCTTCCATTCATTGTGGTCACAGGTGGAAAAAGCCAGTGACTCTCCCTGAGTTTCTGGAAGGAACCCATCCCCACTTGCAGAAGCATAGGGTAATAGCTGTGTTATTTTAAGATACCAAGAATGTGGCAAGTTTTCCTGAGCGCTGGGAAACCAATCCTTGGTTTACTTGTTTTCTTGTTTAGCTCTTTCTCTCACTTACCTCCCTACGTGTCCCTTGTCTCCCAGAGCTTCCACCAAGAGACTTATTAGTCTTGTGACTCCCTGGAATTTTAGACAATAAAGAAGGAATAGGCACTTACTTAATTCCTGTTCCTTTGTGTCATTGCTCTCGGGTGCTTAGTAAATACATTCACTCTCACACGGAAGGGGAAGATGGTGCTGCAGAGCCCACTTGTTTACATCCCTCACCACCTTGAACTTGGATTATTGTGGCAGACTTCCTCGTGATCTCCACAGTGTAGTAAAAATGCTCACAACATTCCATCCCTCAGCTAGAGAAAAGCTGATCTTTCTGTGGTACCATTTACCTTCCCACAGCAGCCTCTCACCAAGATGCCACACCGCTTCCTAGCAAATGGAGTCTTGACTGTAGTTCACTTCTGTACTGATTCTGCTTTTGGTCCCTATCCTGAACTGGGACATCCTGTTTGATTGGGTTTCTTTCTTCTTTGTCTTCCCTTCACATGCTGCAACAGACACACTCAATCTCTCTCTCTCTCTCTCTCTCTCTCTCCTTTTTCCTTCTTTTCTTCCTTCCCCTCCCCAGTTGGGTCTAGCTGAGGTTACCCAGTGTCCTTGACTCTGTGAATTCTGGTGATCTCTTCTCTCCTGGTCTGTGAACTGTAGTTGATATCATTGTTGTGATTTTACTTGTGAATTAGAGGCTGTGTTATTGAGGTCATTTTTGGCTGTAGGTTGGGGTACTGCACGTGGTAATGGTATGAATGAAATGATATTGAGACAACTATATTCTCTTCTGCACTTCTGAACTCTTCCCTCAAGAATGGGCTACTGGAACCACAGGCTCTCCAAAGAGCTAGTTGAGGGCTGTTTTGTGTGTGTGTGTGTGTGTGTGTGTGTGAGTAGATGAGATATTCACGAAATTGATAATGGGATGACAGAAGAAACTTGGAAGCAGCTGGTTCCAAATCTGTGCAATTCCCAGTACTGCATAAAAACTACGTAAGCTGTCCTTGGGAAAGTTTGGCAAACAAGACAGTTTCATCTGAGTGACTGAATAGTATTTTTAATATCTTTCCGTAGCCGTCGCTCTCCTGTCTTTGTGTGTGCATGATATGAAGTTTCTAGCTTGCTTGGGGTCATTTGTCTTTGGCATGTAATTAAAATTTACTGTAAGTGCTCATTCCTGTGTGAAGGCCAGCCTCCCTTATGTTATTTCTGGACATCCAGGGAAGTGACATGCTTTGGTACTGGATCCTGGCTGAGCTCCTGATGTGTGCGACTCTGTTTTAGATTTCCAGTCACATTTTCTCATCTTAAATGTTACCTCTTTCCCTGAATGATGTTTGCCTGGTAAGTCTGTAGATTACCCAGCATCTCTTCTTCAAGTCCCACCAACTTATGATGCTGTGTGCTGTATAATGATTTACTAAAGATTTGGGGGGTAAGTCAGTGGTGGGCTGGCCTGGAGATCTAGAGAGTATATGGTCATTGCTTTTATCGAAAGCCTAGTAGACATTACTGTCTACATGTTGGACATATTTGCCTTACACGTTCCTGGTACTCCCTTCTATGTAAACACTAGTTTCTGCTATTCTTGTTCACACATCTCTCATGAGTCCCATACCCAGATGATGATTCTTGTGGGTTCCTGAGTCACAGACCTCTAGTTCTGCTTTTGATGCATCTGGTTCTAAGTTTATAATCAGACATATCTATTTAGTTATGTTTCTGGATAAAGATGATATTTCCTTCTGCTACTGATGTAGTAACTTTTTCTAATTTACCAGGAATAGGGGTGTCAAGTCATAATTACTCATGAAAACTAAAAATAATGTTTCCATTCTGTATGTTTATATAGTTAACATTGGAGGTTATTTGGTTTTCTTTTGGGGTCTTTTTAATTTTATTTTTTCTATAATGACTAAGTATTGGTTTGCTCTAGAATAAAGTACACCACATTGATACAAACAATAAACAAAAGGAAAATTATTGAACTTAATCGATATATATGTACTGGCTGCTTATGCTTTGAAATATTAATGCATGTATTAGATTTAGAATTCAAGCTCCTAAAGGACACTGATGATTTAGTGAGTTCCTGAAGGACCCAGTGCAGTGAGGCTCATGGTAAATGTGGAATAACGTCTATTTGATTCACTTTTCTTAGCTGACATATTGGCACTGTTTTAAGACATTAAACGATTTTATGGGGAAACTTGATGGGTACAAGTTATTGCCCCATTATCAGTGTAAGACACAAAATAAAATACCCTTAAGTTGGGCCCCTGGGAATAAGACCTTTAAAGTAAGAATAACTTGGAAGAGACAGAACTAAAGAGATTGAAACAGACACCAAAATATTGAAGATACACAAATAGTGGAGAATGAGACAGTAAACATGGGCCCTTTTGGACCCATTTTTCCCTTACTTCATCCATTCTGCTGTTGCTTTGCTAAATCCACAGTTCAGTTTGGACCAGCTGCTCCAGTGACTCTAGCTTTAAATAAGGACAGAGAAAAATGATGGAGTCATCTTTTACCATAATATATTTTCACAGTGCCTAACAGTTCCCCATTTAATCAGGAGATTGGCAGGACAGGGAATAAGTTGGTAATTTGTAGTTGGGACATAATAAAAATGTTATAATTCATGGATGAGACACTCTGACTACATTATGTATTATGAGTTCAACTTGACTTATAATTCTTTCTGGAATTTAAACTGTCATATCCAACCATATGCGTTGACTTTTATAGTGATTTAATGAGTTGTTTGGTGAAAATAAATGTTGACAAAGTTACACAATTTTCTGACTCTATTCGTTTTTTCCCCCTTTTTGTTGTTCCTTTTAGACACACAGCTGACTGTCTTACAGTAACTCAAGGGTTCCCTTTCCCCAATTAACCATGGCTATAATCTTGGCCTTTTCCTACATAGTGCCCATTTCTCTCTCTCTCTCTCTCTCTCTCTCTCTCTCTCTCTCTCTCTCTCTGCTTTTTCCAGACAGGGTTTCTCTGTGTAACAGAGTCCTGGCTGTCCTGGACTCACTTTGTAGACCAGGCTGGCCTTGAACTCATAAACTCATAGAGATCCACCTGCCTTTGCCTCCTGAGTGCCCGGGATTGAAGGGGTGCGCCCCCACGCCTGGAATAGTGCTCATTTCTTACACTTGGCCTTTGTAGACAGATAAAGAGAGCTCAATGATAACATATGGATTAATCTCCCATGGCATCAAGATAATGTTATAACTCTGGAGCTGTGTTTTCCAAAGGTCTTCCCTCTGAACTGTCAGCCAGCTCATCTTCAGCATGTGCTTGATGCCAACACTAGTCCATTGAGGAGATCAGAAAGACTGTAGAGATTCAGAAACATGGTCTTTGTGATGGTTTGAGCTGCTTGTCAGCTTGAAGAATCTGGATCCACCTGGGAGATGGGCCTCTGAGCATACCTGTGAGGGATTATCTAGGTTAAGATCATCTCTGAGCAAACTCTGGGCATGTGGGTGGGGATTATATTGATTAATTTAGTTCACGTGGGAAGATCCATCTTATTTGTGGGTGAGACTATTTCCTGGGCAGGGGACCCTGAACTGTTTAAGATGGAGAAAGAGAGCTGAACATGCTGTCATCCTTCTCTGCTTCCTGATTGTGGATGCAGCTGACCAGTTACTTGAAGCTCCTGCCGCCTTGACCTGTAAGACCTCCTGTTCCCCCCGTAAGTTGCTTTTGGAAGAATGTGTTATCATAGTGACAGAAAAGAGGCAAAGGTGACCAGGAACTAGTTTTGAAGGGTGAACGATTATTTTTAAGAACCAGTGCAGTTCCTGCAAGAACTTGTATGAGCTCAACTCATGTGATCAATGCCATTGATATTAAAAAAAAATGAAATAATGCCAAATTATAGTAGTTGCAGAGCAAAGAGTCTTGTCAGATGAGCTGTAATTTGAGCAGACATACATTTTACACTCATTAAGAAAAGTAAGGAACAGCTAATTGGCTTATTATGTACTCTGTAATTGGTTCATCTCACTTTCAGTCATGGCATTAAAGGAATAGACAGGAGATGGCCAGGACAGGGACACTTCATGGAATTTAACTATACGATTAAAAAAAAAATGGTTATATGCACCACCACTTAGCAAACATCACAAGGGAAGAGCTCACATTCTGTGATGAGCTGCCTGTCCTGGCCATGCAGTCAGCGAGCCAGTGTGAGTAAAACCTGCCCGAAAGACACAGATCTGACATGTGAGAGGGCTGAGCTCCTTTCGGGTGCCTACCAGCCTGAGGAGAGACCGACTTACTTGTCCTCCATGAAGTCCTTTACCTCACAGGCATGAAGTACTTCCGACCCACGAGTTCCAGTCAAGCTACTTGTATTATTTGTGACTGCACTGGGAAGGATAAAGTCATTCGTAGTCACCTAAAAATGGAACCAAATGTCACCCGCTCCGCTTTGACTGTGCTTTTCACTTTCGGAATGTGGACCAGATTATGTCACAGAGGGGAAAAAGTGTTGAAGTTGTCAAAGGAGTGTTTAAAAGTGTTTGTGAGACAAACCGAAATGGTATGTAGGATTGTTACTTTCCCCATCGCTGTGACAAAATACCCGGTAAAAGCAGATGACCCGAAGAAAGAGGGTTGCTCCTGGTCTGAGGGCACAGTGCTTCATGGAGGGGAGGGTGTGGGGGCAGGAGTGTGGGGTTGCTGTCACACTGCATCCGAGACAGGGAGCTGAGAGGGATGAACTGGGGCATGCCTTTTGCTCCTTTTTATTCAGCCTTGGAACCTTAGCACGTGGAATGGCGCTGCCTCATTCAGGATGAGTTAAACTTTACGGAACTCCCTCTCAGACACACCCAAGTGAGGGCTGCCTTGCAGATGATTCTAAATTCCATCAGTTGACAAGCAAGATCAACTTTCACACTGTGTTGAAAAAAAAAAATCTGCTTGTGATATGCAGCCCAGAGCCACTCGATACAGCTATTATTCAATCTTTTATTTCTTTGAGAATTCTCTATGCACTTAGCCCACATTTGTTATTCATGTTTAGGGTTTTTAATTTTTCTGTATCTTCCATCTTAATCCCTCCGTTTGAGATGTAGTTGGCAAAGGTTTTTTCCTCCCATTCTGTAGCCATCTCTCTTTACTCTGTGATTGTTTCCTTTGTTGTGCAAACACTTCTTTAAAGATAGAATTTCTCTTTGTAGCCCTGTCTGTCCTGAAGCTCACTATGTAGACCAGGCTAGCCTCAAATGTGCAGAGATCCTCCAATCTCTGCCTTCAAGTGCTGGAAATAAAGGATTCTGCATCCTGAAACCAAACTCTAAGCCCATTTGTAAATTCTTGAGACTATTCCCTGTACACACTAGAGTCTATTTCAGAAACTTTTCCTGTTGGAGTGTTTCCCTTGCATTTTTCTCCAGAAGTTTCAAAATTTCAAGTGCCACATTGAGGCCTCCTATCCATTTTGAGTTGATTTTTGTGTAGGGTAAGACTTACAGATCTAGTTTCATTCTACTGCACATGGAAGTCCAGTTCTTCAAGCACTTTTTGTTAAAGAGGCTACCTTTCCTCCCATGTGTGTTTTTGACAGCTTTGACAAAACTTAGGTGGTTGTACCTCTGTGGGTTTAATTCTGGGCGTGTTAGTCTGTTCCACTGGTCTATGTGACTGTTTCTGTGCAGGATCATGATTTTTGCTACTATGGTTCTGTAATGCAGTTTGAGATTGACTATTGTGATATATCAGGATTGTTCTTTTTGCTCAAGATTATGTTGGCTATTTGGGTGTGTGTCTTTTGTGCTTCTGTGTGAAATTTAATATTTTGTTCTTGCTCTGTGAGGAATGTCACAGGATTTTGATGGAGAATGTATTGAATCTGTAGGTTACTTTTGGCAACATAGTCATTTTTATAATATTAACTTTGCTAAACCCATGAACACAGGAGGTCTTTCCATCGTTGAGTATCTCCTTCAACTTCTTTCTCTAGTGTTTTACACATTTCACTGCAAGGGTCTTCTACCTCTGTGAATTGGTTTATTCCTTGTTATTGTAGTCTTTAAAGGTACTGTGAAGGGGATTTCCCTCTTATCTCTTTCTCTGTGAATTCATTATTGGCATGAATTCACAGAGAAAAAGATGAGAGATAACCATGGATTTTATGTGTTGATTTTGCATTCTGAAATTGTCTGAAAGTGTTTATCAGGTTTAAGAGTTTTCATTGGCATCTTTGAGGTCTTTTAGACCTAGGGTTATGGCATCTGAAAATCAAAATAATTTGTTCTCTTTTTAAAAGAAAGAATTATTTTTTAATTCTAACTTCTTCTTCTTCTTCTTCTTCTTCTTCTTCTTCTTCTTCTTCTTCTTCTTCTTCTTCTTCTTCTTCTTCTTCTTCTTCTTCTTCTT
>CAJQZJ010032244.1:5559033-5569784 GCA_907164525.1 Lophiomys imhausi
TTTCTTTCTTTCTTTCTTTCTTTCTTTCTTTCTTTCTTTCTTTCTTTCTTTCTTTCTTTCTTCTCTCTCTCTCTCTCTCTCCTTCCTCCTCCTCCTTCTCCTTAAAGAATCTTTTCCCCCAGTGTTAAGCGCAGGACCTGAGACTTAGCTCCATTCCTGAGCTACATCTCTATGCTTTCATTGTTCTTTTTTGAACCACTAAATTATGGGATTTTCATTTAGCATCAGTAGAATCTCAGAGGGCTGTTTTGTCCTCTAGAGCCTAGGATAATGCCTAGAACATACTTTTACAATAAACATTGTTGTGCACAAATCCTGCTCTGCTCTGAAGGTAAAAACATGTTGTTTTATTGATGGACACTTTTCTTTCAAGTTTTTCCTAAGTGAATACGAATCTTGCTTAACTTATTATAGATTAACTTGTTGATGTGTTACACAGCCCCGTGTGTCTGAAAACTTCATGGGAACTGTGCCCTTGATGTTTCTGAATATGTACGTATGACAGCAGATGGCCCATAAGGCCTAAAAAAAGAATGCTGAGCTTAAGATTTGGCTTGCCAGGTGTGGTGATGCATTCTGTAAGTTCCATAGGAAGGAAGCAGGAGGATCAGGAGTTCAAGGTCATCCTTGACTACTATCCACTGGCATTCCAGGCCAGATGAGACTATATCAGTCACTTTTCTCTTTGGTCATTTTTGACTTTGGTGGAAAATGTGTGACCAAAGCAACATGAAGAAAGGAGAGTTTATCTTGGCTTATAGATCAAAGGGTGCAGACTGTCATGCCGGGGAAGTTATGGTGGCCGGAGTGGGTAGATGGCTGGTCACACTGCATCTGCAATCAGGAAGCAGAGGAGAGCGATGGCTGTTGGTGCTCAGCTTAGTGTTTTCTCCTTTGTAATCAACTCAAGAGCCAATCCCACAGAATAGTGCCACCGTCATTCTGGGTGGATCATCCCACCTCAATTAATCTAATCTAGGTAATCACTCATGCACATGCCCGGGGTCTTGCCTCTGGGGTGACTCTAGATCCCATCAAGCTGATGGTTGAGATCACAGAGACTTTGTTACAAACAATACACGAACAAGATGAGGCTTAACCATGTGGGTCATTTTCATGTACATAAATGTCTTCAACAGAGATGATGCTATTGAACCAGACAATTCTTTGGCGTGGGCAAGGCTGAGGCCCTGGTGTACTCTATTCACTGCTCTCATTTTTGCTTCATTTCCTCCCCCCAGGCATAATTGCTAATCATTCACAGTGGACATAGAGAGGGTAGATGCATTGTAGCTTAGTTTACAGGTTTTACTATCACCAAAGTATATTTTCACATTAAGGGACAAAGCAACCTAGTCTACCATCAAAGAAAAGAGAAAATACAGAAAAATCATCCCTCAAAGTCACCATGACCCACACAAAGTGAGATTGCTTTAAAATGGGCTTTTCCCACCTCACAGTCAGAAAGGCCAGTCATACGGTGGTCATGATGTTATCCTCTCCACTAGCTGGCGTCAATGAAACAGGGGTTTCTAGGGCCAAACCCTTAAAAAGGCCACCCATCTTCTGACTTTCAAACTCAACCAACTCAATTTGGTTAACTGGCTTTAGATAAGAAAGAGTCAAACATCTGTCTTGGGTCTTGGGACAGTTTCAAAGAGATGACAGTGACATATCTTTATCCTTTGGTCTAGAATGGCTTGTTTTTTTTTTTGTCAGCCAACTGTATTCTGACAGGCAGCCTTGGGGGTACCAGCTTGGCTGTCGAAGCATTACACTCCAGTCTGGTAGAGATGTTCAGTGTAAGGTCGAGATGGCTGTGGTTCTTTGGCTTTGAAAACATGCTGGAGCCCTGTAGGAAATGGTCGTTCATCTTAGTTATTGTCCTGAGATGTCTAAATTGCCCATCTGTGCTGGCTCCAAAAGAACACTGAGAGCCGAAGGACGCCTCTGGGTAGATGAGCCATTTTATAACCAACACCTTTCCATCTCCTGCCACTCTTTGGACCTCAGCCTCGGGGAGAGTAGAGAGCCCTGGGGTGAGGGCTGTGTCTATCTATACTCTGTGCCCCTTAGTCTCTAATCTTCATGATTTTCTGCTATTTCCAGGGGCTGACAGCAAGTTT
The DNA here is from genome assembly GCA_907164525.1 of Lophiomys imhausi. Taxonomy (NCBI): domain Eukaryota; kingdom Metazoa; phylum Chordata; class Mammalia; order Rodentia; family Muridae; genus Lophiomys; species Lophiomys imhausi. The sequence continues at coordinate 5,561,160 of CAJQZJ010032244.1, forward strand.
GCAAATTGGCATGGTCATTACAGGCACTTTAGGAATTTAGAGTGCGCTGGAGGCAGAGGCAGAATATAGGAGCCAGAATTGAAGACCTGGAGCCCACAGACAATACAGCAAAGGCACAAGGCTCCCTCTGCTCATTACAGCCAAATCCTCCCATGTGCTTCCAGGTGGAGCAGGGCCAGAAACTTCTTCCCTGCACTGACTGACTGAAATGTTGTCTAAAAGTTGTGGGATAGCATTTTCCAAATGTGTGAGTTCCTCTGTCATGATGGTGACCAAACACCCGACAAGAAGCAACCTAAAAGAGGAAGGGCTTCTGTGGTCTTACAGCTTGGGGGATACAAGTGGGAGACACTTTGAGGGGTACAGGTCGGTGGGGGGGGGGTGTGTCGGCAGTGTGTGAAGTGGCTAGCTACCAGCTACCATGCAGTCCCGAAGCAGAAACTTGCTTGATTCTTTTCACCCAATCCTGCGTCCCACCAGGGGGGTAGTGCCACCCACATTTGGGGGGGGGGGGCGGTTCTTTGCTTAGTTAACCCTTTGTGGAAAGGGTTATCTATCTCTCACAGATATATGTCAAGGTGTTTGTGGCGATTCTAACTCCCATAACTTTGACAGTGGAGATTAACCATCAGAGATGAGTTGTAACGCAGGAAGGGCCATGGAAGACTTCTCAGTGCTACCTCTCAGGGAGAACTTTGTTTACTACTATTCACATCATCTTCTGGCTCCTCACATAGAGAAATAGTTTCTGTTGAGTGATTTATTCGTCGAAGACTTTGCATATTGATTTCACCCTGTGGTAGATAAATCTTGTTAAAGTTCAAGTTTTATTTTAATCAGATTGTTTTCTGAGACAAAACTGATGACAAGGTGTGAGGAAAGAAACCTTGCTGAATTTTCTCTGTGCACTTAATTTCTGTTCCCAAAGTTAAACATTTTCTGTTCTTTCAGGTGCTATTCTCATAGTAACTTTAAATTCCTCAACAGTCTATTTACATTTAAGAAAACTTTGTCTTTTGGATATTATCTATTGACTTACCAACTCTAATACATTTCAGGCTGAAGGGATGGGTCAGTGGGTAGAGCGTTTTTGGTTTTGTCTCTATTTTATTGAGAACTGAGTATAATCCTCTAGCACCCATGTAAAAACTGGGTATGATAGCGTATGCCTCTCTTTCTAGAGCTTGGACAGTGGAAATGTGTATTTTGTAGTCTCTATGGCTAGCTAGTCAAGCTGATATGGTTGGCTGCAGGTTCAGTGGGAGACCCTGCCTCAAAAAATAAGGTGGAGAGCAATGGAGAAAGATACTCCGACATAGACTTCTGGTCTTAACACCCCCACGAATTCATGAGTGCACATACTACACACACACACACGCACACGCACATGCACACGCACATGCACACGCACACGCACACGCACACACTACATGAAGAAGAAAAAAGAGAAACCCCCTTCTTAAATTGCACACTTTCCCACCCTCTGTACCACACATCTTTGTTTCCTAGCATTTACAGCAAAAACATCAGAATTTTGAGGGTAAATCAGTGTTCACTCTCTTTGTTACTATAATGATGTAAATAGTTTTCACACTTGATCTGAGAATATACTGTTTACTTTCTTGAACATATTTCCCCCTTAGAGTTAATAATTACTTCATTTTTTCCATTTGCTTAACTTTATGCATAATTTTTTAGCACTTTAGTCTGAGACTGTAGTTTATGAATATAATGAAATGCATACTCATTTTGAAATGAAATAATGGAACTTCTGCCTACTATAAAAATAAATGAGATGAATTCGCTGTGCTTTTGCGGGGTGGGGGGTGGGGCTTTTTGCTTATAGCTATAAACCGTGTCCTCGCTGAAAGGACTGCACAGCTGTGCCCTGGGTTTCTTTATCTTGAAGTTCTTTCATTTGCGTTCTGCATTGCCTGTGAGTTGGTTGCCTAGTGCCATGTAACAAATCACCCTAGCATTTAGCAGCACAACAGGGCCGGTCTTTGTCTTTTCTCACTGTTTCTGGGGGGTAGTGAATGCAGGGAGAGCTCAGCTGCATTGCTCTGCTTCAGGGTTCTCCTGAGAGTGAAGTCACCAGAAGACTGGCTTCGACTGACTGGAAAAATCTGCTTCTAAGCTTGTTATTTACTTCTTCCCTCTCCCTCCTCCCTTCCTTCCTCCATCTCCCTGTTCCCCCTAATTCCTATCTCTCCTTTAGCCCAAGTTGACCTCAAACTCAATTTGTAGTGAGGATTGATCGTGAAGTTCTGCCTTTCTGCTCCCGAGTGCTGGGATTATGGTGCGCACCAGAACATCTGGGTTGATGCTGGCTCTGCTGGGGCTTTGTGTGCGCAAGGCACGTAATTCTACCTACTCACTGGGCTGCGTCCTCAGCCAGGGTTATTTCTCCTCATTGCGTTTTGGGAAAGGTTACCTGGGATAGAATCTTTTGAGATTCTACACTGTATACGTGCCTGTACTCTCTCAGCACTGAGCGGTGACCTCTCTGTGAATTCATTTTTTCTTGAGGATTTTGCAGGCTCTGCTTCATTGACATGGCTTCCAGCGTTGTTAGTCAGGTTTGATGCCAGACTGAATCTCTTTGTCATGTGTCTATTTTTGTATTTTTTGAACTTTTAGGGTCTTTCCTTTCTCTCTTGTGTTCTGGGGATTTTATATTTGTGCTTTTCCCTTTTCTATATTTGTGTATTTTCCTGATAAAATACAAGATCTCTCAATTTTGAAACCTAAGATCTTGTATTCTTATGTTATGTATGTATTTCTTATAAGAAAACAAAGTTTTTCTTATGTGTTTATTGAAATTGAAAAATTTCTCAGTTCTGTAAAGTACCTCTTTCTGGGATCATATTTGCCCTGTGTTGAAGCTGTACTGATTCCTGATTTTCTATGTAATATTTTTTTCTATTAATTTTTCTTTGATCTATTTTCTGAAAGTCTTCTTCAGTGGTAGCTCTCAAAAATATTTATTGAGTTTTAAATATCTGCTTCTGTGTTTTTAACTTCCTGTGGTATTTATGAATGCTCCTTCTTTTTGTTTTTGTGTTTTTAAAATTTATTTTTTTATTCAAGTTACATCCTGATCACAGCCCTCTCTCTCCTCGGCATCCGGTCCCGTCCTCCCACCCTCTTCCCCCACTATCCCCTCTCCTTCTCCTTGAATGAGGAGAGCTCCCCACATATCAACCCACCTTGGTTCATCAAGGTGAATGAGGGCTAAGAGCTTCCTATTGCACTGGGGCCTGACAAGGTGTCCCAGCTAGGGTAAGGTGTTTCACTAATTAATAACAAAGTCCATGTCAGTGATAGGCCCCCTACCCAGTTCCACTTGCTAAGGGAGCTGCCTGAAAACCAGGCTGCCTATCATCTATATATGTGTAGGGGGCTTAGGCTCAGTCTATATATGCTTTTTTTTTTGGTTGGTGTTTCAGTCTCTGTAAGCCTGTAGGGGCCTAGGTTGGTTGATTCTCTTAATCTTCATGTGGAGTTCTTGTCTCCTCTCTATTCCTCCTCCCTCTCTTATATAGGACTTCTAGAACTCCACCTTATTTTTGGCTGTGTGTCTGAGCATCTGTTTTGATCCACTGCTACATAGAGTCTCTCATAGGATAGTTATGCTAGGTTCCTGTCTCTTTGGGTCGTAGGATGATTATCCTCTACTATACGGGTAATATCCACTTATAACTGAGTATACACCATGTGTATTTTTCTGGGTCAGGGATACCTCACTCAGAATGGATTTTTCTAGTTCCAACCATTTGGTTGCAAATTACATGATTTCATTGTTTCTGATAGCTGAGTAGTATTCCATTGTGTAAATGTACCACAGTTTTTTTTTTTAATCCATTTTTGTTGTTGTTGTTGAGGGACATCTGGGTTGTTTCCAGTTTCTGACTATTACAAATAAAGCTGCTATGAACATAGTTGAGCTGCTGATGTTTTTTTTTTTTTTTTTTGGTTTGGTGGAGAGCCTTTTGGATATATGCCCAGGAGTGGTATGGCTGGGTCTTGAGGTAGAACTATTCCCAATTTTCTAAGATGTCTCCAGATTGATTTCCAAAGTGGCTGGACCATTTGTACTCCCACCAGCAATGGAGTAGGGTTCCCCTTTCTGCACATCCTTGCCAGCATGTGCTGTCACTTGAGTTTTTGATCTTGGCCATTCTGACAGATGTGAGATGGAATCTCATAGTCATTTTGATTTGCATTTCCCTGATGACTAAGGATGTTAAGCATTTCTTCAGATGCCTCTCGGCCATTAAGGATTCCTCTGTTGTGAATTCTCATCCATTTTGTCCTTCCATTTTCTTTCTGAGAGTGCCTGGTGGAGTTATTCTGAACATAAGAATGTAGCTAAAGATGTGTGTGTAGTGATGAGTCTTATCAGGACTAGAGCAATAATTTAGAGTAATTGATTGGAGCTATTCCATTTGATGGATATATCAACACAGTATCTTTTCTTGAATTGTTTTTTCTTGAATTTTTCTCTTCAGAGAAAAGTTACTCAATATTTTGCCACGTGTGTGTGTGTGTGTGTGTGTGTGTGTGTGTGTGTGTGTGTGTTGAGGAATGGTTAACAAACCAGGCTACCAAGATTCTAGAAGCCCACTAGGGTGAGAGGAAAGAGAGATGTCATCACATTTTGTGTGTGACTCCACCAAGCCTTACTGTTTTAGAGAATGTCCTTCAATTCTGCTTAGCACCCTGGTGTCTGGAGACTGTTAAGAGTTTACCCTCTTAAGCTGTTAGCATGAAGAAAGAGATTTTCAGCCAATTTTGTCAGCTAAGACAGATGTTCCAGGGCAGGGGTTTATCTGCTTTATAGATATTTAATCAGAGTCTTTCTGCCTCAGACTACCCTTCTTGCTGGCTCCTGTTAGGGCCGCGTTGACCTTGCAATTTCTGCATGTAGAGGGGCACTTGTTAGAACAGCGGTTTTTAAAATGTGGTCCTGGAATCTCTGGGGTCTGTCCTGGAATCTCTGGGGTCTGAAAGGTTGAAATATTTTTTATAGTAATAGTAAGCGAATATTTATCCATTTCATTTTTATTTTCCTATGAGCATACTAGAGAATTTTCCCAAGGCAACGTGACATGTGCTATGCCAACAGACTGATGAGACACACAGATGAGATTCTAGCTGGCTTCTGTTAAAGAAGACATTTGAAAAAAAAAATTGTATATCAAGGCCATTTTCTTTTTTCAAGTGTTTTCGTTTTGGAGAAAATAATTATTTTTCTCAAAATATGTTAATCTGTACTATAACTATTAGTACTGTTGAAATAAATTAATACATAGATAATAAGAGTATGCTTTATGGCTAATTGTTGACTGCTATTGTGGACCTTAAGTATCCCTGAAAGGTTCTTGGTCTCCTTTCTGCAGTGCTGTAAGTGGTGGGTCCTTAGGAGGTGGGGTCTGGTGGAAGGAAGTTAGCTCACTGGGGGCGTGGCCATGAAGGGGATTTTAGGACCTTTGATTCTTCCTCTCTCTTTATTTTCTGGCCCCGTGAAGTTTTGCTCCACCATGTATTCAATAACCACAATGTTCTGCCTTGTGTAAGTCCCAAATCATGGAACCAACCGTCTTTGGACTAAAACTCCTGATAACTTGAGGCACCGTAAATATTTCCTCTGGTTGTATCGGTCATTTTGTTACAGAAACAGTAAGATGACGACGCAGACAGGAACGAAAGCCCACGGGGTCTTTAATAAGTAGTATAGCTCAATCTTTCTTTCTCTTACCTTTCTTTTGGGAGACCTCAAGACCCCAGCTGTGGAGAATTTGCTGTCTGTAAGAAGGTATGTTTTGCGCTAACAGATTCCTTTTTAAGAATGACACACCTAGGTTGATCCCTAACTAGGAGTGGTGGTGCACACTTGTAATTCCAGCACTCTGGAGGTAAAGGCAGGAGGATCAGAAGTTCAAGGTCATCCTTGGCTACCTAGTGAGTTCAGGACCAGCCTGAGTGAGATATATGAGATTCTGTCTCAAAACAAGCAAACAAACAAACAGACAGACAGACAGACAAACAAACAAACAAACAAACAGAGCCTGCTGGCTGTGTTTCACATAAGACTTGAGTTGCTCTTCATTGTCTGCCATCATGATTAGGCAAATTGGTCTAATTGAGGGGAGATAGAGTGGGTACATTTTTCAAACTCAGAATAACTTATTTTCTAATGTCAGCTTTCTTAGTAATCAAGGAGACATTTCACTTTAATAAATGTTTAGTTTGAAGTCATTTTGGATTTATGGAAAGGTTGCAAAAATTGTGCGCAGGATGATATGTATCCTTTATCCCACTTCCTGTAGTGGTGGCCTCTTACTGACTACATATTGAGACAGAAAATAGGATAATCAGAATATATTAAGACTAGCCTAATGCCTGCCTTTAATCCTAGCATTTGGGAGGTAGAGGCAGGCAGATCTCTGTGAGTTCTAGGCCAACCAGAGATAGTTCAAGGGCAGCCATGGTTATACAAAGGAACCCTGTCTTGGAAAAGCAACCAGCCAACCAATCAACCATCCAACTGCCCCCCACCAAATTAAAACAACAACAGCAGCCAATCCACAGTCCTAAATTTGAACTTTATTAGTTTGTCTACATGCTTTTGTCTGGTCCAGGACCCAAATCAATGGTGATATTTTACTCTCCTGGCTTCTGGATCTCATATTTATATCTTAACTTTTGTGTGCTCTGCTGAGGAAAAAGGGGGTGCCAGCATTGGCTCATGCCACATCACCCCCAAATTTTGTATTTCCTGGAATTCTAGGACATGAGGGACTCAGTTCCTCTCCCTCCTCTTCATATCTCCCACTCAGGTGGTCTCCAGCTCCTCTATTTGTCTCCCTCAGTTACCACAAGCCCACTGGCTTCCCATCCTGAGACCTTGCTGATCCTCTTTCTCCATTTTTACTCCCTGGGATTTGCTGTCTGAGAGACTTTTCTCTTTTCAGTCTAGGGTCAACTGCTGAGCCTCGTGCAGGCTCTGAGGGCTGGGGAGCTACTGTATGTCTCTATTCCTTTAATATTAATAGTGATTAAATTTCAGGAAAGAGCGGAGATAAACGAATAGATTTAATCTCCTTGTTTAATTAGAAATCTGGTCCCGGATGCATAATCCTCTGTCTGTACATTGCTTTTCAATTGAGAGCCTTATTTAAATAACTCTGATGATTGTAAAACAAACATCCATAGTCAAGCCATCCTTCAAACCAGTAGAAACTCAGGAAAAATTATGGAGGAATCAAGTAGTTTTTCCATTCAGTGTATGAGAGCATCTATTTATTTAAACCAACACCCCTGGGCCCTAATTAGAGTACTTTTCTTGTAACATATCTTGCATTTCTTAGCTTGGAAACAAAAGCCATGTTCAGAAATTGTGCGTCCTTCAGGCTTGGCTGGTATCATGGCTCTTCAGCTACTTCAGCTACTTACTGCTCGGAGATCAACTGTGAGTCTCTCAGTCTCCCCTCCCAGTTTCTGAAGGGCGGCTTGCTGGAAGGACAAAATGCTGTCTTATCAGTGGTCTGCAGCTCTCACCCATCTTCTATCATTTTCTCACACTCAACCAAAAAGGAAGAGTGAGATATCACTGTGCAATACTTGCTTATACAGAAGGTATTTGATTACTCTTGATTAATTGCCTTTGCACTGCTAAACTGGGGCAGGGGACTGTTATGTAGGGACACTCCACTCCAGAGGAGTGGGATGGAAGGGTTAGGGGGTAGAGGGTGGGAGGGCGGGGCTGGGAAGGATGGAAAGAGGACACTGTGATGGAGATGTAACCTGAAGCAAAAAATAAATAAATTCAAAAAAATAAAAGGAATTGACATGGTTGTTACAGCTTATAGCATTTACAACAAGACTGAAACATTCTCTTCTCATTTCTTATTTTAAAATTGCCCCTTGGAATGGATCCATTCCTTGTCTTTACTTTTGCTTTGTACTTAATTATGCGTCCATACACATGTGATGCATATTTGAAAACTGCAGACATTGATGCTGGGATGGGGTGGGGGTGAGGCTTGGGAATGGGATGGAGAAGAGACTCTAGGATCTTTGACTCTTCTGCATTATATTTGCAAAGAAAAAAGTTGGAAGTATATACGACAGTTTTTTTTATTGAAAATAGATTCGTTTCTCATATCCTATATCCTGATTATAGTTTCCCCTCCCTTCATTCCTCCCAGTTCCTTTTCCTCCCCATCCCCTGGATCCATTTGTTTTCTGACCCTCATTAGAGAAGAATAAGCTTCTAAAAGACAACAACTGAATGTGACAAAATAAAATATAGTAAGATGAAACAAAACCTTTCATATCGAAATTGAACATGGCAACCCAAGAGGAAGAAAAGACTCCCAGGAACAGGCACAAGAGTCAGAGACCCAATCATTCTCATAGACAGGAGTCCTATAAAAATACTAAGTTAAGCTACTATATATATGATGCTGGGATGGGGTGGGGGTGAGGTATATATATAGTAGGAGCCCATATATATATACCTATATATATAATATGCCTATATATACCTATATTATACATATTGTATATTTTGTATATATATATATATATATATATATATATATATATATATATATATAT
>CAJQZJ010032244.1:5574757-5585747 GCA_907164525.1 Lophiomys imhausi
GTGTGTGTGTGTGTGTGTGTGTGTGTGTGTGTGTGTGTGTGTGTGTGTGTACATCCGTGGGGTTTGTCCTTGTCTTCCACCTTATTTGAGAAAGGGTTTTTTTTGTTGTATTCTACGCCATGTGCCAGTCTAGCTGCCCTCTAAGCCTTCTGGAAATTCTTTTGAGAGCATATCTGAACCCTCCATCAGCTTAGAGATTCAAGTTAGAAAACCATGCCTGTTCTCTGTTTCTACCCTCATTCCTCTTAATACTTCACTGGGTTTATTCAGTGCTACACCTGCTCACCTGCTTCACTTCTTATATTCAGAGTATTATGATGGACAGATTAGACATCATTACGTCATATATGGTGAAGAGTTAGGCAGCTTCTTCTAGTTCTTTTTTTTTCTTTTGAGACAACATCCCATGTGGCCTAGGCTGGCTCAGACTCACTGTGTAGCCAGAGACGGCTTGGACCTTCTCATCATCTTGTCTCCACCTTTTTAGTGCTGGGATTACAGGCTTGTGGCACCACACCTGGTTTCCACGGTGTTAGGTTGGAACCCAGGAACTCACATATGCTAGCCAAGCACTCCATCCACTCAGCTACGGTCCGGCCTGTAGTAGGTCCTCGGTATGATATGACCCCCTTGCGGATTCAGGATCTTTGATGGAATTGAAGAGTATGAAGTTAAACTTCTGTAGCTGAATTTGTGTGGCGTCATCCAGTGCTACTCTGCTCAACCCTTCTTTGAGAATTCCTTTGCTCTTAAGTTTCTGCTGTGAGCCAGACATAATGTTGGCCAGTTTGGTCTAAGACCTTGACTTAGGCTTCAATTTCTTAGACAATTCGTATTAGTTTTTCAGACTCTGTTTCCTGATTTGGAGGGATGAGGAAGCAATCCTTTTGGAATTCTCTGAGATCTTCATGGGATAACTGCAATCATGTTCACATCTCATCCACAAAAGGACTTTGTGTGTATGAGAGACAGGTACCCCGGCCTCCCGGAAGATTCACCATTGTGTCAGGATGCACCTCTTTTGAGTGAAACATGGATATATCTCCTTTTCATCTACTTGGCTAAAACAGGCCACAGAGCACACAACCGCATAGTCTTTTTGTCCCAATTTTCTTTATTGTGCTAACATACATAAAAATGTACGTTGCTGTGATATATGATATTGATTGTCAACTTGGCAGGATCTAAAGTTACCCAAAGACAGATCTTCTTGGCATATCTGGGAGTGAGTTCTAGACTGGGTTGATTGAGGTTGGAAGGCCCACCCTATATGTGGACAGCACTACTCCATGGCCTGCAGTCCTAGGTTTGATAGAAAAGAGACAAGATGCTGGGCAACAGCATTCAGCTCGCTTTGCCTCCTGACTGCAGTGTTGTATTGTGTGTCATGTGTGCATACTCAGAGGCCAGAGGAGGTCTAGTGTCTTCCTCTATTTCTCTGAACCTTTTCTTTTGAGGCAGGGTCTTTCTGAACCAGGAGCCCACCATTTCCCTTAGGCTGACTGGCAGCCAGCTCCTGGGGTCTGCTTGTTTCTACCCTCAGAATTGGGGATACAGGCATGCATGGCCATGTCTAGTTTTTATGTGGGTGCTAGAAATTTTAACTCAGGTCCTCTTGTCATCTCTCTAGCTCTAGAGTTTAGTTTATAATGATAAAATATAACATGTATGTGTATGCTATGTTTGTATGTATGCATATATAGCACTAGGTCTTCATTCCAGTAACAATATCTATCCTCTATCATCTATCTATCTATCTATCTATCTATCTATCTATCTATCTATCTATCACCAATCTGTCTGTCTGTCTATCATCTATCTATCTATCATCAATCCATCAACTCCATGCATTTAGTCATCTCCCTTTCTTCCTACAAAATATCTTATGTGATGTTGATTAGATAACAGAATCATGTCTCTTATTTGCATGGCCTCAGTAATGTCATTTAATCCTCACAATGATCACACAGGATGAGTTTCCCATCTTTTGCTCCCCCAATGAGTCATCTCTGTCTTAGTCATACACTCATAAGGGGTGGAGCAGGATGGAGCCCCAAATTTCCTAACTTACACGCAGACTCTTCCATGGTGTCATGCCTCCTATTGGCTTGGTACAATGATTTAATTTAGTATGAGGCTTGTTTTTTTAAATTTTATTTCATTTTATGTGTTTCATCTCAGAAACTGAAACACTGTTCAGCCATCAAAACCGAACAAAACTCAAGAGGTATTATTGTAAGCCAAATGGGGCAGGCAGAGTTTGTCTTCTGTCGGCTGGCACACTGGCTTTAGCTGTTAGAACATTTAATTTTATTCGCAGGTGAGAGGAGGCAGCACATTCAACCCAAGGGTGATGAATTCTATAGAAATGAGCTAAGATCAATGGGACTCGGGTTGCCAAGGGAAAGGGAGATGGGGGCACCATTAAACCTGCAGGTTAAGTAGTTGGTCACAGTTATTTATTGTCGCTTCTGTATATTACTGCCCAAGTGTATCACATGTGATCTTCTACAAGGCAGACTTCTGTGAATAGCTTGATTGCTTAACAAAAATGGGTTTTAGATAAATCTCATATATCTGTTTCATATCACCCTTTGTTGCTGGATTTCAAAATGCTGGCAAAACAATAAGATGATGAGATGATCTCTAGTACTCAGCTAAAGAGCCTAAGGGTGGCCCTCATGGCAGCCAGACAATATCTGTGCTATTCAGAGTCACGACTAGGATTTTAGGAGTCACCCACAGCTAGATGTTTTCTTTGATAAATTCCTTGCCTTTTTTTTTTTTTTTTTAGTATGATGACTCATGCAATTCTAATGGCATTTTTATTGTTCAGTGTAAGCGTTGGATCTTTTATTTTGGTGGCACTAGACTTAGGAAAATTTGTTTTGTTTCATAAATCCAGGCCTTGGGTATAACTATTGCTTCCCTATGTGACAGCTTAGGAATCTATTAAGGACTTGGATCTGAACCACACACAGTGACCCCCCCAGCGTCATCCCTGAGAGCACGCCTAGCCATTGGGCTGACTCCTTTGTTGCAGCCTCAGCTCAGGGTTGCTGGAAGGGGACACTGGCAACAGATGTCCACTTTCCAATGGTCACAGATCTTTTCTCTTCCATACCACCATCCTCATCCTCTTCCTCACAGCTGCTTTTCTTTTCATAGTCCTCACACCTGGACCGGCCCACATACTGCTGGAGGCTTCCCACCTCCGACTTCCATTTCTCAGCTGCCCTGCAGGCTCCCTTCTTGTTTTATTTATACCTTTGATGGTAAAGGTCCTCAGGGCAGACAATGTTATTTATTGTGTAAGCCTCTGAATGCTGTTGACACACGCATAAATATGAAAATAGCAGTGTTCTATTTTGACTGAAGGGGATCCCTTTGTAGTCTTTGTTCATTTTGCTTCTCTTTTTGCTGCTGGGGTTGGAAGCCATGCCTCCCGCGTGTCAAGCGCGGGCTCTACCACTGAGCTACACGCCCTATCTCCTGTGGTTGTTCTTTACAAAAAACAGGTCATTTGTTTGATTGTGACTGTGAGAGAGGCTATAAGTGGGCTTCTCAGCCTTTAGAAAAGAAAAACAAAAACTGATCATTCTTTATATTGAGAACAAGGATGTGTATTTCCATTCAGCTTTTATTGTGGAGGCATTGTAGAGAATAATTGTTGCATTAAGAGTGTTCCCTTATTTAGTTGAATGGTTCGCTGCTCCTGGCTCTAGATTTAAGAAAATACACTGTTTTGGGGTGATGAGCATAACATGAAGGCACTTTATCCCTGAAAGCATTTCTACAAAGAGCTAGAGTTTGATTTACGGTGTGGATATTGGTGGGAGGAGGGTAAATATGCACTCCAGATTCAGTTTTGATCCCAGCCAACCAAAACACAATTTCTTGTCTTCTAGGGTCACTCAGTAAGTGATATTTGTATATGGCTGTGGCTGGGATGCTGGCTTGCTTCAAAGAGTAGTTCAGGCATGCCCAGCTTGTCTAATGAAGCAGAAGCTGGGCGGCTGAGAGACATGTCCTACTAGGCCATGCAGTCTCCCAGGGAAGTACTCTAGTATCCCCTGGTCCAGGGAAGACATGTTGGGGCCTCTCTGAAGACCTGGTTGGGGGTGTCTACTGCAGAGTCACAGAGGAGAAGTCTGTGATGGTATTTATTTTTAGTGAAGGAAGAGCCAAGCATGAAGAGGTTGATTCAGGAGCAGGTGGGGATGCTCTTAATCTCATGGGCTGTTTGTGACTTGCATTGTCTTCCCACATGCAGTCTTTCTGAACTCATGGCTAGAAGAAAGAGTCAGATTTGTGTAATTATACCACCAAAAAAAAAAAAAAAATAGAAACTACACAAACCATAGGAAGGAACTACAAAGAGAGGGAGTTGCCCATTTCACGTCCCTGCTCACTGTAGACCGTGCCTAGAGGGGCTTTAGGAGGCTGGCCACAAGTGCCTTCCCTGCAAGGAGGAGAGCCAGGGGAGAATGAATAGCTCCCATCTTGTCCTTTGGCCATATTGCTGGCGATTTACTAACAGAATCACCATAGCACCCCTCGTGGAGTAGTCCTACTCCTGGGGAAATGAGGCAAAGCTGTAGCTGGTTTGGGGGTACCTGGCAGAGCTGGTGTAAATTACTGTGTAGTCATGGAAGCTGAAAGACTGGGCTGCCCTGGGAAGTCACCTGACCATGAACCAGCCCTTCCCGGTGAGAGAGAAGAAAGCGTCTGCGGGCGTGTGTTTAGGTATCGCGTGCAGGAATGTGTCCATGTGTTTTATAGTTGCATCTGGTGCTTTTTAGTTTGTCAAGTGACATTAAGCTTATCGCAGCCTCTGAGTTTATAAGAGCATCGCTTTCTACCAACAAGTGAGTCCAAGACTGTGCTGAGGGCTTCCATGACCAATACCACCTGGGCATCTGCCCTTTGCTTTCTCTGTATGTTCACATGTGTCTTCTAATGATCTGTGTCGTATCCTTTCACTACCTGTCCAGTCTCATGTTTCCCAGTGTCATTGTGAGCCTCTGCTAAGTCCTGTCCTTGTCTCGTTTACTTTTTCCTCAGCTTGTTTTTATTGGGGGAGTGTATGCCTCAATGCTCGTTAAAGCCTGGTACTCAAGTGTGGTTTCAGTACCTGCAGTGAGAGGCAGTCACAGTTACAGGTTAGTCCTGTGACACATGCTAATGAGGCTGGACATAGGCACAGAAAGGAACATATTCAAATGAGGCCATTATGTCTCATTTCCATCAGACACTTGAAAACCTCAGAGGGATCAAAAGTTCTGTGTCATTTTTTTTCCCCTGAGGGAAGATAATTGCTCTGGCATTAAGACAAACCCTCAGATATTAGTACACAGTTGAAGACCATAAGTATATATGATGACGTTTACAAATCCTGCTAGGCCAGTTAGGTCAGGGTTAGCTTGCAAAAATGATGAGTATCTTCCATTTTTTCAGACCTTCCCAGACTCTTCTTTGCTCTGTAATGATTCTGGTTTTTTTTTTTTCCCCATCTGATAAGGCCATTCTTGTTCTTTACTGTTTAGCTCCTTGGGAAGGCCTCTTTATGTTCCAAGACAGGTTAGAGATCTTGTACCCCTTACTTGGAGCTTCTATAGTAGCCTACAGAGCACAGCTGTATTGTAACGTCTACCAAGAAACAGAATAGGGCTGCAGATTATTATGTAAAGAACCAGATCACAAACATTTCAGATTTTGCTGCCCATATGGTCTTTGCTACAACTATTCTCTTGGCTGTCATGGGGTGAAACAGTCATAGGCAATATGTAAATGAACAAGCCTGGCAGGGCTCCAATAATATTTAATTACGAACTCTAAAATTTGGGTTTCGCATACACTGTATGTAGCAAGAAACATTCTGCCTCCTTTTGTATTTTGTCTCTTAAACATTGAAAGCTGTAAAAGTCAGCCTTAAAAAACCACATGGAGATGGCCCGTGGGCTTTACCTGTCCACCTTTGGTGTAGGACATTGATTTGGATGCACATCTTCATCTTCTATTTGATCTCTCAAATAGTGGAGCTCAGTAAGTGTGACCCCGCCCCCAGAGAATAGAGTTCCTGCAACTGGCAAGAATTTAACAAATACTTGTTACATGAATTCTTGCATAGGAGCATGTAGTAATAATATTTCCCAATATTTTTTGAGCACTTATTATGATGTCAGGCCACTTGACAAATGCTTTATTTGCACTTTCTCATTTAGTTTTGTTACCTAGGGACACTAAAAGTGACAATTTTCGGTCTACTCTGCTAAACACTGCATAGTCTCCTTTAATCCTCTCAGTAACTCTACAGTGAATATGTCCTGTTCAGGTCTTTCACAGCTCTAGGAAAAATACTTTTGGGGAGATTATTTGTCCAAGATAAAGGGGGTTGAAATTGTTGGCTTAATTGCCAACTTGAAACAACTTAGAAATACCAGGGAAGGGAGTCAGGATGAGGAACTGTTTACATTGGGTTGTCCTATGGACAAGTCTTTGGGGGGTTTTGGCTGAGTTAAGTTATTTGATGCATAAGACCCAGACCACTGTGGGCAGCACCATTCCCTAGGTATGAGGTCCTGAACTGTGTAAGAGGGGAAAAGATGAGTTGAGCACACAAGCAATCTCTCTCTCTGCAGTCAGCTGTGGATGTGATGTGACCAGCTGTCTGAAGCTCCTGGTGCTGTGACCAGGAGTGACTTCTCGGGAGTGATGAACTGTAGCCCAGAATTGTGAACCAGAATAGACCCTTTCCTCCCCAAAGTTTTTTTTTTCATCAGAGCATTTCATCACAGTAACAGAAAGGAATTAGGACAGAATTGGACTGGTGTCAGAAGGCATCCAGTCACTCACTGCCACCCTCTGCTGTAGGGACCCAGGGCCTGATACCATTCTTCATGAACTTGAACAAGAGGCATGCTATGGCACAGATGTGGCTAACACTGCTGTTGGTGATTTTCTTTTCATGCCTTTCCCACCAATTTGGTTGTGACTAGGGACCATGTGCTTACTTTCTAGCTCTCCGTGGAATGTTTGGGATGCTGCTTCAGCTCTTTAGGTCCAGGATTCTGCTTGAAGAGCAAGGAGGTTGAATTACCAGCTGTCAAACGACCTCTCTGGAGATAGCTTCTGTACTTTGGTCCTTTGATGCTTTCTGGTTATTCATTGCCATTGCATGTCTTGGTTCTCCTCATAGGCCTTGGCTACAGAAACTTCACGTGTCATGGGTTGAACTTGGTGAGGATGAAAGGACAAGGGAACCTAGAAAGAAAAGGGTCATGTAGCACACACAGTTTTTAAATCCCTAGAATGGCTTCTTTAAGGGAATCTACTTTTCTGATTCTATTTTTGAGGTAACACAAGCTTTTCCATGATATATATATATACAAAATCACAGTCTTCTATTTCCATAGCACTGTTTAAAGGCAACTTTGAAAGCATTATCTAGTTATCTCTCCAATATTCCTTTGAGATAGATAAGAGTATTTTTGTTTTTTCAGAAGATCATTTTACATAGCTACAAAATAGGGCTTTCTTTGTTTTAAGCCAAAGGCAGTGAGTGGTTCAGAGAGATTTCAACTTCAGGGTGACTGGTCACTTCTCAGAATGATAGCCACAGTCTCAGAGGCCAAAAGAGCATGTTGGTTCACCTGGACCTGCAGTTACAAACAGTTGAATGGCCCAGTGTAGTAGATGCTAGGAACTGAATTTGCAAGGGCAGTGGGTGCTGTTAACTGCTGAGTCATCTTTCTGACCCATTTCCCGAAATTTAAAGACACATTTCCCATTTAACATAAATATGGCCCTGGTATTTAAAGGACCAATGTCCTTGTTTGACTGATGTGTGCATCAGCCAGTTGAATGAGATGAAATCGAGCTCATTCTAAATAAATATTTGCTGAAGAAGAAGAGGAATAGTTGGTGCAGTATTTGGAATATGAGCAGGGAGGGATAGAGTGTGAAATTCTACACCATGTGGCCAGAGCACTGGGTCCACGAGACTGATGGTTTTTATAAGATTTGTTTAATATACAAAATGGGATATACATGTTGAAATTGTGTTCTATTTATCTGTAGATAATAAAGTGTTCTCAAAGTGGGAGAATTCCTATAAAGTAAAAAAAAAAAAAAACAAAAACAAAACAAAAAATCAAAAAACCCTTCTAGAATCCTCTATAAACAAACATTTCAGATAATGAACAACTGTTGATTTTACATCAAGCCAGCCAAGTCCTTCCATTAGGAGCTTTTAGAAACATTGTATGGTTATAATCACAGGCATAACCTGGCAGGCAGGACAGGTCATTAGTAACATGATAGAAGAGTCAGAATGTGTTTGGTGGACCTCCTACTTTCCTTTGGTACCCACACCTCGGCATCTTTCATTACTCCACAAGAATGTTCTACTTATGTGAACCTCTTCTTTCTTAGTTAAAAATATATTCATTTATTTATATGTGTGCATGTATGCGTGTATGGGCAGCACGTCTATTCCACACTAAACATGTGGAAGTCAGAGGACAACTTGTGGCAGTTGGTTCCCTCCTCCTACCCATGTGGGTCTCGGGGATTGAACTCAGATCATTGGTTGGTAGCAAGGATCTTTACCCAGAGAGACATCTCATGAAACTCAGACTTAGTGTGTCCCCTCCCCCCAATTCCCGTGTTGGAAACCTAATCCCTCACTGCCACAGTGATGGGAGGGAGGGTTGGATGGAGGGTTGGCAGCTGGGCTCTGCCCTCAGTTGTGGACTAAGGCTGGTATGAAAAGGGCTTCCAGGACTGCTTTTGATACCTTTTGTCCTTTCCCCGTCTGCCATGCAAGGATGCAGCAGAGACCCACACCGGATGCTGGTGCCTTTATCTTGGACTCACAGCCTCTAGAGCTATGAAAGAGAAATGTTTGTTCTTTATAGCTTACCCTGTTTCAGCAGGAGAAAACAGAGTAAGACAGCAGTCTTCCGGAAGGGTCCCAGACTCAGGTCAGCTCTGCTTCCTGTCCTCTCTTTGTCTTTTCTTAATTAGTTAATTAGGGCATAAATACCAGCCCCTCTGGTGTATGTGCATGGAGATCAAAGGAGGACATGTGTGTCCTGTTTTTTTCACTTTTTACCTTATTCCCTTGAGACAGGGTAACTCACTGAGTGTGGAGCTAAGCAAACAGCTAATGAGTCTCACTGGCTTCTCTCTCCCCACCCTCCTGCAGTGCCAGGGTTACACTGTGTGTGCAAACACACTCAGACTTTTACATGCCCACTGGGAATTGGAACTCAGGTCCTTATGGTTTTCCAGTGAGTGCTCTTACCCACTGAGCCATCTTTGTAGCTCCCTTAAAAACTTCGCTACAAGGAAATCAAGCTGATAAGTTAATTCATCTTATGGTACTAGTCAGTGGTAGGCTTTGGGATTTTTATGACTAATGAAAATGTTGAAAAATTTGGATTGTCAGTTTTTTTTTTCAGCTCATAGAGCCACAATTTCATGAAATAAAAGAAAACTGAATATCTATAAATTGGGATTGCAGATATACAACTTTACAGTAAAAATAGTTTAGCCCAATAGAGGAGTATTTGCAAATTTATGCTGATGTGTTTTTGGAAAAAAAGGAAAAAGGACATATTTTAATGGATTGGAGTCAATAAAATTGCAGCATTCCTTATTATGTTATAAATTCACAGGTAAAATTGCCAATTGAATAATCTACACCAAAAGGTCAAAATCGTCTAACATGATGTGGAGGTAAATTTTTTTTTTTTTTCTGTAGTCAATGTCAAGCATCCCAGTCTGTAGGGAGGAATTTGACAAAAATGTAAGCTCCATTTTCAAACTCCATTTGTAATGTTCTATTTGAACTAGAAGCTTGGGTTCGACAGGCCAAGAACTGTCACTGCTTTCCCTACACTGCCTTAGGAGGCTTGGTGGGAAACCTGGGAAAGGAAATGTGATGAACACTGTGAAGGGAGGCCACAAACCAAGCCCTGCCCCTCCCTCCCGCCTCAGCATCTGCTGACTCAAGGCAAGCCAGTTCACCTGACCTGGGGCCATGGAAGTGAACCTAAGGGTGTGGCTGTGAGTGGAAGTCTTCACTCTCAGCAGACTCCGGGCAGGGCCACCTAGATTCTGAGCACTGTGTGAAAGATACCCCCAACCTTTCAAGGACAATCTGCATTTGAAGAGCTGATTAACCAAACAAATGCTCAACCGCTTTAGTTTTAGTGCATGCAGCGCTCTTCAGAGAGTTGGGTAAGAGTCCAAGTAACTATCTCTCAAGGACAACTCTACAAACCTATACAAAAACTAAGTGCAAAATTTCAGGGGGTTATAGCACAGTTGCCCTGTGTACCGTGACTTAGGGTCTCAGGTCTTTTACATTGTGCACTTTTCCTTTCCATGAAACTAGGTATAGATGTGATAGGTAGAATTAGACGCAAACTGATTTATTGCTGTAGTAAATTACAGGACAGCTGAAGCATCACGAAACAAGTAATTTCCTTTTGAGCTTTGAAACCGTTATGGAGTTGGAGCACTCAGACTAAGGCATCCTACTTAGGCGGCCATGGAGAACTCATGCTGTAATGTGACACAGCAACAATGCGGGCTTGTCAGCTGTCAGTCTGCTAGACTTTCTATTTTCAAACTGTCATGTTGGGGAGATGCAGGGATACTTCATACCTTCATATAACCTTGACCTAAAATTCCCCATGGTTAACAGGCATATGCTTATAAAATGTAAGGTAGAACGTTTATTTGAAGTTCTTTGGCTTATTTTATACAAGGTCTCACTTTGTAGCCCTGGCTGGCCTGGATGTGACTATGTAGACCAGGCTGGCCTTGAACTCATAGAGATCCACCCACCTCTGCCTCCTGACTACTTGGATTAAAGACATTCACTGTCATGCCCAGATAGCAATTCCATATTATCAGGTATGACTTCGTTTACACACACACACACACACACACACACACACACACACACACACACACACAC
>CAJQZJ010032244.1:5588518-5627925 GCA_907164525.1 Lophiomys imhausi
TTTTTTTTTTTTTTTTGGTCTGGAGATAGGGTCTTTCCCTGGAACCTGGGACCTGCTGATTAGGGTAAGCAATGTGGTAAGAGTGGTAGGGGGCTCCAGGAATGCACCTGCTGATGCCTCCCAGGTACTGGGATTACAAGCCTCCATCACCGCTCCCAGTATTTGATATGGGTACTGGGTGTGCAACGTTGGTCTTCCTGCTTAGAGTTGGTACTTTACTTAATGAGCTATATCCCCAGCCCTTTTCCTCTTGACCCATTCCCTTTCTTGAGCCACGATTAATGCCTTCTGGGGTTAAGGGTAGCTAGTTTATCAGCTGCCTGACTGGCTTTAACATTGGGATTCTGCTTTCCATGAGAATCAGCAGAGCTTTGGTGTGGAAATGTGTGTGTGCCTGTCTGAAGTGCGACTGATGAAGTCCAGGGCTCTGCAGGGCACTCCTGGTTTGGTGCAGTCGCGGGGGCTCAGAGATGCTGGCTCGATGATGAGTCTGGCTTGCTAGAATCACTTCTCGCACATCTTTCTCCACTGGGGACATTTATTCAGGAATCACTGCCATGGCAGGCTGAGTGAAAGGGGTCACCTTGGTGTGTGTGAAGCAGCAGTTTACATCTATCAATCCCAGATGTGGGCATGGTTAAGCCTGCTGCTTGAGAAGGGACAGACTCATTCCCATGGTTGAGATTTATCTGATGCCTGTTATCAATTGCTCTTAAATCTCACTCCCCTTCCTGCAGTTCCTGCTGATATCTAAGTTCTCTTTTGCACACTTCAGGTATGGTGGCTGAAGTTACAGTAGGAAGAAAGGTTGAGTGGAGGTCAGGTCTATAAAAACATCAGGGGAATGCTTGGGTAGGTTGAAGAATTAGTATAAAAACATTTTAAAAACAGTTTTTCTCTGCCCTGCTGTCTTGAAAAAAAAATCATATTTTTTTCCCCAAATGAACTTAAACCCAAATAAAAAGTAATGCTGCCTCTCAGTCTAAGTCAAAGTCACATAGCACCCCAAGAGTGTGTTTGATTGCCCCCATTCTACCTATTGATAAAAAGAATTATAGCAAGACTCTTCTCTTTCGGAGTTGTATTTCCTGAAGAGTTGCCACGTAAAACAAAGCTCTCCCACCAGAGACAGTGAATAGGAATATTCAAAGTGGAGCTTTTTCTCTCTGGTTGCTTAAGGATTAGTTGTCATCAGGAACAGTTCAGAAGCTAACCATGGAGCAGAAAATTCACGACCAACGTCCACTTAAGAGAGATTAAATGATTGACTCTGTCTGTTAGCCTGGGCAGGAAACAGAGCCTAAGGCGGACTTTCAGGAAAAATAGTCCCACCTTAGTCATCTTTGGAGTTGAATTCAGAGCCCATTTTGGTGGTAGGAAGACAACTGGATCCCTTAGATTATGCAAAGAATATTGAATTATAACCCGGAGAGGCCTGCATTAAAAAAATAAAAACCACTCAAGGAAACAGTGAAAGGAGCAAAGGAGAGAAGGAGGAAATGGAGACGGCAAGGGTTGGGATTGGTGCTGACAAATGTTAGTCAGGAGACAGACATTCCTGCTGATGTGAGGGGAGAGGACTACATCACTGAAGTGGGCTCACAAATTGGTGCAGCTACTATGGAAACTGGAAGAAATTTCTCAAGGATCAAAAGCTAGGATGATCCTATGACCCAGCTATATCACTCCTGGGGATGTACCCAAAGGACTCCACCCTACCACAGAGACACTTACACATCCGTGGTTATTACAAAGAACAAGGAAGTTCAATCATCCTAGATGTCCATAAACAGATGATTGGGTGATAAAAATGTGGTACATAGACAGACACGGCGGGACTTTAGTCAGCCACAAAGGAAAATGATATTATGAAAATTTCAGGAAAATGTATGGAACTGAAAATAAAATATTAAAGGAGGTAACCCAGGCTCAGAAAGACAAATATGGCACATTTCTCCTCATATGAGGCTCTTAGCTTCCAATTTTTATATGTGGATATTTATGTTACAGGAGTGAGTGTGTGCATAGCTCATGATGTTAGAGAGGATACTATGAGACTTGAAAATGTGGTCTTAAAGAAGAGTATGGGAGGATAAGAGAGCATGTGTGTCACGACAGGGAAAAGGGGACACTGGGAGGTAGCATGGTTCATGTGCAGAACAGGGCAGGGAGACGGCAAGGCAGGAAAGGAGGATCATCCGAAACCTAGTGTGGACGAAGACCATTATGCTGTTTGCTGATTAAGCAGAAAGTCAGCCAGAGTGAGGCACCACAGAGGGAGTTTCACCATGACTTTGCGAAACTTTCACCAAAGGTTTGGGAGATTGGAAAATCCCAGCCTAGCTCCTCAGAAAGGCTCCCTTTCTGTAGCCTGTAATCTAAGGTAACACTGCTCCCTTGACTCGAGAGGAGTCTGAATATTTGGATCTGGCCCCATTTCCTAGCTTTGCAGACCCCAATGTTCCACTGTTTCTCATGCTTTCTTCTTGGAGGTGAAAGCCCTCGACAGGCTGTGCAGTGATGGGGCCCTTTCTCCCCTTCACTGTGGACAGACTGTGTGGCATTAGTGTCAGGAATGGCTCATGGGCTGTATTGCAGCAAGCGTTTGTAGCACTCAGCCATGAACATTTCAGGGTCCTAAAGAGAGGAGGTAGGAGTGTTTCAGTCCGAGTTTGCTGTCCACATTGTAGGGTAGCTAAGTTGTGTTCTCCACTATGTTCTCAATCTTCCTTAGAATGGTGTGCCGTTTCATGTGGTTTCTACCATCTGATTTATCACAGATTGTATGAGCCAACTTTCCATCCTAAAATATCCGAGATAATTAGTTTTGGGGGGTTTTGGTCTGGGAATAACTGGTCCTGTTATTTGGACCACATCATGGTGGAGAATGTGTAGCAGAATAAAACCAACCACTCCATTGCTAGTAAGCCAAAAAGAACAAAGAAATATTCAAGGCCACTCTCCACTTTTCCCAGTAGGGCACTCCAGTACAGGTCAGGTCGTCAACACATGAGCATTATGGGGGCATTCTTATCAAACTACAGCACAGGTGAACATTTGGCCAAATACTGTGTAGCGGTGCAATAAATGTTGCTAGCATTACAGCTTCTGAAAGCAATTTCCTGTCTGTCCATGGTGCAGCCTTCATTTTAGCTTTCTGTTGTTACAGTGGAATTCCACATGGTACTCAGCTCTGAATTTGTCAAGAATGACTAGGCTACACAGCAAACAGGAGACAGATAGCTCAGCCAGTAAGCTGCCTCCCATATAAGCACGAGGACCTGAGTTTAATTTCCAGGACCCGTGTGAAAAAAGACAGGTGTGGTAGCGTGTACCTATAGTGCCAATGAGAAAGAAGAAGCAGGTAGATCTATGGGGCTCAGTGACAGAGAGAAGACTGTCTCCAAAAATCAGGGTTGATCTCTGGCCTTACCTGTACACACACAAACACAGACATGCACACACACATGCATGCACACACAAACACATACAAACAAACACATATAAACACACACACACACAAACATATGCACACACAGAGATACAGAGAAAAAGTAAAGAGAGAGAACGAATGTCTCTTCTGATCCCTAGGCTGATGTCTCAGTTAACTGTAGTTGTATAAGAAACAAGTCTTTATCTTACTAGTGATGAAAATAACTGTTTATTTGCTATTTTGCAGGTTGGCGTGTGTTTATTTGGGCAGCGGTTACTCTGGTCACTTCAGTCACTTGATGGGCTGGCTGGGGGATTGTTTGGGGCCAGTTGGCTTCACTCATGTATCTGGAGATCCCTGGGAAAGCTGTGCCTCTCCCAACCTCTGCTGTGTCATCTTTAATGGAATCTAAGCTGACCTCGATTACATGTCAGCTTTGTTGCAAGTAAGGATGAGAGGTCAAGTTTCAAGGCCTCTTGTGGGCTAGCTCAGATAGAAAAGAAGAAAAACATTCTGACTTTTTAATGGGAGAAGACTCAGAGAATTTATAGCCATTTTTAAAAGCCCACCTTAGAAGGAAAATGAGGCTGGCCCACATCACACACCTGCTCTTAAATCTGTCCAAGCATACCAATGGATACATCTTCTCACATTCCAAAAGCTCCAGCAAGTCATATGTGACCCTTCTAATCTCAAGGAAGGTATGGAAAATGAGCTCACCTTTGTTAAGAAAGTAGAGCTGAAAATATTTGGAAATTGGGGATAATGATGTTAATATGTTTTTCTTTTTTTTTAAATCACCAATCATAAAGCCTTTTATGGTTAGGAATTGATGGTTTTTTTGAATGGATTTTCAGCAGTGTGTCGCCCATGTAGCAGAATTAATCAATCAGATTCAAAACTTACATCATCCTTGAGTGTTTGCCAGGTTTCTATGGTGCTTCATTATGCTTCATATTCAAGACTTTGCTAATATGCAATCATTCTATAGACCTTCATAAATTTAGAATAGTTTTGCATGTCCTTTTTTATCAATTATTTGTCATGGTGGCACCACATCACTTTGGATATCATTTTAAACATTTTCTCATGTTTATCACAAACAGATAACATCTTCATATCTTCTTATTTCCTTAGTGGAAAAATAAGAATGCAATTAATAGATACACAGAAATGATTAAACAGAAGTCGGCCTTGGTTGTCACATGTTTAAACTCAGTAGAGTAGTACCCTTTCTGATATGGACTTTGAGGAAGCATTATCTTGGTTAGATGTGATCCATGTTTATGGGATGGAAGGCTGATGAAAGATGGAGGTAGGTTAGTGTGGGTCATACACAGTGCTCTTAACTTTTCCTTGAGTAAATCAACAAACCAAGTCAAGATAGTTTAATACAACTAGGTACATATATATAAAAACTTTTTAAAAAAATTTCACAAGTACAACTTTAGCTGGAGTGAGAGTCTTAACAAGCTGTCGAGAAGGCAGCTGGCAGGGTGATTCAGGGAAATCTGCAAGGCTAATGCAGGATAGGAATAGTGTGGTAAGAGAGAGTAAGTTCTCCTGAGCCCGGGTGTTCGGGCCCCAAGTTTGCTGTTTCCTGGCCATGAATCTTGACACTGACAGTGTCAAAGATGGCTCTGTTCCACAGTATCTTTGAGATGTCAGTGGTACATGACATGATATGGCCCTTGGAATGTGCCCAGGAACAGTGCTAACCACCCCCAGGCCAGGAATAGAGACATATGTGAGATCCTCACTCTCTTCCCCGATGAGCCAGATGAAGGGCCAGGAGTTGGGGGAGACTTGGAAGAGGCTGTGAGGATTAAGAGCGTTGGCCCTCTGATGCATTACCAGGCACAACCCCACCTCTTGCTCCTGTATCAGGCACAAGCAGCAAAGCTTTTCTCCAGCTGCTAAGATCTGGGGTTACTTTGCCACAACTTCCAGTGTTATTCTACTGCATGTGTGATCTTAGGCGAGTCAGTCCTAATCAGCTTCCTCCCTTATCTATAAGCCGGAAGCGATAACACCCACTTCATGATGATGCTTCTGAAGATTAAACGAAATAAAGACTTTACATGCTTAACAACATGCCTAGCAGGAAGTGACTACTCCATAAAAGGCTGATATTTATTATCAGTATTATTTCTAATTGGGTTAGATATCCAAAGATTAGTGTTTCATATTTTCTTTCTCTCCTGCTTCCTCCCCTTTATCCTCCCTCTTTGTCTTTCTTCTCTACGTTTTTATTTTAGACAGAGGATCATGTATCTGAGTCTAGTTTCAAACTCAATATGTAGCTGGGGATGACCTTGAACTTCTAATTCTCCATCCTTCACTTCCTGAATGTTGGTATTGCAGGTGTGTACCACCAGGTCTGGTTTTATATGTTGCTGAGGGTTGGGCCCAGGGCTTCATATATGCTAGGCAAGTACTTACTGGTTGATCTGCATCTCCAGACTTGAGCATTTCCTTTTCAAAGTTGAAGCTAACAGTCTTTAAATATATTTGTCCTGATGGATGATAAGTTAATTATGATATCTTAGAAAGACTATTTTGCAAGTAACAACTTATTGTATGGTAGGCTGGACGCCTTTGCATAAGGGGGGAATATGGAAGATGAATGTCCTTTTGAACAGATGGTGTAAGCCACATGAAATTGGAGGCCCCTAATCTCCCAAGGTACAGGAATATTTTGACAAAAACAACTTAAGGGAGAAAGTGTTTCTTTGGCTCATACTTCCAGGCCATGGTCCATCATTGTGGGGTAGTCAGGGGG
Organism: Lophiomys imhausi; assembly: GCA_907164525.1. Lineage (NCBI taxonomy): Eukaryota > Metazoa > Chordata > Mammalia > Rodentia > Muridae > Lophiomys > Lophiomys imhausi. Next base: position 5,594,734 of record CAJQZJ010032244.1, read on the forward strand.
CAGGAACCCAAAGAGTCTATTCACATCACATCCACAGGAAGAGCAGAGAGCAATGGATTTATGCACGCATGTCAGGGTTCAGCGTAAGCTCTCCTTTTCATTCAGCCAGGGACCTAGCCCATGAAGTGGTACTTTTCACTTTCACGCAGGTCTGCCCAGCTCCATGAACCAAATTAAGAAACTCTTTGACAGACATGCACACAGGCCACCCTAATTCAGACAGTTCCTCATGGAGACTCTTCTTGGAGGTTCTAGATTGTGTTGCGTTGACCATTGGAACTAACCATCACACTTTGTATATTTACAGAGAGTGACATAGTAGTTAGGCCTTGATTCCTTAGGATTTTAAAATCTGATGAGAGGAGGGGTCAGTGAGCCACTTAGGAGCTGTGAGACGCTAAAATGGAACCGGTGTTCAGGCCGTTTGAGAGCCGGGCACAGCCTTAACCGGTGTGGCCCTTAGTTTGTGGCCTGCGGTATTTGGCCTTTGCTTGGGCTGTAGGCAAGTTTGACAAAATTTGAAAGGACAAGTAAGCCTCACTGTCCATCTTTAGCCTTCCCCAAGCTGCGGATCCAGATGAGGTGTGCCCTCTAAAGAAGCACCAGCCAGCATAACGCCAGCCTCTGGCTGCCAGAAAAGGAAGTATCCCTCTAAAGTTGAAGTGCAACTTACACTTGAGATTCTCCAGATCACCTACGAGGCTTCTCTGCTTTTCCAGCCATTTTGTGATGCATATCACTGCCGATTTTACGTTACAGGTTACTCACAATGGATGATTTCATTTTATAAGAGATCACAAGGTGAGTGGCAGGATCGCTGCCACTGCCTATCTCCAGAGGTGCTCGTGCACATATATCTATATAGAGATCTATACAAGGAGAGGAAATAGACCAGGATGACCCGTGATTCTTTTCTTCCTAAAATTTCCATGTCTGTGCAATAGCTCTGATCTTAAATTTTATTTGGCAAGTTACAGAGTGTGCTAGTTTATCGGAGAGATAACAAATGGATTTTTTTTTTTTTTGCCTTCTGAATTTCAATGAAAGAGGAGTATTCATCTTCAGTATTGATCTGCTGTGCCAAGGGGTGCTTGGGTGATTAGCACTCTCCTATATTTATAGAGAACCTGCACTTCATAAATGTCGAAAGGCACTTTGCTTTAGATAAGTGGCTGTGTTCTGACATCTCACAAAGTTAGCAATTATCACGAGAACAACGTGGGGAAAGTGGGAGATAAATAATCACAGAGGGAAGCCAGCGTGGTTCTTGATAGAATGGGGCAACAAGGAGGATGCTCACTCCCTACTCCCTGTTTCACTTCTATTGCATGTCCTCCACCATGGAGTCATAGTGCCATGGGGACTTTCTGAGCTCTGATTTCTATTTTGTTTTCTACACCAAAGGTCCCATGAGGTTGAATACCAAGTAGTCCAAACAGCAGCAGCAGCAGCAGCAACAACAACAAGAACCAACCAAACAAACAAAATCCTCTTTCTACCTGAAATGTCCATCTGAGACGGGAGACAATTACATTTTGAGTCTAGGAATCAGAAAGGGCAGTCTTTGGAACTCCATGGAATTATTATATTAAGGTTTATAAAGAATCTTCTATATACTTTTATGACAATGTAAGTGAATATTTCTGACAATTTTTGAAGTTGGGGATGGAGGGTTCCTAAGCAATGCTTGTGTGCTCTCCTGACCATTTAACCTCCACCAAACTGACCAACTCTTTCATGTCTTATAGAGAAAAATCAGTGCCTGTAGGGATTTTTCTTGGTCCCCAATAAGGCCTGAAAAGTTGTCATAGCAACAGTGGCCACAGATAATAAAAGAGGGTAAGAAGGTGGCCTCGCTGGCCTTCAGGCTTTGTTAGTTCGTGCTGTCATGGACTGTGATGGGTTGTTCACAGATAACATTTCATTTCAGCTGAAATGCTCTATTTTGGAGATCCCTAGCAGAGGCATATCTTGTTCTCGAAATGGCCACTTAGGCCTTCCCCATTGACCCCATTGCCCTTCGTGCCCGCCGTCTGTACTGTTAGCCTGTGCTCGGTCTGTGGGCACAGAGGCTGCCATCCTCAGCTGGGTTACTCCTGGTCATGAGCTTGCTGAATGATGCTAAGTTGGCTCTTGTCATCTTCCCTCAATTGCTTTAGGTGGGTTTCTCCGATTTCCAGCACTGTGTGGGAGTTATGTGCAGCTCTCTGTTCAGTCCTGCCAGCAGAGTCTGAGATGTCCTGGGTGGTTTTTCCAGCAGGCTGCTATCACCTACACATGGTTGTTATGCATGTTATGGCTCTTGCATTTAATGATTGTGTTAAATGATGTTACTCTCACGGTTCAGAGGGATGGTGTGCTAAAGCCCCATGTATTTTAGGATGCTGGGGTAGGATGACGGATCCCATCTGTCTCGCTGGCACAGGGTTTTGCTTCAAGTTTTCTGTGTTAAGGGTCTGAGGTTGTCACATTTATGTCATTTCTTCTCAATGTCAAAACTTGTCATGTCGTTTTCTACAGTTAAAAAAAAAAAACTGCTTTCAGTTTTTGTCCTTGTTTGATGCTTGTGGCCTGATTTCTGGAATTTAAAAAAGTCTTTGGGATTTCTTTGAAAGTAGTAGTTATGCTCCTCCATCTGCCCGAGTGTTTACCTGCCTCTGTGTCTTCCACGGTTTTTTTTTTTTTCTTTTTTCTTTTTTGTTCAAGTTCCTTTTTGTTTCTTGGTGATGAGGACAGAATCCAGGATCTGCACAAGCTAAACACAGACTCGACCTCTGAACCACCCTTCCCACTCTACTTCTTAAGCAATGCTTTTTATGGCTTCTTATACTGACCCTATAGGAACACGACAGGCACATCATACATTTTGATTGTGTTAAATTTCAGGCGGTACACAGAGAAAGCGCAATTTGAATGAATGCAATTTTACTGAGCCATATGTATGCTGAAGTGTTTCAGAGGGTTATGGCCTTATGTCAGGCAGCAGAATAGAGCTGAACTTATCCTGCTGATAACCTGCCATTCTCTGTGTGAAATCAGGAGCAGGAGTGCACACTGGCCCAGCTCTACACGCTGACCTGGTAGCTAAGAATATTCATAGGCTGGTGAAAATGTTTAAAAAGGAATATTTGTACCTTGGAAAACCGTACATTGGAAAAGTACCTACAACTGCTCTGGAAAGCCAGACCCCATAGTCATTCCGCTCTTGAGGAAGCCAAATCTATTTTGGGGTATTTTTAAAATCGGATTTACTGCCGTGATTATTTTAAATACTCTTATAGAGAGTGAACAAAGAATGTATTCTACCTTTCATCCCAATAACTCGGGTGATGTGTGGCCCTTGATTTCGATCAGTTGAGGTAGTGCCGTGTGATATAAATGAGGAGGGAGAGACGATAAACTGCCGGTTCTGCCCACTCACCTCCAGCCTTTAAACACAGATTGACTCTGGGACATGAAAGGACTGTTAAGCAGTTAACCCGCACAAACAGCGGCCGGGCTGCTGCCGAGGATGAACCATCCTTTGATGGAAGTATCTCAGTGGCTCCTTAATTATATCCCCAAGGGTTCGCATATCTTAACCACCAGAATGGCCACGTGGCAATTCTCCACTGTGTGGAGAAGGAGAAAAGGATCAGAGATCAGAGATTGGAAGATTAAATGACTAGGGGTGGTGGTTCTCAGAACTAACCAGTGTGGGGAGGAATCCTGAACTGGAAAGGGAAACATTAGTACAAGATGCCTTCATGTTCCAGATTCCTAATTTCCTCTCCCAACTTGTGAAAATTGAATGCTACTTTCAGAATTGAATCTTCGTAATTGAAAGGATTCTGGAATAAAATGTTCACTTTCCACTTCCCTACTGGGGAAATCATCACTGGAAAGACTACCTGTATTAGTCCGTGGTACTGACTTATATCTCCCAGCTGCAAAGTTTAAAGGTATAAAGATCTGTTATGTCTGTGTTTATAGGTGTTTTTAATGGTGTAATAAGAAGTAGGGTTTTATTTGCTATTTAAAAGATATTGATCCAGGTGTCATGGCTCCCACCTATAATCTCAACACTTGGGAAAGCAAGGCAGGAGGAATAATGAGTTCAAGGCCAGCCCGAGCTACATAGTGGGTTGTAGGCCAGCCTGAGCTACAGGGGGAGACTGTCTAAAACAACAACAACCACCTGACCCAAACCCTAACATAAAAAGATAATGGGGAAAAATGAGATAGCACAATGTCACTAAGATATATAATCATAATGTCACCAAGCACAAAATTGAGGTGCAGTAACTAGTTGGGTGAAGGATGATGAAGCCTCAGCTAGCTGGTCCTGCAGTTCATGACAGTTCAGTTCGCTCTGTTAGATTTCAGCTCAGTTCAGCAGCTATTTACTACAGTTGCTTGCAGGGCATTGCTGTAGAACCTGCATACAATTTGGTCCTGGTGGTGGCTGTGGTAGCAAAGATCGTAAGAACAGTAGACACATCCAGCACTCATAACAGAGGCAAATGCACTTCACGGGAGGGTTAGTTAAAAAGCACCCACGAGGGTCATGATCCTCATGGATGACAGTTGTTTCCAGGGTACAGGTTGCAGAGGCAGCCAAGGGCAGTGCTTACAGTGAACCCAATAAAGGTCATATACAGATGGGCGCATATTTATGGTCCAGATTGAGTGTGTGGCAGGTATCCCGAGCTCCTTGTCATCATGGGTATTGCATGGTTGGGGGTCGGGGGTGGGGTGGGCAGAGCTGTTGATGCCCCAACTGACCTATGTTCAGCTCCTGCTTGCACTAATTGTCAGCTTTGTGAAAACTGGCGAATCCTCTTGATTTCCAATCCTTTATCTCTGAAATAGAAATAATATTCTTATTAATATACTAATTTCAGGGACGTATGGATTAAGAGAGATAATACATGTAATATCCTTAGTGCAACATCTGGCACACAGAGGACCCTAGGAAGATCAGTTTTTAATCCACAATTTTCCCTTTTCTCACAGAGTAGGTATATGCCATTCCATTCATTTACCTGCTGTTTTAACTATTATTTTACATTAATTTTAATTTTTATTTATGTGAATGTATGTGCATCTGGGCATGATGATGTATATGTGTGTGGCAGTGCCTGCAGAAGCTAGACAAGAGTGTTGGGCACCCCGACCGGAGCTAGAGTTACAGGCTATTGTAAGCCACCTGACCTGAGTGCTGGGAATTAAACGTGGGTCCTCTGGAAGAGCTGCAAGAACTTTTAATGGCAGAGCCATCTCTTAGCCTCATGCTTTTCTTTCTTTATTTTTTTATTTTTCGAGACAGGGTTTCTCTGTGTAACAGCCCACACTGTCCTGGACTTGCTTTGTAGACCAGGCTGGCCTCGAACTCACAGAGATCTGCCTGCCTCTGCCTCCCAAGTGCTGGGATTAAAGGCGTGCGCCACCACGCCCGGCATTCTTTATTTTTTTTAATACCTTATTTTATTGTGTGTGTATGTGTGTGTGAGTGTGTTTAGCTGTATGATTGTGTGTGTGAGTATGTTTAGCTGTATGAGTGTGTGTGTGTGTGTGTGTGTGTGTGTGTGTGTGTGTGTATGTGTATGTAGCCAGAGGTGTTTTCCTCTATTATTCTTCACCTTGCTTTTTTGAGAAGGGGCTCTTACTGAATCCTGATCTCACTGGTTGGCTAGCCTGGCTGGCCAGTGAGCTTCTCCTGTCTCTGTCCTCCCCAGTTGGCCATCCCTGGCTTTTTATGTGGGCCCTGGGGATCCAAACTCAGGTCCTCAGACTTGCACAGGAGTAACTTCACTGACGGAGCTGTCACCCTAGTCCTGGTTGATGCTTTTCCCTTAACCCACCAGGGAAAAGGGTTGGAATCCTTCCCTGGGCTGTTTGCTTTTTAGTAGCACCAAAGGAAAGGAAGGAAGAAAATTAAGAATCTGCAACCAGTCGAAGCAATGTATAGTTCATAAAGTGGTGGGAATCAAGTGTTCTGGGAAGGATATGTACACTAGCATTGATATTCAGAAGGCAATTTCAATCCAATATAACTTGTCTTAAAACTGACATTCTTCACTGGTGAGTTATATTTGAATAGTAGCCATGTTCTGTTTGTGAATATCTGAATGATGTATATTTTATAAACAGTATATCTTAGATCTGCTGTGAATTCTTTCAATATTTGGGTTTTCCTTTTTGCTAAAAATTGAGTAACACTCTTATTATGACAAAAGACGGTGGAGGCTTTCTAACTACACCTTCTCCAGAGTTTGGGGTTCATTCTTCATATTGTAATTTCTCATCTTGTCTTAGCTGTTTTCAGTTCATCTTTCTTTCTTTCATTCTTTCCTCCCTCCCTTCTTTCTTTCTTTCCTTGCTTGCTTTTTGGCTTTTAGAAGCAAGGTTTCTTTGTATAGCCCTGGCTATCCAGGAACTTGCTCTGTAGACCAGGCTAGCCTTGAACTTAGAGATCCACCTGCCTCTGCCTCCTGAGTTCTGGGAGTAAAGGCTAATGCCACCACTGCCCAGCTTGTCTTTCTCAAGGGTTTCCCAGACACATGACACATGAATATTCAACTCCTTATTTTTCTTTGTATTGAATTTCTTTGCTTCATAAATATTTACTTCTATGTCAAGAGAACATTCAAAAGAGGTTGTATTAAAGTCTTCATTTTTAGCATTTAAATCTTTATTCTAATGACCAAACCATTAGTCTTCATGGCACAATTTTTCTAACTCCCCTGATATCTCAGAAAACCTCAAAACCCTCTGTCTGGCAAAGTCACAGTAAGTGGATATTTTTAGTCATTTCATATAATGATGATTTTAAACACTTGATAGATGACTCAATGATAAGTATTATTAAAGTAAAATATTTCCTTATGTTAATTATGGGCACTCTTCTTTTTATTCTCTTTCTTCTTTGACCTTTTCTCCTTTTCTCTATTTCATTTACCCAGGTCACTTTGTAAATGGGGAAAGTATCATTTTCTAAGGTTACTTTCTCCCAATATTTTCCCTCCATATTATTTGTCTTAGATAATAACTATATCTCACATTTAATTAGAATTGCAAACGAGGAGAAACATTCAACCATTTCCCTTGCTTACTTTTTAAGATTTATTTTTATTTATGTGTCTGTGCATGTGTTTGTGTGAATGTAAGCCCCTCATGCGTGGTGCCCACAGAGGCCAAAAGAGTGAGTCAGATCCCCTGGAAGTTATAGGTGGAAATAAGGAGTCCAGCATGGCTGTCTGGGACTGAACTCAGGTCCTCCGGAAGAGCAGGACACACTCCAGCTGGAGCCTTCTCTCCTGCTCAGTCTCTCTTATTTTAACATGCTCTTCTCTTCAGTGGTGTGGAATGAATGGGTATTTGTCACTTCCTTCTTCAACCCAGGTTTGGAGATTCTTTACAGTTTGCTAGGCCCCGGGTCATGTGCTGGAGAGTCAGGTGTGAACAGGAGAGTCTTCTGAATGAAAGTTCAGAGTTACAAAGCAGGTATTCAGTCCCTTCCATTTTGCAGAGGTCCCGCATTAGATCTTCTGGTTAAATAGATCTTTGTTTATATTTCCATAGAGTATTGATAGCCAGAAAGAAAATCTAATATCTTGGAAGTTTAGCTTGGATTATCAGAGATTAAAAAAGTGATTCTTGAGCCGGGCGTGGTGGCGCATGCCTTTAATCCCAGCATTTGGGAGGCAGAGGCAGGCAGATCTCTGTGAGTTCGAGGCCAGCCTGGTCTACAAAGCAAGTCCAGGACAGCCAGGACTGTTACACAGAGAAACCCTGTCTCGAAAAAACAAACAAACAAACAAACAAACAAACAAAAGTGATTCTTTTAAACTGCTGGTTGGGAGAAGTTTTCCTCATTTGATAGAAGAATGAAGCACGCTGAGGGACAATCTAACCTGGAGAGGTATATCAAGACAATCTAACCTGGAGAGGTATATCAAGACAATCTAACCTGGAGAGGTATATCAAGAACCACACTGGCCTGTGAGCACAGGAGGGGAAGCTGGTGGGAATAGTTGCAGAATAGGCACTTTTAACACATGATAAAAATAACCTTTTCGATATTTAAATCGTTTTGTTGCCAAGGGCATTTAATCAGGCCCATTGCCAAATGCTAATTAACGATACAAGTGGTGAATTTTATTTAAATTTGTTACACTAATACATTGAAATATAAATAGAAACTGCCAGTTGAGAAGAGCTCGTCAAAGGGTGGAATATGGAAGGTGAAGGGCCCAGCATCAAACTTTAAAACAATAGACCCACAGCATTTCAGAAGCTAACTGAAGCAGAAACCTTACAAGGAAAGTGATTTGTTTACTATTATTATTATTATTATTATTATTACTATTATTATTATTATTTTGGTTTTTTGAGACAGGGTTTCTCAGGACAGGGTTTCTCTGTGTAGACCTGGCTGTCCTAGAATTCACTCTGTAGACCAGGCTGGCCTCACACTCACAGAGATCTGCCTGCATCTGCCTCCCAAGAGCTGGGATTAAAGATGTGCGCCACCACCACCTGGGTTTAAAAAAAAACCTTTTAAAACAATATTATAAAATACTTTAACCTGTGGAAATGGTATGAAATAGGGATTTAGGCTAACTTGGTTGTGAGCAAGGTTACACTGTTGAATGCGTTAGGAAACAGCTTATCTTTTGTTCTGTGTGCAGCCCAAGAGATATTGTGCCTAGCATGCCGTCCTAGGAGTTTGTTGCTACTTGAGCATCATGGCGCACCAGGACAGAAGCCTAGATAGTCAAGGCCAATTATTCAACATGGCGCTTTGATTCACTGAAGATACAAAGGGTTACCTAGGCCTAGAGGTTCACAACAAACGTTTAAAATAAAAGAGTTATTGATTACACTCTAAAACAATTATAAAAACTTGGCACAGTAAGTGCACAAGCCAGTAACATAGTTATTATCAAGTGTGTTGCTCTGTGCATGTTTACATGCTGTCCTACTATGTGGCTGCAGCATCGCAAATTTGGCTACACCAGCACCAGTACAAATGTGAGCAGTGTGCTACTGTATGAGAGTATAGCATCACTGGGCAATAAGACTTCAAGACCTTTAGTCTTTTGGGGCCACTGTGCATCTCAGATTGAAATGTCTTTATACAACCCACAACTGCATTCGCTTCTAACATTTATCTCTGGTCAGCCTTGGTTCTGAGTTCATTTCTCATCATGACCTGAAGTTGATGCTATCTACGCTTTTTAGGTCCTGTTGATTATCAAAGAATGTTCATTATGGGGACATGGTGGCATCTACAGCTATGGCTAACAATATTAATAATCCTCTCAGCAGAGCAGTGATATACTGCTATATACAAACCTGTCTGTATTTCTGAACAGTCTTCAACCGGGATTCCCAAAGCCTCCGCTTTTTGCTTCCTAAGCTCTTGACATGTTTCCATGCTTTCTTGTGGATGGAAATGAATGGATTAGCCCCAGGCAGATAATTCGCCCCCAGGCAAGTGGATAGAGAGGAAGACTGAGCAAACACCCCTACATTCTCTCTGCATGTGAACAGAAAATGGGCAGGTCATTTCTTCCCCCATGTTAGTGAACAGGTTGTCCCTTTAGCTGATGTCCAGCGGCTAGCCATTCCACTTCATAAAATAAGTGGTTCTTGTGAATGAAACAAGTACTTTGGGTCAAGGAGGTGTTTATGCTGGTTGGTGTCATGGCATTAGATGGGGTTGAATTAGGGAGGTGGAGACACAGTGATTAGGGACTCATAGGTGGCTGAAGAAAGTTGCAAGATTTGATTGCTTTTATCCTGGTTGCTCTGAGGTTTCTCACTTCAATGCCTTTGTTTGTGTGGATTTCCCTTTCTGGTGTTCTCCTCCTTTCACTGGAGAAGCCTCAGGCGCTGATCATGTAGAACTCATGCTGAAGGAAGACAATGAATACATTTCCATCTGCTGGATAAATGCCATATACTGCCTCCAACCGTGTGCAACTGTGGAAAGCCATCTTGGAATTGCTTGCATACCTGTTTTCTGAGTAGATTCTTCTTCTGTAGTGAGCAGTCTGTGTGTGTGCATGTGTATGTGTGTCACACCTTTGAGTTTTTCCTTACTTTGCTACAGCCTGCCTTAGGAAAGTTATGCAGCAAATATTTGTTGATGAGAGAGTGCGCAAACATGGTGCCTCAAACTCAGCAGCAAGTGTCATGGGTAAGATGCTCTCCACAGTGTCAGCCTCTCTGTGAAGTCAGCTATTGACCAATCTTCCCTGAGGCTTTAAACCACACATCCAAACGGGACAGACATCTGGGTGTGCTTAAGATAGATGCCCCCAAGTCTGCATCACTGAGTGACTAGGAAGGACCTAACAAGGCTTTTCAGTGCTTCCTTTTGCTTGCAGAAGAATCTCAGTCAATATCTGGATTCTTTTGATCGCTGTGTGATGCAACTCCCTCAGCATCTCTCCTTCAGAGACTGGACACCTTCTACCTGGAACCCTAGGGATGAAGCCGACCTCACGGGCCTCTTCCCTTTACAGAGCAGGAGAGTGAGGCTTAGAGAGTTTGAAGGACTCACTCAAGGCCACTCAGCCTGTTCTTGGTAGAGCCGCTCATGTTTCTACTGTATTTACCCCTCATCAGAGTACGATATAATTCACAGATGGCCTGCCCTATTTGACCAGCAGGTCTAAATTTCTCAAAATTTTTTGAATGCTTTCCACGTATCATCTTGAGCTATTTTGATCTTCGTATATCAAGTCTCAAGAGCTCTGTCAACTAGGCTCTTTCACTGAGGAGGAGGCTGTGGGATGGACGTGTTAAAGTAGTGTGCTTGAGGTTACTGGTGACTCAGCCCACACAGGAATGGCAGTTGCCACCGTTTGAACTTACATTTTGACACTGAGTTCTGGTGAAGGAAAAGCCCTTACTATTCCCTGCTCTTGGGCTCCTGGCTTTCCTCTGGGACCAACACAAGCATTTAAATAAAAATCATACTGTGAATACTTGCCCATCTGTGGTTGCACAGAAAGCTATGTTGATATTATGAACCCATAGCTCCTGGTCCTTACTTCTCCAGCAGGACTTCGAAATTTCCCTGCATAGACTTTCCAGGTGTGTGTGAGTAAGCGTGTGTGTGTGTGTGTGTGTGTGTGTGTGTGTGTATCTCATTTTGTTACTGAATTGTATCTCTGGAAATTAAGCACTATTAGACTGCATCCCTTGCTCTGTATGGCAATATCTTAACTCACAGCCCCCAAGTCCATCGACATTGATAATAATAGTTCCCGTGAGGCCAGTGATTCTTATACCCAGATCTTCCCTAGAGAAATGGAGAGTCTCTCTTTCCCCCCTCCTCCCTTTCCCTCTTCCTCCCCATCTCCTTCTCTCCCTCCCTCCAATTGACTTTATTTCTTGGGCTCTAAAGCCTCACCACTTGGGCATGAGTTTTCAAATAAATCTCTTTAACAAACTGATCCTTCCTGCTTTGGTCCTAACTGTCTGCTTCTTGGACACAGCATGAGGACTGTGGTAGGGAAGGGGTGAGTACTATTGTACTCTCATGTCTTAGTGAGTGTTGTCAGGACCCTGTACAACAGACTGGCTGGTTTAAACAATAGCATTTATTTCTAATAGTTCTGGAAGGTCCAAGTTCAGTGTAAGGTTCTGGTGGGGGGCTTTCTTTGGAATGTAGACAGCTAATGTTTTGTATTCTCATGTGGCAAAAAGAGAGTCCACGCTTTTTCTGGTCTCTGATTTTCAGGGCACTAACCCCATTCACAAGGGCTGTATCCTCATAAAATAACTTTTCCCAATGTCCCCACCTTCTTACACCGTCATATTAGGGGTTACTGTGTCAGCTGAGAGGTTTTAGGGAGACTAGCAGTTTATAATGTTTGTTATTCACTTCACCTTTGTCTCACTTAAGTTATATATATGTATTTATATGTGTATATATGTATATGTATGTGTGTGTGCTTGTACATGTATGTGTGCTTGCTTATGTGAGGGCTTATGTAAGTGTGCACATGCCTGTGGAGGCATGAGGACAATCTAAATTGTCATTCCTCAGGAGTACTGTCCACTTTTTATTTTACTTGTGAGATGGGAGTTGGGGTTTCTCTTATTGGCCTGAAAGTCCCCAGGTAGGCTAGGGAGTCCCAGACACCTACCTACTTCTGCCTTCTTCCAGAAATTAAGCTCCCTCATGCTCCTCCAACAAAACACAAAACAGTCTTCTGTATTTACTGATATGAAAGGTTCACAGGCCCCTTCCTCAGCCGAGAGGAAAATAATCCTATGGTTCAAATTTTCCACTTTTGCTTTGTGCCATATGTTTTGACTACATGATTCATGATTGTGAACATTTTGAAAAGCATTACTATTGCTTCAAATTAAGAAATGTGCTTGAGGTGAAGGAACTTTTCAAGCTCTTGTGTCCCTAACCTGATATTACAGAGTAGGACTGATGAGAGTCCTCTAGCACAAACTGAGCTGCCTGGGGAATATACTCTCTCATCTGTGGAGCTGTGTGCAGTTCTGCACTGAGCATGTGGAGTCCAGCTTTCCTGAGCTTCACCCTTGCTGGGGTGGACCTTGCTGAAGCAGCTGTCTCTGAGTCGTTTCTGCTGTAAGTAACTCTTCACCCTTACTCCTATAAGTAACCCCAGTAAACCTCATTGGCTCACCAAGTTGGACTTTGATGGTATTCTTACTTTGATCTGTTGTTGGTTATCTACTTAAGGGTGAGTAAACATCTGTTTAAGCTTCTGCAGGAATCGTGTTACACAACATAAGTAGCTGTGAGCCACTCAGTATGGGTGCTGGGAACCAAACTCTGGTCCTCTACAATTGCTGTTGCAGTGTTGTTACTCACTGAGCCATCTCTCCAGCCCTTCCAACTGAGTGCTTGAGACAGGGTCTTTAACTGGACCTGGGGCTTGCTGGCTGGCTAGGTTGGTTAGCCAGCAAACCCCAGGGACTCCTCCATCCCCTCCATCTCACCAGAGGTAGGAATACTGGCGGCTTTCCATTGGCTGGCTTTTTTGACATGGATTCTGGAGAATGAGTCTCAGATCCTCACACTTGTGCTTGTGTAGTGGGCACTTTACCCACTGATCCATCTCTCCAGCCTTGTCCTTCTGCGGGCTTTGAACCCATAAACCTACTTTCTTAGCCTGCTTGGTATTATGCACTACCATGACCAGATTCAAAACCAAACCAAAAATAAAATAAAAGAAGCTATTGATTCAGAAAGAGCTTTTTTTTTTAAATCATGATTCCAAAATTAGTCTGGTTGAATGGTCAATAAATACAAGATAATGATCCAAAGGCATCTTCAGGCATTGTTTCAATTGCATTTGTCACCAGGAGAGCACGTACCTGCTCACATTGCTAGGAGGTTGCTCAGATTGCTCAATTGGAAGGAGAGAACTAACCCCTTGAAGCTGCCACCTGTGTGTCGAACCACTAGGAAGGATGGCAATGATGCCAGCATAGGAGAATATGCAAACTCCAAGCATATTGGATGAATCCCTTCTCTCTGGTACATCAGTGGAGTGTGCATTTCCTAGTTGTTTTTCTCCACAGGCTTTCAAAGGAGATCGTGGGGACTGAGGTCCTTTGAGATTGCAGTTGACTGAAACTGTGAGAACATTGGAGCATAAGGGGCTGGAATTAATTAGCATCCTTACAAAACAGCAGCACTAGGCTCTTGAATTTTTGGAACATGTGAGTGGTAACCGTTGATTTCTCAATCCAAAGCAGAGCATCTGTTCTCTCACAGAGCGTCTAGCAAAGACTGCAATGTGGAGTCAGGTGGGGGCAGAGTTATAAGGCAGTGCCGCTCAGATCATGGCTGTCCATGTGGATTTATTATTAGGATGGCACTCAATGTAATTGCTTCCTGGAAAATTTTCAGATGTCTGATGCACATCCAGCCATCCTGTGGGTTTTATTGGACACCAATCCTCTGTAATGTTATTTGAGTCAGAAATGCACGTGGCGTGTGTCTGTAAGATGTAACAAACCATATTCAGAATTAATTTAAAATTAACTTCAATTCATTATTGTTCAAGAAGTCATAGTCTTTATCATCTTTCCTGCCTAAATTTTTGAATGGAGAAAAGAAAACGTGAGGATAACAAAGGGAAAGAACGGATACATATTGAGCTGTTTCTCATGCAATGAATAAAGACTTTGAAGGCAGCCATAATATAACGACAAAAGCAAACGTTAAGTTGAATTGTGAAAGCCATCAGGTATGTCTGGGGGAAGGTTATCAGGCATGTCTGGGGGAGGGTCATCCAGGCATGGCTGGGGGAAGGTCATCAGGCATGTCTGGGGGAAGGTCATCAGGCATGTCTGGGGGAAGGTTATCAGGCACATCTGGGGGAAGGTCATCCAGGCATGTCTGGGGGAAGGTCATCAGGCACGTCTGGGGGAAGGTCATCAGGCACGTCTGGGGGAAGGTCATCAGGCATGTCTGGGGGAAGGTCATCAGGTGCTTTCCATGCAAACCTAATGCCCTGAGTTTGATCTCCTGACACTTATGAACAAAGCTGGATGGGGCGGTGTGGGTGCGCAATGCCATTGTTCCTGCAGGGAGCCAGGAAGTGGACTCAGGAGAACTGATCAGAAGCTCAAGGACTACCTAAGTAGCCCAGAAATGACCAGAGAGACTATGCTTCAGAAACAAGGTGGAAGGAGAGAACAGGCCCTGAAAGCTGTGACCTCCATATGTACCAAGGCATGCATGTACCTACCAACTCACACAACACACACAAAGTAAAGATAATTTAACCCATTAGGCAAATATCTGCATCCCGTGAATAACCATGCATCAGACATCATAATTCTTATTATTCATTCATTTTCACTTTAATTTAAGGAAATCAGACATTGGCTACTGTCCCAGCATTGCCATATTCTTCTGTGATTCTTGAGAAGTTTTTTAAAGTTTTTATGTAAGGAGAGCTTATGTAAAATAGCTGTAATAATTTCTTCCTTGTGGGGTTTTTATAGAGAAGAAATTGAAGTAGTATGTGTAAGGGCCTACTAAAGTACCTGGCACAGAAGTCATTTAAAAATACTGGTTGGGACTGGTGAGACGACTCATTGGGTAAATTTAGTTTCTGCTAAACCTGATCATGTGAGTTTGATCTGTGGAAAGGATGTGGTGGAAGGAGTCAACCAACAACTTCAAGTTGATGTTGGACCTCCATGCAAGCCCTGTAGCACGAAGCCCCCCACAAACTACTGTAATTAAAAATGAATTAAAAATGCTGCCCACCTTCCCCCACATCCACTAGGTCTCTGTGCAGCTGACATTGTCATATTCAGACTTGATGGAGTTGGATTATTTAGTTACTGCCTCACTAAATTAATTGGAAAGTGGAGGACTGACTACATTAATTTTCTGTCTGCTCCTCTCCAAACAAATGTGGTTTCTTGTTAGGAACTGAAGTGGGCGGAGATGGGTTCAGCTGGGAGTGGGGAGAACAGGGAGGCTTGGGTAGAGGGGTCATTTACACTCTACAGAACTGGTTAGTTTTCACTTTATTTCACTCTCATAGAAATAAAACATCAAAACGTTTTGCTTTTGTTTCATTTTTCTGCCACACCTTCAGAGCACTGGTCACAGACTGCTTAGGGAGTGGGTGAGGTAGAGAGGGAGCGAGCTGGGGTGGTAACCTGGGAGACTGAGGCAGAGAGAGAGAGAGTGAGCTGGTGGTGGAGGGGTGACCTGGGAGACAGGATTCTGCTGCCTGATCCTAGTTTTCCATGCCAGGGCTGCTGACTTGGTGGGCTTTAAAAGCATACGAAAGAGCTTTCCAGCTAGTGTTTTTAAATTTTATAAACTATACAGTTTATTGTAAGATATAAAGGGGCTTATTGAGTGGAAAATCATAGGCGTGAGATCAACAAACAGAATTAGATCATTAGAGCCATTAGGAACTTGGCTCTTTTCAATTTATCCTTTAATGGTCTGATTTCTAGCGTTACATTTAGCTGGCTTGAATGTGAATGATTACCACTGCTCTGGGTAGATAGCCAACATCTCTGACTTCTCTAATGGGTTTCCAAATTATGCTGTTTATTAATTAAATTAATTCAGCCTGATGATTTGATTGCTATAGCCTCCTTTAGTGGCTCGTCCTGTTTCTGTGACAGGGAGAGTGCCCATGCCTCTCTTTCACCTGGCAACTGTCAGCTGCACTACCCTCAGCTACTTTGTCCATATGGCCAGAATCCAGAACTCTCATGTGCCAATGTGAGAGGGGATGAAATCTAAAAGTAAGATTTGGATATTTTCAGACACTACAGATGACTCTAAATATTTTCTAAGTATTTCCTCGTGCCCTTTCACATTTCATATTAAGAGACTATCTTTAATTTTTTCTTCATTATTATTCGAGCATCCCATAAGCCCCCTCCTGTTTTCATGTCTTTGTTTTCTTTCTGACACACTGAGTTTAATTAGGGCTTCTTGCATTAGCATGAGCTGGAGCTTCCTTGCCGGAACAGGGCAAGTGTAATGGTGGTTAAGCCATAGAAGAAAATAACCCATCTTCCCCAGCAACTGCTAAGTACTAATAGCTTCCCAGGGAGGGTGGAGCCCCATTTTCCCTTCTCCCATTCATGATGGAATGTCGATGGGCCCCCATCTTGTTCACATAACCACAATCATTGTGTGAGGAAGAGTGTGAGAGCCATGCCATGGCCAGAAGACAGCATTTCCCATCATTTGCCTCTCACATTCTTCTTCCTACCCCCTCTTCTGAGAGCCTTGGAGGCCATAATGTATGTATCCCATTTAGAAGGCCATATTTTCATGGGAGAAAGCAAACAATGCTGTACATTAACTCTAGTCTTAAGATTGCTTTTTAAAGACAATGTCTCATTATGTAACTTACCTTGGCCTCAAGCTCATACGCTTTCTTTCTTGTCCCCATGAGTGCCAGGACAGCCATCTTGCAAAGTAGTTGAATGCTCATGTCACTCTCTCATTTCCTTTCAAGGGGGGTGACACAGAGGCATAGAACAACCATGAGCCACTGTACTTCGAACTCAATGATAGAAATGAAATTAATAGCATGATTGGGGTTGACAGTCTTCTCTCTCATTGAAAGTAGGCTAAATTTATCATTAAAAATGCAAGAACGGCCGGGCGGTGGTGGCGCACGCCTTTAATCCCAGCACTTGGGAGGCAGAGGCAGAAAGATCTTTGTGAGTTCGAGGCCAGCCTGGTCTACAAAGTGAGTCCAGGACAGCCAAGGATACACAGAGAAACCCTGTCTCGAAAAACAAAAAAAAAAAAAAAAAAAATGCAAGAACGATCAAATATGGGTTTATCTGCCATGGTTTTCTTTATTGTTGGAGAGCTACAGTTTTGGTTAGGTCTATGCTGGCTGACAGTAGAGATGTAACAGATACAGTGTTGGATTTAGGAAGCAGAAAAAAAATTTAAGTGTTAAAAAGGAAATGAAGATGTCTACAACTAGCCCGGATACCCTGCCCATCAAAACTAGCCCATTCTTTGGATTCCATTTCCAGTACTACTTTCTCTTTAGTTATATCTTTTTCTCTAGGTGGGAATCCACTCCCCCCCCCCATTTTTTTGAGTCAGTGCCAGAAGGAAGACACACAGGTGTCACAGGCTTTTTTCCCCTTCCCAGAGCCTCAAAAGGAGATTTCAGGCGGAATTTGCTAGGAAATGGTATTCTTTGCAGAACTGAAAATTAGATTGCAAGTGCTTTGGGCATTCTTAGTAAATTATATAGCTAAAACCCGGAGCTATACTAAACCCTTTGAATTTAATTTGACTGCTGGCAGCCATCAGTGGCTAAAAGAATTTAGGAAACCCAACTGCTAAAGTTTGAATATGCTGGTAGGGGATGGTGTAGGAAAGGCAGGTGGTGTGGAGAGGCAAACAGAACAGTGGCCTTTACAGACGAATCTGAACTAATATAATGAAAGCACGTGCACTGCATAATGCTACAAGTGGTGCTAATGTAATCAAGGCACCATTCCTTCTCCACCTTCTGAGTCATTGCAAGTACAGTTTGCCTCTCCGCTCTCCGGTGCCCACTCTGGGAAGCCTTGTCGCTCTTTGTATTAGCAGGCGTGTGTCCTGCTAATGCAATATTCTTCTCTAACCTGACAGTAACAGAGTAGTCAGTGTCTCTTGTCCCCTTTCTTACCTAATGCGATCCCAGTGAACAGGAAACCCAATGTTTGTCTTAAATAGTCCTCATCATTTTTCATATGAAGTTGAATTAAGCCTTTTTCCAGGCTGTCTGTTCTCTTACCTTTCAGCAGGAGTGAAGTTTCTCCTTCCTGTGAAAATACTTAAAACACAAACAAATTGGAGGAAGCTGGGGAGGGACAGGGTGGGTCGGGGCTGGAATGGGTGAACCATGCTGTTTGGCACAGTCAACTAAGTGTCTCAGCCTTTGTTTTTCTCTTCTCCTTGAAGGAGAGCTGTGTTTTAATTACTGCATGAAACATTTGTCTTGATTAGATGGCTAGGAGGTGACAGTGCTTGGAAGAGAGATGAAAATGCATGGAGGAGAGAAAGGAGAAAGGAGGAAGGAGAACGGAATAACAGACATATTCCTGAAACTTTCTTGGATCCTGCCAGCACACACCCATTTCTGTCCAGGCTCCTCTTCTGGTATGAAAGGAGTTTGGGTGTGCTGGGTTACACAGTGGTCTGAGATAAGACTCCTATAGCTTGGGATGAAGAATGAGGCTTGGAAGAAAAAAATTAGGGCAAATCTATGTGTCTTGAGGTTGGGAGGAATAACGACCACACAGGGCTGCCTGAGCTGTCCCTCAGATTGAAATGCCTCATTTGCTAGCCAAGTTTAGTGGCTGGGCAGGTGGCGTGGGTATAAACACAAATAGGGCTAAACACTCTGCATTCTCTCATAGGTGGTGGGGGAGACAAGTAAATAGTACCTGGCAGTGCGCTAAATGCTCTCAGAACACACAAATGTGCCTTTGAGGAGCAGTGGGGATGGGAGCCCAAGGTCATAGGATGGGAGTCCAAGGTCACCATCTGGGGCAGGGACTTGAGAAGGCCTCATGGGGCAGGTTGTCTTGGTACAGTCTTGAAGGTTGGTGGTGGAGGGAGGGCCAGAATGTGTAACTGGGGCAAGAACTGGGATCTGTCTCCAAAGTTTATCAGGGAGGTGCTCATGGGTAACATTAGTGAGATCAGCTGAAAGTGGGGGGTAGGAGCCAAGTTTTCTAGCTCTTGGAGAGAAGAGGGCAGCAAAGGAAATACTCAGGACTTTTCCCTAGAGAAGTTTACTGGTGGAATGGGAAGGAATCCTAATTCCAGTGTGTCAGTGTAGGTTCCAGGTAAAGTGAAAAGTTGCTATCTAGATATCTCAAGTCCCAAAGTATTATTATTAAAGAAAATCAAGCCAGGGGGAGTGGCCCTTGTCTATAACCCAAGCACTTGGAAGACTAAGTAAGTCAGGATACTCACTGTGAGTTACAGGTCTTGGAGTTAGGTGGTAACCTGAACTACATAGTGAACTCCAGGCCAAGCTGGTCCCCAATGAGGCTATCTCAAAAACTAAACTAAACCCATAGAACAACAAGTAAGCCAGACTCCATTTGGTTTGTGTGTTTGCTGCAGCAAATGCAATTACATAAATGAAATTAAAGGGTTCCTTCTTGGATCCCACTGTTGAGAATATATAAAAGTGTTTTCCCATTATTGTGGACATTTTCTAATTAAAAAAAATGGCAAAATAAAAAGCCCAATTTAGCCTAATACGTTGTTTTAGAATAGGTATGACATATAGGAACCTGTACCGGGGACACTAGCTGTGAACATTTAACCCCAGTTAGCAGCTGAATCTGCAATTGTTTTTTTTCCTCATGTCTCAATCACTAGTTTAGAAAAAAAGTGATGTTTCAATTTCTTGTAAAAGTTAGTGTGAGACTCAGAAAGTGTCATGTTTCAGTTGATTTGTTTTCTTTGTGCGAAACTGTGTAACATTTCAGAGCCCTCAATGAAAGGGCTGTACAGACACTGTTTGTCTAGGAGTACACATAGCTATCCATCCTGGGGCCCTTCTCGTGTGACAGATGGGAGGATAGTCAGAAGTCAGTTTTTGGAACAAAGAGGCAGCTGCATACAGGGACTTGGATGCACAGGACTCCCAGCCTTTAGCTGGACTAGTTCAGGCTGGCTTTGAGATATGTACACATGTCCCCTTTGGAGATAAAGCTTGCCATGTCTGAGATTAGTCCAACAAGTTGAAATGAGGTAACAGTGTACAGAAAGTGTTAAAAATAAAAACCGAGAAAAAGAATGTTGCCAACTCAGGAAAGCTTTGAGTCATGAATTAGCATCATATTTTTTAATCACAGAAGGCACGATGTTTTCTGTCATCACCACTAGGATGTGCTCACTTTAAAATTAGCAATTATTGAATGCCTGAAGAATATGAGGTCTATATGTGGTAATTTTCTTATTTATTCATTTATTTCCCAATCCTATTTCTTGGAAGCTTTATTTTTGGAAAATAGTAGGGGTGGGTATTTTGGAACCCTGAAAGACCTGTCAGTGTTAAGCTTAATTTTACGGGTTGTGGAAATGCTGTAATAAGTTCATCTGGGTTGTTTCTAGGTTAGAAGCATACATTTTCCTTTTTCAAAAAAAAAAAGCCAACAATAAAACTTGGAAAGAAATTAATGGAAAACTTGTAAATAAATGCCAGAAATCTTTGAGGAATATTGTGATACGTTGGCTCGTCTTCCTGCTACCTGCTGTGATACCATTGACGGAACTACCTTGCTTAATGGAAACAGGTACACAGACAGAAAAGCCACGATACCTTCACACTTGAGAAAATTCCCTGTTGTTAAAGCAAGGAAGCTGGCAAGGGAGAGCAAATCCACAGCCCAAGAAACATATATCAGGAACTTCTTTTCCTTCTGTGTAACTCCTCCTCCTTCTCTCCTCCCTTTGTGTGTGCACACATGCGTGTGCACAGGAGCAGAAGTAGACATTGGGTGTCTTCTTTAATCTCATTTTGAGGCAGGGTCTTTTGCTGCTGAACCCGGAGCTCACTGATGCAGCTAGATTGGCTGGCCAGTGAGCCCTGGATCTTCCTCATGGAGCCTCTGCAGAGTGTGAACCACTGGCATTTGAGTGGGTGACGGGGACCATGCTTCTGTGCCTGGCACTTTTTAATTCACCAAAAACTTCTCCAGCCTGAAACAATAAAGTGACTGATGATGGCTGATCAGATTTGGCTTTTAAGTTCATAGCAATAACTTATAACAATCAAAATAAAGAGAATATAATGCTGCTGAGGACCAGCAATGAGTAAGTCACCTGATGTTCAGAACACATCCTAATTTCTTCATTTCATTTTGGACAGAAGTGGGGGAAGAAGGAAGCTTTCCTGAGAGAGAAACATTTGTTGTATATAAACTAGGTAAAGAAAGTCTTACTGCCACTTTGCAAAAAGACCAAAAAGTTCTTGTTGAAGCCATTAATCTATGCTCTAGCGTACTAGAGGCAGTTCACAGCCATATCATGGTGCTGATGTTAGAGTCTGCTCGGGGAACCTTCTTACCTTATTATTGGCTGTCGATAAAACACCAAATACTTGTAGTACAAGTTACCCTTTTCATATTTGGTGTGGGAGAAAAAGGCCACATACACCTACCAACTTAAATTTACAGTCATTTCATGGAGGAGTGACTTGAAAAAAAATCTTAAAAAGTTAATGTAGTGACACGCCTGTCATTCAGCTTATGACACTCTTTAAAGGAAAGTCCCTTTTAGAGAAACAGTATTTCTTATAAGGTCTGAAAAGGCTTGGCATAGTTTTCTTAATTTCAGGTTTAAAGAGATATGCATGGATATAGGGGGTGTCCGAGACATCTGTGAAATCAAGTTGTGGCGCTGCTAGGGTCTCTTTGGGTGTGAGCTCGTGGGAGGACACTACAGAACCTCTGTGTGTTTGGTAGACTCAAGAAAGGTTGAAGAAGGATGTACATGTCTCCCAAGTTTTCAAAACCTCATCACAGGACATTGAGTTTTAGGCTCATTGCACACTTTCAAACTAGAGCAATCTGGTGTGGCGAATTGCAATGACTGTAAATTATATGTAGCTAAACATTTGTATTTGATTATATTTTGGGGGGTAATATGACAGAAAAATGAGTTCACTATCTATTCTGCATAAAAATGAATTTACATCCCCTCTGTGTGTAGTGGGGGATGGAGTTCATATTACTGTGGCACATGCTCAGATGGGAACTTTTTTGTGTCTATGAATGTGTGTGTGTGTGTGCAAGCACATGTGTGCATGATTGTATGAAGGTCAGAGGTCAGCATCAGGTACGTTCCTCAATTGCTTTTGCCTTTAATTCCTTGAAGCAGGTCTCTCGCTCAACAGGAAGCTAATCTACTCAGCAAGCCCCAGAAGCCCCAGAAGCTTCCTGTCTCTGCCTCCCCAGGGTTGGGATTAGAGGTGTGCCCTATGACACCTGATTTTTTAAAATGTTGGGTGCTGGGGTTGAACTCATGGTCTCATGCTTTACCGGTGGTAGGCACTTTACCCACTGAGTAAATAGACCAGTGAATAGTGTTTTTTGTTTTGTTTGTTTTTGTTGTTGTTGTTTTGTTTGGTTTGGTTTTCGCAGTGAATGTACAGATCTCTGCTGGGAGACAGTTGCATGTCTATGCTCCAATTCTGCCAAATCTTGATTAATCAGAAACCAATTCTCCTGACTAGGAATTACCTAAGGCTGCCTCTGGGGCTGGCCATTTCTCTTCTTAGCATAATCTTCAAGCATATGGAAGGGAGTTGTGAGCTTAAACTCAAATCAGCTTTGTTCCCTGTTAACAACACTGGCAAACAGCTGACACTTCTGGCTAACAGGAAGTTTGGGTAATCTCTGTGGATTTTTATTATTTGTGCTGCTTTTGTCTCCACAGATAATCAACAGTTCACTGCAAACTACAAAGCAGATGCAACCTATACATTCTTTTGAATGAGTTACCAGAGGTAATGCATATTAACACCTTTGCCTCAGGAAAAAAGACAAAGCTAAAGAATCCACCCGGTTTAGAAAACAGAAGAAATAATCTTAATCAGAGTTTTAATGTGGAAGGATTCAGAGAAAAAGCCAAGCATCTACCTCCAGCTTTCTCACTAGAAAATGCAATTCCAATTATCTTTGATATCAACCAAAAGAAACAGATTTTAGGTTGCTTTAAGCCTAAATTTCAACACAATGAAATTTTTAAAAAATGTAGGAACAACTCATGTTCATCTTTCTTTTTATCCCCAACAGCTGAAAGTTCATATTGAGGAATATTTTATTTTTAGAAATTTAAAAGTAGTAGTTATAAAAGTTCATTTTATTTTATTTCAGACAACATATCTTCATTGCACAGATATTTAGAGATGACACCAGAGTATTAACAAGGAAGTAAAGAGCTTGATTTTCTTAATTTTACTTACTTGTATATTTTTATAGAGTCCCCAGATGGAATCCAAGCTTTTCATATGGTTTTATAATCTTCCTTTTAGTTAACATACCATGCCATTAAATACTCTTCTATTATACTAGTTTTAAATGATATACAACCTTTCATACCAATATACAAGGATTTATTTATTTAGTCCCCCAATATAGGCTATTTGGTTGTTTCTACTTTTTTAATACTATAAAGAAAAGTAGGTTGAACATCCTTCTAGGTGAATCTTCACATATATTTCTGATTTTTCTTTTAGCGTGCATTTCTAGTTTGGAGTTTGCTTGCCTAGTGTTTGATGGTTCCTGCCCAACTTTCTTCTGGAACTGGCTTTTGGCTGTCAGGAGGAATGTCTTCCTGGAAAGAGACTGATTTTGTTTAGAAGTGTTCTCTACTTCACCGCACTGCCCCAAAGTACAGCACTTCTCATGTAAGATTCTTCTGCCTAGGAAGGTGACCCAGACTCCACTCTCGCTCATGGTTTGCATGTATGTGTCCCCAGATTCATATGTTGGAGCTTGAGAAGCCATTTAGGAGGGGATTAAGTCATGAAGTGTCCACCCTCGTCAGTGGGATCTGTTCCCCGTATAATGCAGCTTGAGGGCACTAGCTTGGTGTGTTTTACCTATGGCTCAGGAGAGTTACAAATGTAGCCTGACACAGAACTGTTAACTTACATAGAGCATGAAATTTCATCACATCATTTTTGTTATCTATTGTGTTTTTCTGGAGCATGAACATTGTAGATGGCATCACTGTGCTACAATGTGAAAATGTTGGCACCACCTGCACCCTGCTGCTCTGTGATGACAGCAAGGACACCCCACCTTGGAGACAGAGAGCAACCCACACTGAAGGTGCCAAGGTCTTGACCTGAACCTGTCAGTTGCCCACTCTCAGGTATTTTGGTGTAGCACTTGGAATGGCCAGAGAAAACTCCCAAGCATGGACTATGGGGTTCTAAGAGCTGCTGAGGCTGGGGATTGCGTGAATCTGCTCCAGGATGTTCAAAAGAGGAGAAGCAAGCAGTATATATCATGTAACTGTGGTTTCAATGTTCACAGAGGCCTTTTCTAGTGGCCCAGAAATCCCTGGTTGGCTACCCAGGTTGGGAGCCCTTTCCACATCATGGTTGCCCTTTGAGCAGAACAAAATTGCCATTCAATAGCAGGAAGCTGTAAGGTTTAGAAAAATCTTTATTTAAAAGAAGTATGTGAAGCACAAGCTATATTCTGAATACATGAAAGCATTTGGTTTAGTCAATAGCGGTAATAGGTAATAAGAGGAACCTTGTCTCTGACTCAGACACCAGCTGAAAAGTTGTGTTTAAAGATTGTTTTCTCTGAATTCCACAGCCTCCAGTCACTTCTGCCTCTAAAACACACACTCTGACCACTGCCTCCACCACAAGACTATAAAGCTGCTATTTTAGTCTTCAGGCCTCTCTCTATTCACCCACCACTATTCTTCCTTGTCACAAAGTGAGAAAAAAAATGTGTGCTCTTTTCACTTCCCACAACTCCCAGAAGTGTTTGCATTCAATATTTGTTTTATGTTTCAGGTTGAAAGTGTGTTGGGGAATTATGTGGTAGAGTAAGCACATCCCTCTTCTATACCACACGCTCTATTTACAAACCACACAGGTGGCTTGCCAACTTAATTAGTTAAGATATATAATTCTAGTCCCTTGCCTTTATATCTTCCAAATTTAATAACTTATGATTTAAACATCATTTAGAAATCAAAGTTAAACATGACCGTTCCCATATGATTGTAGTACTTTAGGGACTAATGTCACGGGTTTTCTGTTCTAAGTTTAAGGACTGTCTGCTCTCATCTCCATTGTATTAAATGTTGTGTATCCTTCAGACCATAAACCCCAGTTTTTGTTTCAGAAAACATAACCACTTGCTTTACTTTCTTTTCTTATTGTTGTTATAAAATACTCCAATAGAAGCAACGTAAGGGAGAAAGGATAAGTTTGGCTTAGAGCTCCAGAGAGATGCATTCTCCACCAGGACAGGGAAGGCATGGTGGCTAGAGCAGGACACTCCTGCAATGAGGAAACTGAGAGTCAGTGGTAATTTGGGCCTGGCTGTAGAGTCTCAAGGATCTCATTGACTCAATCCTTCCAGCAAATCTGTCTCTTAAAGGATTCACACATTTCCCAAACACTACTATCAGCTGGGGCCAAGTGTTCATACATAAGAGTCTATGGGGTTATGGGGGGAACATTTCATATTTAAATCACACTACCACCATATTTGGGGTTATATTCCACTCAAAATTCTTGGTTACAACCTTTCTGCTCTCACACATAGGCTGCAGCGAAGAGTCAGTGTTTCTGAAGAAGATCAGCTTCAGAAAGCACTCAAAAAATTAGCACTTGGACTCACAGGGAGGAACAAGTGTTTAAACTATGAACTTATTCTTGGGTTTGAGGTTATGTGTTTCTGAGTTTTGATAGTGCATGATAAACTCCAGTAAACAATATGAAGAGACGATATCACACGTGCTCTAACTGGGAACCATCGTCAATAACAGGGACCTGGCTTTTTCCTTGTGCCCATTGGCTTCTGGACTCTGTGGGAAGTCATGTGTGAAGGATGCTCTCCAGCCCAGAGCTGCTCATGGGAATCATCGTAAAGCCGTCTGCCAGAAGGAACGTGTGAGCAAATGACAAACGGTACCTGACTCCAGGGGAAAATAGACTTTGGGAAGCTTTTAATGCCAAGCTTTATAATGTTTAGGATGAAATACTGCATCAGATTTCTCATGAGGATGGAAACGACCTCAGATCAGTATAACAAAGCATTTTCCAGCACAAGAGAACATGCTTGAGCAGAGAAAGAAAATAACCTAGTACTCAAAGCTGAGAGGGACTTCCTTTCTTCCCTGTCTACCTGGCTCTCCCCACTCTTTCATCCTGACCTGCACCCTCTAACTCCCAGCTACACTAAAAAAATTAAAAAAAAAAAAACCCCACAAATCTCCATGGATTTTTTTCCTGAGTTAGCCTCGACAGAAAATATTCTGCCTCATTTAACCCAAAAGTACTTTTATGATTGTTGGGCCATGCATCCTCTCTCTCTTTCTCTTTTTGATTTAGAAAACATGGGCACCATATTACATGGAATCAGCCTTCAAGTCTTACCTTTTTCTTTTTCGGTAACCTCCATATTTGCCTTGTCACTTAGTTCTGTCTCCTATTTCAGACTATTTTCTGTACAGAATAATGCTATTGTTTTCCCTTTCCACCTGTAATCAGATTGATGGGAATAGAAAGGTGAGGCAGATGCAGGAGTGTTCTAGGTGAAATCCATGAGTTGGAGTATAATGCAGGGATGGATAAAGGCATCAGTGAGAGCCCAGGAAGCACCCTCCCTAAGAACCTGGGTGATTGCTTCTGGGTGGAGACCGATCTCCTTTTTGATGGCTGAAGTTCTCTGCTGCTGTTTCAATTGTGTGATTTACTTTAGTCTGGGACTGAGATTCTAAGGGTCTTCTCAACTTTGTGGCTGCTTTGACACCTGTTTGTAACAACCTTCTGTGGATTTCTGCATTTTATCACAAAATCCTGTACAAAATAAAGCTAAGTTAGCTGCATGGAAGCTCCCAATTTGCACTGTTAATAATCAGTGATTCTTTCACTAATCTGCCTTTTTCTTCTTCCTGATTGTCTAGCTCAGAATCGAGGCCTTGTCCTGATTATGATTTCCCCCATATCTTATGAATCAATATGATAAAGGAAACAGAGTAATGATAAATATTATTGATCAGCTTCATGTATACCGAGGGTACATTAGGTACCTATTCATTGCTTACTTCTCTCTCTGAAAAATGGGTTACCTTGGGGCACAAACTGACTTGATGTTATTTTCTCTTTTTGGGATTTTCTGTTAACATCTGGAGAAGAGTCTGTTTGATGTGTGCAGTGAAAAAAAAATGTGGCTAAAAATAAAGAAAGTAAGCTTCAACTTAAAGTTTCTTTCGGGTGTTCCAGAACCACCTTGCCTACGTGTTTGTGTGGCCAAGAGGGATGACCTTAAGATTAGAGCACATTACGTTTCCGTGGCTTCAGTCAGCTTTTATATGATCTGAATGTGCTTTTAAAATAGCTCAATTTGAGGAAAGCATGATGGAGGGGCTGCTGCTTTTAATGCCTCAGTACACAGAGCTGTGCTTTTAGGAAACACAATCATTTTTGGAGGAGTTTATGTTTTCCGTGGTGAAAGTAATACATGTGTACTACAAATAATTTAGAAATATGAAATAAAAGGAATGAAAAATTTTGTCCGTGCTAAGTCACCTGAAGGTAACGAGGGCCAGGCTCCCAATCCTGGCACTTACTAAGTGCCTTTAAAGATAGATCTTTCTTTCTTTCTTTCTTTCTTTCTTTCTTTCTTTCTTTCTTTCTTTCCTTCCTTCCTTCCTTCCTTCCTTCCTTCCTTCCTTCCTTCCTTTCTCTCTCTTTCTTTCTCCTTTTCTATCATCTATTTATCATCTATGTAAATAATTGATCTATCTATCATCTGTCAATTTATATACCACCTATGTATGTATGTATCTATCTATCTTTCTTTATCATATATCTATTCATCATTTTATCTATTATCTGTCATGCATCTGTATTTACCATCTATTTATAGATCTCTCAATCATTGATTTCATTCATCTATCTAGCATATGTATCTCTATATCATGAATCAACCTATCTATCTGTCTGTCTATCATCTATTACCCATCTGCTGTCAATCTACCTATAATGTATTGTCTATCTATACTATTTATATCTATGTGTATAGTTGCAGTTGTACTTTTAATATGACTCTTGTTCGTGTTATTTTAAGCAATTTTTAAATGACCTCATGACACTGCATTGCATCACTACCATGTAGCTTCGGAAACACAACTTACTTACTTATTGGGCATTTAGATGATACTCAATTTTTCATTATTTTATCTAATGCTATAATAAACACCTTTGAGCTCTTACAACAATTGGTATCATTTTTTAGTCCAGATTATGCAAAGTGAATATACTTAAGGCTTATAATTAATTGTGAAAGTGTCACAATAGTTGAGTGCCTTTTTCTTCTCATCTACATCAGTGAAGAAAACTCTTTTTATTCCAAACATTTCTTATAGGCAACACTGCATTTACTTAAAAACTTTATTTTCTAGTGAGACTCGAATTCTCTTTTGCTGAATGCCCTCTTTTGTGAGTTTTCTGTGTATTTCTGACTACTTACATATTACAATCTTAGTGTTTGATATTTTTATATAATTGATTTGATGAACTCTTCATATGTTGAATATTAATTCTTATGACATATTTTAATTTCACTCTTTCATTTTCATTTACATTTTGAGTTTTAAACGTTTGTGTGGCAAATTATATTTTAGCTTTGATGGAAATTAAAAAAAAACCTAGACTGCACTTGTACATTTGTCTTTTTGCCTATATCTTACTCTTTTCTCTGGGTAGCTGAAGACTTTTAAATTTTTTTTTCTCATTTTCATTAGTTATTTGAGAATTTTTTCTTCTACTCTTTATTATTATCATTATTTTTACATCCCGACCTCAGTTTCCCTCCCTCTTCTTCTCCAAGTCCCTCCCCCCACCTCCCCTCTGCACCCCCCCATCCACTTCTCCCTTTCTGTTCAGAAAAGGGCAGGCCTCCTGTGGATATAAACCAGACATGGCATATCAGGTTGCAGTAAGACTAGGCACCTCCCCTCATATTAAAGCTGGACAAGGCAACTCAGTGTGAGGAAAAGGGTCTAAAGAGCAGGGAAAATAGTCAGAGACACCCTACTTCCCACTGTTAGGACTCCTGCAAGAAGGCCAGGCTATACAACCATAGCATATATGCTGAGGATCAAGGTCAGACCCACGCAGGCTCTCTGACTGTCAGTTCAGTCTCTGTGAGCCCCCATGAGCCCAGGTTAGTTGATTCTGTGGGTTTTCTTGTGGTGTCCTTGACCCCTTGGGCTCCTACAATCCTTCCTCCCTTCTTCCATAGGATTCCTGAGCTCTGTCTAATGTTTGGCTGTGGGTCTCTGCATATGTCTCCATCAGTTGCTGGATGAAGCCTTTCTGAAGACAACTGGGCTGGGCCTCAATCTATAAGTATAGCAGAATATCATTAGGAATCAAAGGTCAATTTTAATGACTTTTTTTTGCCATTCATGTTTGGTTCTACCCTAGGTCTCTGGGCTATCCATCTGGGTTCTGGCCCTCTCGGCAGTGTCAGAGGTGGGCTCCCTCTTGTGGCATGGGTCTCAAGCTGGACAAATCATTGATTGGCCACTCCCACAATTTCTGCCCCACCTTTGCCACAGCACATCTTGTAGACAGGACAAATTAGAAGTTGAAGGTTTTGACTTTTTCAAAGATTTTTTTTAAAGTGTTAACATTTACAAATGATAATTAACATTTTTTGTTTTGTTTGTTAATACAAGGTCTCCTTGTGTAGCCCAGGCTAGCCACAAAATTGAGATCCTACTGCAATGTGTCTTCAAAGCACTGTGATCATAGGCGTGTACCACCATGCCCAGCAAGGAACATGTATTTTTAAATTATAATTTATTTATTTATTTTTAATGTTTATTATATCAATTTACATCTCTACACAGTCCCCTCCCTCCACTCCTCTTGGGCCCACCCTCCTATCTATCCTACTCCTCTGGTGTAAGGTGCCCTACATATCAGCCCCCTTCAGCTCAGCAGCCATATGAGGGCTAAGAGCTTCCTCTTGCATTGGGGGCCTGCATGGCAGCTCCACTACTCCAAAGTGTCCCACTAACAAGTAACAAAGTCTATGTTCCTGTTCCTTTCAGTCTGTTGGTTGTAGGATAGTTATTCAGTACTATATGGCTAAAATCCAGTTATAAGTGAATAGATGCCATGTGCATCTTTCTGGGTCTGGGTTAGCTCACTCAGGATGAGCATTTGGCAGAAAATTGGATGGTTTCCTTGTTTCTGATAGCTGAGTAGTATTCCATTGTGTAGATGTACCGCAGTTTTTTTTTTTTTTTTTTTTTTTTTTATCCATTCCTTGGCTGAGGGACATCTGGGTTGTTTCCAGTTTCTAGCTATTACAAATAAGGCTGCTATGAACATAGTTGAAGAGATGTCCTTGTGGTTTGGTGAGGAATCATTTGGATGTATACGCAGAACTAGTTTGGCTGGGTCTTGAGGTAGAGCTATTCCAAGTTTTCTATGATATCTCCAGACTGATTTCCACAGAGATTGTACAAGTTTGCACTCCCAAGAATTCACAAAAGAGAAATCTCTAATGGCCAAGAGACGCTTGAAGAAATGCTCAACATCCTTAATCATCAGAGAAATGCAACTCAAGATGACTCTGAGATTCCATCTCACACCTGTGAGAATGGGTAAGATCAAAAATTCTAATGACAGCACATGCTGGCCAAGTTGTGAAGAAAAGGGAAAGAAAACATGTATTTTATAAGAAATAAAAAGCTCAGGTTCTTTCTTCAAAAATTAATTGTGGTTAATTATCCTTATTTGTTATATGACTAAATTAACTTGAAGAATGTTCGTGATTTAAAATTTCATTTTCTTTTACCAATTTATAATGTTTTCTATGCAGGACTTTGTTCCAGAGCAATAATTCTTCACCTGGTGTGATTTTACCCCAAGGGACATGAAGCAAGGTAAGGGGACATTTCTGGCTGCCACAGCTTGGTGGCCGTGGGTGAACTTGCTCTTGGCAGCTAGTAGATTCAGGAGAGTGATGGTGATAACTTGGGAGCCACACAGGAAATACTCAGCCAGGGGAGATGTGCAGGGCACTGTTTGGAGAGATCCTGCTACATGGGAGGGGGATCATGATTCTACTTCATATCCCAGAGGGGAATTACATCCAGTTAATCCAGTTAAGTCGGGATCTCTCTTTCTCCCTCTCTCTCCGTCCCTCCCTCCTCCTCCCTTCCCCCATCTCATAAAGTCCATTATTGTCCACTTTTTCCCCTCAAGTATTTTAATGGCTTTCCTCTTCAGGAAACTGACCAGTCTAGGAACTGTGTACATGGGAGGGACTGGGGCTACTCCTCCCTCCTACGTTAATTCCCCTGTAGTGAAGATTCAACTATGGCCCAACTCCGAGGCCTGCACAACTTCTACTTCCCCGTCTTTCCATTCCTTTCTTGCTTGGAGTTGGTAAGTTGGAGATCATATTTGAAAACCGTGAGTAGGAAAAGGATTGGGAATTCTCTGTGCAGCCTGGACTGCATAGGAATAGCCTCTCTCTAAAAAGTAAAACAAAGCAACAACTGGGAATATGGCCTGGACGAGGCTCTGAGGAACATCCCTGCATATGTGCTGTGCTGGGTTTTCCACCAGGCAGGCTGAGGTCACCCTCAATTGTAGAAGAAGGGGTAAGAGATTTGTCTGTCAGTTTCCTCAAGGGAGAACCTGCAAGCCTGGAGAGTCAGTGCTGAGACATGATCAAGGGAGAGGAATGAAGTAAAAAATAAATAGCAAATAGAAACAGGAGTGAAGAGCCAAATGGAAGCAGCATTGCAATTCAGGAGTTGCTACAAACTGCAGTGTGGCATTTAACCTGTTCTTCATTCCCAGAATGAAGCAGGCCGTTCCTATATGCATTCCTGCTACAAGGATAAATGATGGTGTTGCATACTGAACAACCCTTCATCTACCAAAGAAGCACATCAGCAAAGCAAGCTCTCTTCCTAGGCAACTGAATTTGGAGAACAGATTTAAATAGGTGTATACAATTCTAAAAAGTTAATAAACAATAAAATTAACTCAGATTTGTTATTGTAGGACCTCCAGAATCTTTGGTATGAGAGCTTTGGTCGGGAATCCAGAAGTTGGCTGCATTAGTTGGTTTTCTTGTGATAAAATACTAGACAGAAGAAACTTAAGGGAGGCATGGCTGACTTTGGCTTCTGCTTCAGAGGCTATAGGCCACCACTGGAGGGGCGGCATGGTGGAGAGGTCCAACTGTGGTAGCAGCAGCTTGAGTCTGAGGGTATCATGGTGGCAGACAGCAAGTGGAGATCTCGGGCTGGAACCAGAGAGAGTGAATTAAGCTTCAAATTCACTACCTTCAATGCTGGCCTCCAGGAACCAGCTTTGGCCAGCTATACCCTATGATCTAAGGGTCCCACAAACTCCCCACAGAGCCACCAGGTAGGAACCTAATGTTCAAACACACGGGAGAACATCTCCAATTCAGACCATAACAAAGGCTTGTAAATCAGGACCTTTGACATGCCATCTCTTTGAGAACGCTGCCTTGCCCCTGCAGTATCATGTAAAGCTCATGCTGTGCCTGTGGTTCCCATCCACGGCTGTAGTTGGAGACAGAAACGGCAGCGTGGGCAGGAATGCGAATTTCCAGGCTGGAGCTGGGAAGGTGGCTCCGTGGGTAGGAATGCTGGCTGTACAGGCATGAGGACATGAGTTTGGATCTCGGGGCTCATGTAAGAGCCTGAGTTGTAACTACACACACACAGAACCCCAGCCCTTAGAGGCAGGAGCCCGCAGCGTGCTGACTCCCAGCCTAACTCCAGCTTTGGAGAGAGCCTGGCCTCATGGGAATAAGATAGAGAGTGACAGCAGGACACCTGACATCTTCCTCTGGCCTCTGCAGGTTTACGACACACACACACACACACACACACACACACACACACACACACACACA
>CAJQZJ010032244.1:5627935-5645800 GCA_907164525.1 Lophiomys imhausi
CACACACACACACACACACACACACACACACACACACACACACACACCTGAGTTCCTCGCATGTTCACAGATCTCTAAATATATATTTTTTAATGAATGAACGGATGCATCCATAAAGGTTTTTTCAGCATTCAGCATCCTGTCCCCTCTTCCTCTTTGCAGTCCTGGGATGTTGTTGCAAAGCAGTTTTATAAATAAAATCCATGATTAGTATTGAGCATTGAAAAGCAAGTAATGGCAGGCTGGAGAGGAAGAGGAGAGACATTCGTTGCAGGCTGTACTAGGAAGGGAAACCGTGGACTGCTGGAGCTGACCATAGATGAGCTTTGTGTGCCCGCCCTGTGTCAGGAGACATGTGCCGAGCGCCATGGATCTGCGGAGTCTAGAGTTGAGCTTCCAAGTAAGGGAGGTGGCTACTGGTTCAGCGACACTGAATGTGGCATTAATCCTGCTGATGACTTTTATCTGATTTTCTTCTAGACTTTTAAAGCCCAACTCGGCAATTATTTTAAGGAGAGGTCAAACAAACAGACTGAAACCAGAAAGATTATTGCCGTTTTAGTTAAAACTATAAGGAGCTGTTACCAGCTCAGTGGTAGGTTTGACTCTCTAAGTGAACTACAGAGAAAGAAAACATGGGTTACTGGTCGACTCTCCTCAGGGAACAACAGTGGTTTCCCTGCCTGGTCTGACTGAAAGGAAATCTCCAAATGGGCTTCTACCTGGAGATGTCTCATCTATGTTCAACCTCTGCTTAGTATGTCTTGACCCAACAGGTAAAAAGGTTGTCACACTGAAAAGCTTTCTGCTTGCTAGGGATACACAGTGGAGCAGGTGTCTGCTCTGAGGTGCATGTTTTTTTCTGACTGTACCCCAAATCCCCGGCAAGTGAGTGTGCCCATATTCTGTATCATGACACCCCACCCTTCTCCTGTGAAGCAGATTAGATTTTCATCAAGGTAATTCTTTCACAGGTTGGCCAAAGAGCAAGATGCAGTTGGCTCACCTTCAAAAGATGAGTAGGGTTGTGAAACCGCGAACAAAGATTTAAGTTCCCTGGAAACATGGACGTAGAACAAGGGGAAAAGAAACAGTTTTCAAGAGGAGGCAACATGGAGTTGGAGGCCCAAGAATTACTGAGGTTTTGTTAGACAGTATGTTAGATAGCTTTACATTACTACAACAAAATAACTGTGATGGGTGAACTTACAAAGAGAAAGGGTTTATTATGGCTCACAGTTTTGGAAGGCTTAGTCTGTGGTCCGATGAACTCCATGTTTTAGGTACTTTGCAGAGGCAGCCCATCATGGCAGGAGGATGTGGCAGAGTGATTTATTCATCTCATAACTGGGACATTGAAGTGAGAGGAAGAGACTGGCATCCCATAGTCTTTTCTAGGGTCATCTCCCCATAACCTAAATCCTCCCAATAAGCCCCATCTCTTAGTTTCTACCATATCCTAGTCGTGCCAAGTTGAGGACACAGTCTTCACCAAGTGTGCCTTTTGGATACATTGCAGGTCCATACTGTAGCAAATAAGGAATTGGTCAGTGTGATCAGTAGTTTTGATTGTAGGCAGTCTTGGATTGATAGGCGCCTAGCACTAGTGATGTTCAACGCTCCATATGTCTGTGAGGGTCTTTCCAGAGAGGACTGACATGTGAGATGGTGACTGAAGCAGAAATACCCACCCTAAATGTAGACAGTGCCATCCAAAAGGTTGGGGGCTATGATGGAATAAAGAGGAAGAAGAGAGAGAGCCAGCCAGGGTGAGCAAGTGCGACTTTCCCTTAGCTTCTGTTGCTACAGCCATTGCCCCTGGGTATCAGACTCCAGTATCCTCAGGCTTTCTGACCATGTTTTTTTCTGCCAGTGAGTCTTCTGGAAACATCTAAGCTTTCAGCATCAGCTGGGGGGCTGCATGATTGGTACCCCGTGTTCTACTTCTTGGATGGGGTAGCAGCTGGATCCTCAGCCTCTGTAGTGTGCACAGGGGCATTGCTGCTCAACTCAGCCTCCTATCATGAGTGAGAAACTGTAATATATTGCATGTACCGCATGTAATATGCCCTGTTGGTTCTGGTCCTCTAGGACAACCTTTGTAATATAGGCAGATGTGATACAGATGTAGAGATAAGGGCATATGGTAAGATGTTTGAGACAGGGTGTGTGTGACCTATGGGATGGGATGTGACATCTCCAGAAGTAGGAGGCAAGGAAACCTGGGAAGACAAGTCCTGCTGACACCCAGTATTTACTGTGTCCTGTCTGCAAAGGTGGAAGCAGATGTTAGAATAGCTAACACATCAAGAAGTGACCAAAAGGGGCCTGCAGTGGTACGAGCTTTTATCAATAAAGGAGGAATTTCCTTAATATTTGATCTGTTATGCGTCTTAAGAGAAGTTGTGTGTGAAAATGATGTCTGTCCCCCCTTTTCACCTATTCCCTCTGCTTCCATGGTGAAAGCCCAGTGCCCAGGCTGTGTAGATCTTGGACCCCAAGACATACTGATTTATTACTAAGGTGATGCAGCTGTTGCTTTGGATAGACCCTTTGGACTGTCACCATTGTCGGTGTGTGGATTTTTTTTTTTTTTTGAGGCTGTAACCAGTTTATAGTAATTGTTAAGGACAGCAGCTGTAGCACCCATTAACTCCTTAATCTAGGAGACACGGATTAGCTATAGATAAATATAGCTTCTAGCATTTTCCCCTCAAGAACAAACCTTTCAAAAACAGTGCATTTGAGAGGCATTGTGGGATGGGAGGAAGCCTGGAGTCCTCTCTCTTCCTTGAGGAATTATTCCGGCAAGAAGGAAGGAGTGAGTGGACAAAATGAGACAGAGCTTCTTTCAAAAGGAGAGAAAAACATCTGACCTATGACACTGTGGTCCTCTGCCTCCCAGGACCTCCGAGATCTCTGAGTAAAGATTGAAGATTCACCATCTGAACTTCCTCTGTTACATTCATGCATCAAGTCTCTGGCGAGCTGACGGAGGAGAGAGAAAAACTGAAGCAAACAAACCAAATTCGCTTCTTCGAGCCAGCCATTTGTTTTAAAACGAGATGAGAGACCGTTCAAAGACGTTAATGGAAATCTTTGCAAATGCAGGCTGAGAGTTTCTTCAATCCAAAGAGTCAGTCGCTCAGCCATCCATGTGTGTGGGTTATTTAGACGCTTCCAAAGGTTACTCGAAAATTGCCTATTTTCCCGCAAAGAAGTGAGCTGTTTATTGCTTCAAAGCATGCCTCAGAGTGAATGCTTTTCTTCATCTGAGAAGGAAAAATATACTGAAATAGATGAAATGCTGGGAAAAGGGCTGTTGACTGGTGGGTAGGGAGGTGAGCAAAGCAAAGCAAAGCAAAGCAAAAAGAGATGCTACTCTAAGCCTTGGAATGAAGAGAAACACAGGTTAATATTGTCCACATGTGGCAGGGTGAGTGTTGGTCTTCTGCTACCATGGGGCAGGCTGTGGGTCAGAAAGGGGCCCTTATTGGGGACTTGAGTTCCTATAGCTGGGACTGGTGGGGCTAGAGAATAAGTGTTTGTTTGCATCTTCTAACTGCTTCCTTCCAATCAGAGAAGGGCCATACAAAGCTCTGGTCAGAGAGTCTCATAAGTCTCAATGGCTGGCCCTACTATAGTCACCAAATAATGGTACCCAATTTCATTCTGGATGCAAGGAGAGATTTAATTTGGGCACCCAATATACCAGTTATAGCTGGAACACATCTTTCTGTTGACTGTTGGGCTGGCTTGTAATTAGAATTGAGTTCATATTTAAGCAGGTTTGGGCTGAGGGCTGTGATTGTCACTCCTGTTCCTGGAGGGGTTGGTATGGACAATCAGCCCGATATCCTCAACATCACGAGGATGTTGAGAGATAGCGTATTAGGCAATTTTCCTGAAGCATTCATTAAACCGTCATGCAATCCTGAATTTTTTTTCTCATTTTTGTAGAGTGGTGAAATAATTTGGCAGAAGTTGGAGCAAAAGGGGAGGGAGGGAGGGAGGGATTGAAGTTTTCAGGCATTTCTTCACACTGTCCATCAGAACAGCAGCAGTGGATGGAGGGGGCTAACCATCTTAGTTTCCTGCTCTGGCTTTGTCACAGGGACAGGCAGCTGGAGTCCTCTGGCTACCTGAAGCCCGCTGAGGATTTACAAGCACGCACATGGCCCTTCCTCCACCTTCTTCCTGCACTTCCCAGCAGGCTGTGGGAATTACAGCCCCCACCACAGATGCCAATCAAGGTGACCTCATTTTCCCTCTCCTCTCCCAACACCCCAAGGACAGAGACCAAATGGAAACTGCATAGTGTTATTATTTGTACACTAACTGAAAAATTTATGACTCTTTGTAAAAAACATAGACAAATATGTTGTCTGTGGAGAACTGAAGATACGAAGTAAAGCATGCTTTTGGGAACAGCTCCCAAGGGTTACACTTGAGCGAGGACGAATCATTCATTGGATGTTCCTGGAGACAAGCACCACCTCCTCCTCTTCTTTTAGAAACTGCAAAAGAAAGCCAGCTGTTTGTAGCACTGAAGCAAGAGGAAATGATAAAACAAATTAGTTTTGAATTTATCCAGTGCCAAGAACTCCTTCTACATGGTTTAGAGTCACAGTGTGTTTGAGAAGAGGCCTTTTATGTCCAAGCTGAGATCCTGAACCTTTTGACTCATGCTCCTGCTTAGCAGGCAGGCTTCAGGTCTTATATCTTATTATCCATCCCCTTACCGCCTCACTTCCTCAAAAGCCTGACTCAGTTTATAAGGGCTTATGTGTGGTCTTTTGTATGCAGCACTGCTTAAAAAGGCTGTAGATAATTTGGCCTGTTTCCACCAGGTCGACTGTGGTGTGGGAACACCATGCTAACAGTATACAGTTTTGGTGGAATTCAGTCTTGACCATTACAAGCTGTAGAAAATAAAAAGCTCCTCACAACCACAATGATTGGATGCCCTACTATGCTAAAATGCATCTTTCAAGCATATGAAAAGAAGCATTAGGGGCTGAACTTAGAATTTGTTTCAGTTGAGTTGACAAGTTTTCACATAAGAATGGTCCTAGGTTCTATTCATTTCTTTAAAAGTTGATAATACTGTGGCTGGGAGGCAGAGACAGGAGAATTGTTACAAGTTCATAGCAAGTTCCAGTCCAGCCAAGACTATGTATTGAGACCCTGCCTCAAAAGAGACAAAAAGAAGTCAGAGAATGTTGATATTGTGTGGTTCAATGAAGCCAACTGCTTTGCTAAGAACAAAACATAACACACTCATAAAATGTCCTGGAGTCAGCACTCTACTTTAACATAGTTGGAGTCATTACTGAGATCATTACCATGAAATCTCTGAGGACTAACTTTGGGTATGTGGTGAAAATTCATTTTATGTATCCACACTAATTACTGATATTGATAAATATGATTATACACAACATCAACAAAAAGAAACAGTTGTTGGCTGTGGTAGTATGCTGATTCTAGCATTTGGGAGGCTGAGGCAGGAGGATCAAAAGTTCTGGGTTAGGGAGTAAGACCCTGTCTCAAGACTAAAACAACTCCAGAAAACAAAACAAAATCCCAAAGCAAGCAAACAAAAATCAGTTGCTTTCTTACTTGATAAGAACATGTTTTATAAATTTGCTATTGCCACCTTTGCTAGGAGTTTCCTCTGTGATGAGGGAAGCTCAGAAGTCAGAAAAGCTGACAGCATCCTACTATAAAATCAAAGTGTTAGGACGGATCCAAATCCCGGGCTGACAAGCAGGCTTCTCTCTGCAAAGGTGGCATTTCCTGTTTCCTGTTTGGACCCTAGTTCTCCCCACGGAAAAGGCAATTGCCTTCCATCTCTGTTTTATACTCACCTGTCTGATTCCCTCTGATATCAAATACGGTGTCTTTTCTTACACTAAGCAATTCTCCAGATCTCCAATGGGCATCAAATAATTGAATTCATTTGAACCCTGAAGTTGACTCCCACCCACAGTGGAGTCAACAAACTGTGGACCGAGTCCTACAAACTGCCTCCATTTCAGAGGCTGGAGGAAAGTGCCAGGCCATCTGTATTTCAGACTGACTGGCTAGCTATGAATTCATGTGGTCTAACACCTTCTTCTGGTTTGATAGTTTGGGAGAATAAGTCATAGCACTAAAGAGTCTACAATACTTACTATTTCTGACCTATTATCATGGATACAACTCAAGACCTTAGTGTGATTCCCAAGCCTGGAAGGAAGCGCTTTCATAATTTCATAAGAGTTTTTGTAATTAAATATCAGATTTCCCTCTCCCTTCTTGAGGTCTGGTGTAGGTAATGGGGAAAGGAATATTAGGTGCTTCTGGTGTTCAACCCCCCCCCCCCCCCAGTTCATCCAGGCTCCCTACCTACCTTGTCTGCTCATTAGCATAAACAGGCTCATGACTCAAAGGCACTCCAGAAACTCAGGAAATTCTCAAGTCTTTAGGAGATTTCTGCTAAGAATTGGGGAGGAAAGAACAAACACACATTATACACATCCCTCAAATTGCAATCTTTATTTGATCTTTTCTGGGGTTGTCACTCTAAAGTAGAAAAAAAAATCCTATAGTAAATGTTTACAACACTTTCAAATCAAAAGTAGCACTCTGCTCTCTACAGAGATTTATCCAATGCAGAGGATGCATCCTGGGAATTCTCACATGCTAGACAAATTCTCTAGTCCTTGCTACACTTCCTCTTGTCATTAAGCCTTTGGATAGAGTAGCTGAGTTGACCTGGATCATGGTGGTGTCTTATGTTAAGGTGGGTGTTAGGGAACATCTGAGTGAGAACAATAGCTTGGATCCGGTTTTTCAACCACATCCTGGTCCAATCCATGTGTGTGCCCACAGAGACGATGGCAGCATACAGCTACATCCTGTTGGCACGCAACCCTTACGGAATGGAAGTCCCAGCAGCATTACCACAGCCACATCAATGGGTAAGCACCTTTGGGCTTATTACCAGGGGGTTAGCATCAAGATTGAGGCAAATCTCCACTACGCAGGTAAAGACACCTGTGACAGTTCTGACACACTGTGACAGGGCTGTTTTGATGATCTAGGGTGGGAAAAAAAAAGCCTCTCCTGCCCCAGTATGGGAAAGACTTACAGTGTACAGATTGAACTCTAATAGCTCTCACTCTACCACAAAGACTCCTCAAGGCAATTTGTTCTCTAGTCCATGTTTTCTTTGTGTTTTCAGATTGTGCTTTTAAAATGTTGATCCAATAAACTTGGTCCCACTAAATTTCCTTTGTGTCATCACTGAATTCTTTCTTGGATAAAACCTACAACCTCCAGGAATTCTAACATTAGGTAGCTGGAGGATGAGGTGGAGCTCATTTCCTTACCTGGCTGGTAATAGGTTTGCTGGGAAGTGGGCATGCTCAGACAGTCTCACCCTAGGTCCTCCTGAGACTGGCAGGACGTCTGAGTTTATCCCGTGTTTCTTCCACTGCAGTCCAACATACTTCTTGGGTTCCTCTATCCCTCTGGTATTTACTTTCTCAGAAGATTCTTCTAGATGAATTAAGACTTATGGCTCATTGTAAATTCTAATAAAGTCATTTTTCCTGAGATGTGTGTGTGTGTGTGTGTGTGTGTGTGTGTGTGTGTGTGTAGTAATTGAGCATGTTACCATGGTTACCCATGACAGTTCAGGGCCAACAGGACTATTTAACCATTGAGCAGATATTGAGCAAATACTAACTAGGTACTCTATATTCTCGAATGAAATTGAGAAAAATCAGAATGTTCTCTGTACTCTCAGTATAGTTGAATAGACAGACATTAACCAAGTAATCATACAAACATAACAGAAATCCATGGCATGCACTAAGAGAAAAGATACGATGCTTATGAGTATTCATGTTTGTCTAGAGTGCTTGGCCTGCCTTGATGGTGGCCAAGATCATATTAACTGAAGAGGGACCAAGATATAAAAAGGTCCTATGGCAGATAACCATGGTTTATTTGAGGATTTATACAAGCATTAGTGGGGCTGGTATCTAGGTAGAAAAGTAAGGGACAATTTTATGGAAAGAAAGACTGACAAAGCAAAATTTAGAAAGTAATGTTTTCATCTCACTTCTCCCCAATGCTAATTTCTTATTTCACAGACTTCTCTGAGAAAGGGACTTGGCAGAAGTGATTAAGACTAAGAGTCTTTTCTTTTATGTTTATTTATTACTTCAGTTTGCATCTCCATAAGAGTCCCCTCCTTCCACCCCTCCTGGTCCAACCCACCCCCCCACCTATCCTACTCCTCTGGTGTGGGGTGCCCTACATCTCATCTCAGCCCACCTCAGTTCAGCAGCCATATGAGGGCTAAGAGCTTCCTCTTGCACTGGAGGCCTACATGGCAGCTCCACTAGGGCAAAGTTTCCCACTAACAGGTAACCAAGGCTATGTTCCCATTCCTTTCAGTCTGTTGGTTGTAGGATAGTTATCCTGTACTATAAGGCTAAGAGTCTTTAGACAGGGAGATTTTCCCAAACAATCTGCTGGGCCCCAGTGATTGCAGGAATACTTGTAAGTGGGAGAGAAGCAGGAGTTAGCCAGAGGCCATAGGTAGGAAATGTAGGTGGACCCCAGAATCTGCAACTGAAGACCAAGGGAAGAAACCTCATGTAGAGCTTCCAGGAGGCACAACCTTGTGAACCCCTTGTTTTGATCTGTATGGAACCCATTTCCAACTTATGACCGGTAACATAATAAGATAAAGAGCTAGGATTATATGAAGATACTCAATTTGTGGTGATTTCTTCTATGGCAACAAGACACTCCTAGAATAGACAAGATCAACTTAAAGTATCCTCGGGGCTGAGAGGTAAAGGAAAATGTGGGAAGGCCTTCTGAACCAACTTGTCCTGAGGCAGCTCCACTCTCACTGAGCTGAGGGGTTTCAGACAGAATGGCAGTGGTAAGCCACCTTAGTAAAAGAAAGATGGAAAGAGGGTGGGCAGTAAGCTGCAGGGCAGAATGGTCAGCCTGATACAACGAAGGGCAAACTTGTGTTATTGGTACTGAATGTTGTGGCTTGAACAAGAGATGTCCCATAGCCTCCAGCATTTGAACACTTGGTTACCAGTTAGGGATGCTGTTTGGGAAGGCTTGGGTTGTGTCCCCTGACTGGAGGGAATACACCACTGCAGAGATTTTAGATTAAAAAGCCTTACTTACTTTCAGTTCCTCTCTTAGTTTAGTGCTTATGGTTGAGATGGGAGGGCTCAGCTTCCCACCCCTCCTGTTATGCCTGCCAGTTGCTGCCATGCCTCCTCACCACGATGGACTCTTATTTTATGGAGCCATAAGCTCAAATAAACCCTTCCTTTTGTAAATAGCTTTTGGCCATGGTGTTTTATCATCGCAGGAGAAAGGTAACCAACACACTGAACATGGAGCATCACTAGGAATGCCAGGTCCTGGGACTTGGAAGAATGTGAGAAGATAATGGATTGAAGGTGATGATTGGGTTAATAGATTGAATAGCAGATGAGGAGTTAATGTTGCAGATGTGGCTCAGGAAGGCGCTGTAACAGTTAACAGGCAAGATTTTTTTTGAGGTAGTCTAAAAATGGCAAAAGGTAAGTCACCAAGGGCCTACTCTAACAGATATCAGGGTGAACTTTGTTTTTAATATTAACAATTTTAATTTTCTAGCAAAGTTCCATATTTTCTGTTTACTATGACAGCATCATTTTAAAATATGACAAATACAGATTTAGAGAAGTTATGTAATGTGTCCACACTCCTTTACGCCTTGTGCACACGTAGGGGAAGAAACCAGAAGAGTGGATAAGGGTTTTTGTAGGGTGTGGCAGCTGTCACTTAAGCCAAGGAGGAGAAGGGGAAGCCGGAGTCTAAAGTCATCTGTAAAAGATGGCCAAATCCAAATTCAGACTTTTTTGCCTGACCTTCTGAAGAGCCCAGCTCATGTTAATATGAGATGACATTCTTCCAACATATGTATTAATGTCCATTATCTGTAGTTAGATAATGGCCTCTGACAAAGCGATCTCTCTCTCTCTCTCTCTCTCTCTCTCTCTCTGTGTATGTGTGTGCATATGTGTGTGTAATTTTCTGTGATGGGGAGTTTACTCGTGTATGCTCACGCATGTGTATATGTG
This sequence comes from Lophiomys imhausi, assembly GCA_907164525.1. Taxonomy (NCBI): domain Eukaryota; kingdom Metazoa; phylum Chordata; class Mammalia; order Rodentia; family Muridae; genus Lophiomys; species Lophiomys imhausi. The sequence goes on from CAJQZJ010032244.1 coordinate 5,638,090, forward strand.
TGCATGAGGATGACATGACATGTATGTGTGAGATGGAGACGGAGGGAGACATATATGCACAGAGACAGAGAGATGGATGCAGAGAGAAATCACAACTCACTACCCTCGTGGGCACAGTTAATCTTTGCAACTAGATAGATCTTAGAAGATGCCCTTTGATTTTTTTTTTTATCATGTAAGCCTTCCCAGAAGTATTGGATATAATTTTAGTGACAGCCATTGTGGGAAGTATTTGACTTTTGGCTTGGATGTTTCATGGTTGGAGATGAATCAGTAATATATGACAAATCTTTTAAGTCCCCCCATCATGTCTATAAAAAGACACTTTAAAATGGCCCACCCACATTGAGGCAAGATCAGATGTTTTATTAATTCACATTTGCATTAAAGACTCACCTCTCCTGCTTGCTCTGCTAGGGTTCAGTGTGTGTCTAGTTATTAAAACGGACACTTACAATGACCACAGCCCTGTATCTAGTACTCCATATGGCACCACAGTGAAGACCCGAGACATGAGCACTTTTGTCCTTGGTCATTTTAGACTGAAAATGCAATTAGATTTGGCTGTCAGACAGATGAAATCTGTCATACTTCCCCTATAGGATCTGCACTTGGTCCAGATCAATAAATCCAAAACCACTTGCACATAAATTGCAAAGTAAGCTTGCAGCTTCAATACAAGTGGGCTTAAATTCACTTGTATCTGGCACACAAGGCTTCCTGGCCAAGCAGCCTGTCTCTGTGGTTAGTGCAATTTCATAGCTGGACCAGGAAAACAAGGCTGGAAACCATCAGTTTAAAGCAGCAGATGGCTTCGCCACACCTTCCCTGTACGGGCAGTTCCCTCACAAAATGGGGTTTTAGCCGCTTGTTGCATAGAGGGAACTTTAAAATTGGGATGAGTTCAAGCCATTTCCTGAGGATAGCTCCATAAAGCTGTTGTTATTTTTCTCCTATTTCTTCTTGAGATTTCAAACTGAATTTGTAATAAGCTTTGCCTGGACACGTCTTGTCACTGGAAAGAGACGTGATTTATATACAGAGATACAAGCTTCTCTCCCTTCGCCTCACAGAGCTGCCTTCTGCCCGATGATACACGTATGTTGAGTTGTCTTCGTGAAGGGGAGAGTGAGCTGTGCCCTCCTTTTACTCTGGAGATCATTAACCGAAATACCATTTATCTGGCGAAGAGGCACATGTTAACACATATCACATTTATCCTCTAGTCTAACTTGGAAGCCCATTTTTACAGAAAGAGATGCTTTCTTCTTCTTTTTTTTTTCCTACAGTGATATCAACTTAAGCTGTAGGATTTGCTGCTGTGGGTTATTAAGTGAGGCAATTAACCTAGACTATTTAGGGGTAGAAATGAGACATTCGCTATATGTGAATAAGAAGAATACCTCTATTTTCAGGAGCTTCTGTGGAACAGAAAGCTTGAGACTTCCAAATATGGTGCCTGCTAAGCAAAGTGATTACAAAATCAGGTCAAGGAAAAAAAAAAATCTTGTAGCAGACAGTATGAAAAGGCATGCCAAGTAGCTGGTGTTATCTTCCTCGTAAAGCCACACCTGTTAGAGTTGGGGTGCGTTAATGGCTGAATCCAGCTGGTTCTGACCATACTTTCTTTGGGAGTTCACAGAGGTCAGGTGACGTGGTGTGGTGATGTTTGCCAGGTAAGAGAAGCTTCTTACCTCTTTCTGAGTGGAAAGTTGGTATCCTTTGAGATCTGTTCAGCGTTGATCATTTGAAACAGATGGGACACAAAGTGTGTCATACATGCCTAGGTCAGTGGCTCTCTAAACCTGTTGATCACGACTCTTTTGACAAACATCAGTCTCCAAAAGTATTTACATTATGACTCATAAGAGTAGAAAAATTGCAGCTATGAAGTAGCAATAGAAATAATTTTATGTTTGGGGAAACCACATCATGGGGAACTGTATTAAAGGGTTGCAGCATTAGGAAGGTCGAGAACCACTGGTCTAGGATTTCACAGTTTGAATCTGAAATGGCTCCTGAAGGCTCATGTTTCGACTGTCCATTCTTCAGCTCGTGATGCCATTTTGAGGGTTTGGAGCCTTAGGAGGTGGGTGAGAGGAGGCCTTTGACGGGTATAGTGAATGACTCCTGGCTCTGGTCTAGCTCTCTGCTACTGAGCAAATGCTGCCCTACGCACTCACACCATTGATTGGTAGAATTGTTTCCACCACATGCCTTCCCCACATGGTGGACTGAAATCCCTCTAAACTGTGAATCAAAACAAACTTTCCTTGCTTACATTGTTTCTGGCTCTATTCAAGTCACTTTAAGGCAAAAGTAGCTAGTATACAGGGCATGTACTATGCTTCTGTATCTTACTTGAGTAAATTAGTTCTGAGGTCATGTTCAACTTTGGATGTCTTGTTAATTCAGTAATCAGAGCCTGACCTACATTTGGTCTAGCCTTGTCAATGATCACAGTTGTAGTAGGGGAAGGACACTTGGGTTTGTCCACATACAGGCTAAAGACCAAGAAGGGTTTTCAGTCTTAAGATAAAAAAAAACAAGCTGGAGATATAGTGCAATTGGCAGAATGCTGGTTTGGTATGTATGGAACCCTGTTAGATCCACTAGCCTGGGCTGAGTAATGAGGGCTGATTTTTACCCCCTGTCTGTTTTATTGTTTTAAATGGAAGTCTCCAGAACTCACTCTTTATGGGTCTATTTCTGCTCTGGATGTTGTTGGGGGGGGGGGGATGAATGGAGTAGACTATTTTTGTTTTTGTTCTTCCTGTGTGAAAGGCTTGCAAACATGAATTGAAAATGTTCCAGCAAATAATTGCATGAATCCCAATACCCCTTCTCTTCACAAACCCCAGATGCTACTCTGTGGACATCAGGATCTTCACAAGAACTAAATGAGACACTCAAATTGGGACAATGTAAGGGAAGTCTAGGAGTGTGAGGGTATGGGTGCAGGAGAAGCACGAGGCGCAATTGAGGAACTTGTACTTGCAACTTTGAGTCATCACCACCTCCGACTGAAAGAGCACAGGGCACAAGAAACTGCATTTTGTTACCAAGACTGTAAGGGGAAAGAGCTTTGTGGAGCTTGCCCCCAAGAAAGGAGCAGTAGCCTCCAATACAGGCATAGAGGAGACCTCCCAGGATAGCAGCCAGGAAAATCCATGTCCTGCTCTCATTCTGTCCTTTGTCTCCACTGGTTTCCTTTGACCCTAGTGCTCAGGACCTCTATTGATGCTGGAGCCCTATGGATGTGAGGATGTACTAGAGAGTGTACCCCAAAGGTCAGTAGCATATGCCACACTAGCTCAGCTCACTGGGTGAGAACACAGTCAATCAAGTTAACAGAGTAACCTCTCATTTCTCTTATAACATTCTGCTGAGACCATCTGTGTTATAAGAATGAGCCTTTGGAGAAAAGGGGCATTTCTAGAGAGCCCGGATGATGTTTGAGGATTAGGTGCAGCCAGAGTGCAGAGGAAGAAGACAGAAGGACCTGAAACCCAGGGGGTACAAGCTTTGCTTGGATAAGTAAAGACTCAGTGATGATGTTCTGCACAGTGTTGTCAGGAAAAACACCAGTGCTGGTGCACTGAACATCTGCATGCTGGAGACCGAGGCTCAGAGTGGCAATGGGCAGACATGGCAGAGCTCAGATGTTATCCCTTTAACTTCCTGTCCTCTGTGCTTCTCTCTGTTCTCCATTGCTTCTTCAGCAAACATCACTTCCTTAATGTTTTCCTCGACAGCAACCATTCTAGGCACTTGGCCACATTCTGAGCGCTGCTTCCTATGCTCCAGGTAGAAAAATACACGGAACACCGCTTGCAAACTGCTTAATGCTTAGATATTCTTCCTAGCTGCCTCGCTAACTGCCCATCTATCGAGTTCTTTGTGAGATGCTAGGGTAAGTGGTGACTGTTGGTGTCTACTCTAGGGTAGTTTTAAGAAGTGGGAAACTAATAAGTGGCACTGGTCCCAGTAGAATGGTATTCTAGTGCTGTTAAGAGGCACCATAACCATGACAACTGTTATAAAGGAAAATATTTAATTGGGCTTGCTTATAGTTTCAGAAGTTCAGTTCATTGTCATCATGGTGGGGAGCATGGTGGCATGCAGGCAGACATGGTGCTGGAGAAGGAGCTGAGAGTTCTACATTTGGATCTGCAGGCAGCAGGATGAGAGAGACTCTCAGCTTATAATGCACTTTTTGCAACCTCAAAACCCATCCCCAGTGATGGCCCTTCTTCCAACAAGGCCATGCCTCCTAATCCTTTCAAATAATTCCACTTCCTTGGGACCAAGTATTCAAATCTACAAGGCTATGGGAGCCATTCTCATCTAAACCACCACATTTTTTTTTTGGTTTTTCGAGACAGGGTTTCTCTGAATATCTCTGGCTGTCCTGGACTCGCTTTGTAGACCAGGCTGGCCTCGAACTCACAAAGATCCGCCTGCCTCTGCCTCCCAAGTGCTGGGATTAAAGGCGTGCGCCACCACCGCCCGGCCTAAACCACCACATTTAATAAGAGCCTACTCATTATTTTTTCTCCTCAACTTCCTCATGGGAATACTTCCGTGGCTCTTCCTTTTGTTTTGGTGGTTCCTCCTTCTCTCCTCTTCTGTTTCTTCTCCTCCCAATTTTCTTGCCCTTGTGATCAAAACCCAGGACCGTCCACATGCTAGGCAACATCTGATACCGTTCTCTTTATGCCATGGTGTTAAGAAGCAGCCATGCTTGTTCCTGCTTACCACTCTTCTCTCTCTCTTTGTAATTCTGAATGTTGTTGTTTCATGAGTTTTGTTAAGACCTTTGTTCTAAGGGCTTATTGAGGAGGTGATTTTCCTTAGAGGAACTGGCATGTAATTTCCAGTGTGTTGAACATACAAGGACTGATAACGAAGATCTGGGATGTATGAGAGCAAGGGCTTCCTCAGGGATGTCTGCTCTTTTTTGATGGCAATGGGAACCACAGTAAGACCTGAAAACAAAGATTATGTTGGAAGCTCCTCGAACTGGATAATTACTCATTGCATATGTCTGGCAGCTGAAGTCCCTCTTTGGAGCTCGAATGCTCTTTCTAAACTTGTTAAGGCCACAGAGGGTTGGAAATCACCATTATAAACAGAAACTAGAGGTATGGACAGTTGTAGAGAGAACAGTCCCTCAGACAGAGCGGTAGGTGTTGCAATGACTTGGTGTGTATGAAGTGGAAGTTCCGTGGTTGACCATTACCATCTGTGGGCATGCCCTAATAAAATCAGACAAAATGAGGGAGTGTCTGGCATCCAGGTCCACTGCCACTCCTCATAAGTAAGTTACTGAACAAGTTATGAAGGCAGAGATTAGACCACCCTGACTTTATTTGTTCTACATCCCATTGCTTCCTATGCCACTGAAAAAACTCTGTGCCTATGTCTTCCAGTCGGATGTTTCAGAACACACACTAGCCATGTGGGTTCCAAGAGTGCTGACTGCAGACAGTTCGCAGTGAGTTTTACAAGAACTGAGCTTTGGTGAACCTGAAATCTTACCACCTCTTTCCCCTTAGCCCCTGAGTGCCCCATCATCCCTTCAACATCAGCAGAGATTCAGCATCCAATCTGAGTGGAGGCTGAAATTCACAGTGGGACGCAGGGGGTAGAAGCAGCAGGGCAGACAGTACCTCTGGGGCCGCTGCCCTAAGTAACCAAGGTGGAACCTCATTCTCTCATCCTCCTCTCAACTGCCAGCTTTCCCAGAAGTTTTGCTTCAAGGAAGGAGGCTGCACTTGCCAAGCCATGAGCTGACAAAGAAGATTATAGCTAGCTCCTGTTTTAATATACAAGACATTCACTCTGTGCTCTAGTACCCAGAGAAGGAGGCAGTCTTCGTGTCCGTAAAGTACAACTTGCATTAAAGCTAACAGGCAGTGGAGGGGTGTGGGCTGTACACTTGGATTGCGCAGGTCAGCTGCCGCACCTCTAGGCTGTGCCTTTGTTGATGGAGAGGCAGTGACCAGCTAAATGCTCCCTTGGGAAGGGGCCATGATTACTACCTACTGGCCTCATCTAGGGAGTCAAGACATAAAGTGGGTGCTTAGGAGAGTCAGCAGGTCTGATTAATACCCTCTAGGCAGTAGTTGGGAGGCATCTTTTTGGCCCATCAAATGGCTAATAATAAAAGTACAGTGGTGCAATTTGTATTTTTACTGCAGGCCAATTAAGAAGGGAGAGGCAGTGGGTACTTAAAGCGGTATGTCCTTGCAAGGCAGAGACAACAGTCACAGCAGCAGGAGGCGGGAGAAGACAGGGAAAGGAAACAGGCAGCCACTTAAAGCAGTTAAAAGGGTCAGGCATCTTGGGTCTTATAGCCCACCTCCTGCCAGCAATTTCCTTCTCTCGCTGGTTTGTAGGGCAGTGGAGAATTTGAAAATTGGAATAATCTGTGTGGCGATGTATGTTCTTCCAAACAGGGATCGGTGAGCTGGAAATCAAAAGTTGTTTGTAAGAGCTGTGTGAAGAAGTGGCATTTGGTTACATTCTCATCTTAGGGTCTGATGCATCCCTGCGTTTGGGTTTTCCTGTTCTTGCCTTATACAGCCTATTTGAAGACTGAGGCTGGGGGTGGGGTGTGTGCTTTGGGGAAATCCTGTTTGATTATTATTTTCTTTCAGTCTTTGCTGAAGGTGAATGTGGGCTTATAAAAACTTGCTGTGTTTTTAATGTCGGGGGGTAATAATCATGCCATGAAGTTCTCTTGGGACATCTAGTCTATATCCCCTTAAGGCTGTTTCTTAGCGTGCTGTGATTCTCTCAGCTCACCCTGAAATGCTGGAGAATATGGGTAAGAAGGGAGAGCTGGAAAAGGGAGAACAGCAGACAGGAAGTGGCAGGGGGCATCTAGGGAAGTCAGTCAGGGCCTACTTTATGCAAGCAGAGAAAAGACAGAAAGGAAAGGAAAAGGCAGACTCGGGGATCATAAAACACTTGAACAATCCAAAACAATACCTCAGCTCTCAACACAAAAATGGGAAATAAATTCAATGGTGCTGTCTGCCTTGGGGGAAGAAGAAAATAACATAATGTAGATATTTCAAATTTTGTGCATATCCACACAGTCTCATGGAATATGATGACTGATACTCAGAGGATGAAAAAAAGTAATGGTCTAGGTTTTTAGGTCTCACATTTGATTAGAAATCAGATGAAATATCAATTTCAATTTGTGACTGTCTGGGAGGCAGAACTCTGTGGATATTTTCTCACATAACACACCCACCTCTCCACATTCTTTATTCCCTCCACTTTTATTTTTACATTTGATTTTTAAAAGACAGTTTTCTTTTTCTCATTATAAGAATCCATCCAAATACTAGTACTTTCTTTTCCTACTTGCAGTGTCCTAACCTTCAGCATACTTGGGGAAGACAAATTTGTCTCCCCTCTACTTTGGATGTACCCCTGTGCAGCTGTTTGCCTGAATCCTGCACATACTTTTGGGCTTTTCAGGAGTTAAAAGTACAGCTGTGCATCTTGGCCACTTTTCCTCTTGCTGTGATAAATTACTTCGACAAAGGCTCACTTAAGGGAGAAAGGGCTTATTTTGGCTCACAGTTCAGTCCATCACAGCAGGGAGCTTTTAGCAGCCGCTTCACATTGTGTTCAGAGTCAGGAGAAAGAGAGCCAGGAAGAGAGCCAGGAAGAGAGTCAGGAAGAGAGTCAG
>CAJQZJ010032244.1:5645810-5665597 GCA_907164525.1 Lophiomys imhausi
AGCCAGGAAGAGAGCCAGGAAGAGAGTCAGGAAGAGAGTCAGGAAGAGAGTCAGGAAGAGTCAGGAAGAGAGCCAGGAAGAGAGCCAGGAAGAACGTCAGGAAGAGAGCCAGGAAGAGAGTCAGGAAGAGAGTCAGGAAGGAAGTTGAGCTCACTTCCCTTTTTTCTACCATCTTGGATTATGGCGCTCCCTGTAGTGGATAGACCTCAATTAATCTTAGCAAGTTTGTCCCTTGCAGGCGTGCTCAGAGATCCAGCTTCCAAGCTGACAATCGATTTGCTACCATGACAAGAGAGAGATTTAAATGTTTGCTGGTGCACGGGATCATCGTGATCCCAGGTACAATGAAGACAGATCCTAGAACCGCTCTACCACCTGTGCACACACAAGCCGATGAACAGTCAATAGTGAAACAATCCATTTTTCCTGTCTGCATGCTCACCAGGGTCACGTAATACTTTTTCCTAGACGAGGTTCAGTCCTTGCACTGTAGGCAAAACCTACAGGTCAAAATAGTCTTCCTTACCTTCACAACCAGAAAGAGATAACTGGACTCAAACTGTCCATCACATTACAGGCCTCAAGGTCCCTCTAAATGCTTTCTGCAGTGACCATGTGAGAGGAGAAAGTGTCCCTAGAACATTTTAGTGGATTCTCTGCTCTCGAATTTCACCAACAATTGCTGACTTTGAATATCCATTATGCTCATTAGTACCCCATTAGTTTTCCCTATGAAAAACCATTTCTGAAATTCAGTATGCTAATTAGCCGAGCCTTTCTTGTTGATTAGAGATGTGAATTACAGAAGGGCTTTTAGTAATCGCCTTTGGAGTACAGCCTTTGTAATAAAATGCTAGCTGGCCACTCCAGGGAGTGGGCTCATCATTAGCCCAATTGTCCCCTCCTGGGGCACAACCTAACCTTAAGGACAATAACACAAATGCATGGCACATATTATGCTGTATTTACTGAGCTGTTGTGTAGATTACCAATTCTACAGCTCATGTGAATACAAATCTTTACACTGCAAATTTTAATGACATTATAATAGTAACTACACACATCATAGTAACTCTCTTCTGCATTAGTTCACATGTAGCTTTTCACTACAATATTTAGCTAATTTTTTTGAATTATTGGGTTCTGTTATTAAGACAAATTCCTAACAGTAGAATCACTGGCTGAGGCATGCATGTTTACATTGATGGCCAGTGTTGATTGCTTTCCATAGGGATTGTTGTCCTGACTTAGAGGGAGGCTTGAGAACATGTACTCCTGTTCTTATTCTTTACCAGTCTCTAAGCAATCTCACTCGGTCTCATGAGCTCAAACCCCAACCCTGTGCTCTTTCCCAGAAGTATGGCATGGCCTCAGAGCTGGAAGAGAGCTGAGGGACTCAGCTCTGCAGGTCCAGAAGACTGTTTGACAACCTGGTTTGGGTTTCTAGGAGAGACCTTAAAGCCAACATGCCTGACACTAAAGATGTCAATCTTCCTCTCACAGCTCCACCCCCCACAGTTATTGGCTACTCCATCCTTCTGTGTACTAGGGTCCAGATGCCAGCCTTAGCTCCTTCAGCTGTCACACTCAGTGCTTGGCTACTTCATGGCTCAAATCACTTGACAGGCTGTCCTATCTCTAGAAACACATTTCAACAAGGAAAACAGAAAATAGTAATTTGTAAAATAATGCCATTCGGTGCTAAAACACCCTCCAGAACTACCTCTGCTAGTTGACCTCCTGAAGCCTAACAAGATTTAGCCAAGATAACCAACCTTAAAAATAAAAGGTTACTTTAGTGTTGGGGGTTCTAGTGCATGATTAGTTGGCACCGTTGCTGAAGGGCCTGTAGAAAGGCAGCATGGGACAGACTATGTGGGAAGAATAAAACTTCTGACCTCTTTTTTAGGGAGAGAGAGAAAGGGGACAGAGAAAGATTGGTGAAGAAGGAAAGATAGAGGAACACAGAGATGGAAGGAGAAGTGGATGGACAGATGAGGGGAAGGAGAGCTGGGAGAGAGGGAAGGGTAGAGGGAGAGAGAGATGGAAGGAAGGATGGGTGGAGAGATGGAGGGGCTGGGGGAGGAAGCACTGGTGGGAGAAGGCAGGGCGGAGGGAGAGAAAGAGGATCCTGCAATCCTCTGGTACAAGGCTCTAGATCACCCAAACACCTCCTGCTAGGCTCCAGCTCTTTAAGGTTCCACTACTTTGAGAACAAAGCCTTTGACACATGGGTGTTATACTACTTAGAGTAAAAGCCTGCGTTCTTACAATAGACCACAAGGCCCTTGTGACAGACCCCAAGTCTCCCTGGCTGCTATTTTCACCTATTTCCACTTTTATAGCTGTGACCCACCACATGGACCATTCTAAGGCTCTGTCTGGATCACCTTTCCCCAGGTACCAACATGGTTCCCTGGGGTACCATTCCATGGCCAACTCTTTCCCTACCACACTCCCCTGTCCCCCTTTCCAGCTTTCTTTTATCCCACAGTGCTTATTATTTAATATGTTTTATACTTTACTTATGCATCATATTTGTGCTTCTCTTGACTTAATATAACAGGAATGTCACCCGGGCAGAACTTTTGTTATACTTTTCTGCCTTTCCACCCAATGCTTGTCACATAAAGGGCATTTGACAAATGTTTGCTAAAGAAATGACTGAGTGGATCTGATAGGTGCAAAATTAAATCTCCTTTTTATTTGCATTTTTAATTACCAGTGGGTGGAATTTTAATTATCTTGACAGGGTCTTAAGAATAAATTCACAAAGCATAAAGAAAAAGTTGATAGGTCTGATTGAACTCAAATTTAAAAACTTCTACTCAGAAAAAAAAAATGTCTATTGCTAGTAAAGCTAAGAAATAAGAAATCTACTTGCAACACATATTTTGAAGAGAAAAGCGTTAACAAGCCCTAATGCACAAAGAGTGCTTACAAACCAACAGAAAAGACGAAAATGGTGCTAGAGAAACAAAGGTAACCCGGCCCCAGTCCCCAAACAGGAGCCATGAAGAGATGTCAGAAGGGGGATGTGCAGCCTTGTTTTACCCTGTCTTAAGCATGCTTTTTAAAAATCAGTGAGCAGTTTTACTTCCGTGTGTCTTCAATTTTATCTTCCCTGAATTTAATTTCCAGGAAACGTTCTCATTTTCCGAAACATCCACAGTGTATTTCCAGCTGTTTCTCTTTCAGCAAAGAGAGCTGCCCATCAGCCATACAATTGTTTCTCCCACTTACCCTCCGCTGCTCTCTACCTCACGAGCAAAACTCCCCAGAGTGATATTGCTGGGTTTGATACTCCCTGCCACTGTATAGAGGGGATTGCAATGCCAGGCCCGATGTGATGTCTCGCTTATATATTTAGTAGCAGTTATACTAAATATTTGGAATCACACAGAACGTGCAGATTTGCTCTTTCAACAATGCTAAAGACCTGCTTGACTTGCATAGCATGTAAAGAACAGGCCTGCCAGGAATGCTGATTGACAATATTTGGTGGCGGAGGTTTCCAAGTTTGTTTTGCAAAAAGTTTGTAAACTCCTGCTCTGAAATTATTTTTTCTTCTCTGCTTGCCAAGGGCAGAGCGGCTCTTCTTCAGAAGTGAACACTGAACTTCAGCCAGAGCTGTGTGTCTGTGAAGACAAGGAGAAATGAAGTGGGGCCAGACCATTAGCCAGGAAACACGGAGCAGAAATAAGAAGCAAGGAGAAAGAGCAGAGGACTGAAGCCAAAGATGTAGTTGAGGCTCCGGTAATGAAAGTCCTCTGGCAGGCACACATCCTCTCTCTGATTGGATCCCTCCTCATTCCTAGAGGAGGAGTCAGATGAGCAAAATAATGCACCCCACTCCCTAGCTACATCCGCACCTAATCCAGAGAGCTGGTGAGTGTGTTTTCCTATGTGACAAAAAGAACTTTGCAGATGCAATTTAAGATCTTGAGATGGGAGAGATTATCTTGGTGAGCCCAACCCAGTGTAATTAAAATGGGTCTGGAAGAGGAAGGTGAGATCTGAAGTGCAGAGGACCAGGGGTACCATTGGTGGCTGGGACTCAAGGCTACAATAGGCTTCTAGAAGCTGAGCTAGAAAGACAAGGAAATGGATTATGGTGAAGAGTCTTTAGACCCCCCCCGAAAAGGGACACAGCCCATCCACCATTTTGGATTTTGCTCCCTGAAATGATTTCAGGCTTCTGACCTCCATAAAAACAAGATCGTAAATCGGAGTTGTTTGTTAGCTCTTCAATTCGTGGTAGTTTGTGCATCAGAAAGAGAAAATTGGTACAACATGCACTTGAAATTCCTAGACACCCCTGAGGTTGGGAGACTCAGATCTGCTTGCCCAGCAGAAACACTAGCGGAGCTCTCAAAAGCCGTAACTGTGCAGCCTACACTCCCTGCATTCTGGGACCCAGAATTGAGTGCCAAGCCTTGACTATTTTATTCTTAGGCTCCAGAGGTGACAGGGACAGCACAAAACCAGGTCCCTGGAAGGCAGTTGTAACTGTTGGTGCCCAAACTCTCTTCTGCATAGAAGGGGCTGTAGTTGTGGTGGGTATCTGTCCTGTTGTCTCCATCTCTGCTGCATGTAATCTATTTCTTCCCTCTGTCTGGTCACCTTTTCCCTTTCAAATGGAAAGCAACAAGCTAAAAGATAAAGTATGTGTGCAAGAATACTATTTTGAAGACAAATCCTAGTTACTGTAACTCTGAAGGAAGTCGGACTGGTCTTAGAGCTCACCATTTAGGTAGAGTCCAGGAAAGGCATGCCACATGGAAAGGGTGACAGGCAAGCTGGTTGGTTGCATGTGCAACTTTGTGGAGTTCTGGGCTAACAAGTAAGTTACAAGGAGAAAACAGGACAGGGAGCTAGTGAATAATTTAAGGCCACACAAACTGGCCTCTCCCTGTTAGGATGGTGAGCTCATGGTACTCCAGGAGTTGGCAGCTCCCCTGTGGCTTCCAGAAGCACCTGAGAAGCCCCCTCTTCTGGGGGAAATACAGATGGGCAAAGCCGAATGGCACATGTGATGACCAGGGTTGCAGCAGGGGGGCGGGCGTGTCTCAGGTGCGGGTTGGGTCATGACTATTTGCAGTGCTTGACAGAGGTCACACAGGATTAATAGGGTTGCAAAGAGAGTTACGAATGTTTGGAAGCCACGAGCAGGGAAAGTTTAGAGCAGGGAACAAATACCCAACTTAAGAATTTTCTTGGGTTTGAGAAAAGGCTGACCAAAACTCTTCTCCTAGATATGCACCCCACTTTTCCATTGCATTGTAGTTTTTCTGTCCTTATCCACAGATTCTTTCGGAAGATCCCCAGACATATTGCTCATCAAGGCACATAAATGTGTCGTTAACATTTTCTTCTTTGAAGAAAACATTTTTTTTTTTTAATTTGCAGGAGAAAAGGGCTCAGTTGATGGTTGATGGCTCAGTTGCCATGGAAACACGGGAATTAAATATGAAAAGATGTTTTAATACATTAGTTCTTCAGATCTCCTCACCCTACCTGCCTTTTTCTTTCAAGTGTGACAAGCCAGAATGAGAAGCAGCTTTGACCCTGGTCATCTTTTGAACCAGCGTCATCACCAGAGGCACGCCAGAACATTCCTTTCTGCTTTATAGATTGACTGGATATGCATTTTATGTTTAATTTATTTTCAGGGTCTGGATACAGAACCTAGGGTCTTCTGCATGCTAGGCAAATGCTGTGTGTAGCCCAGGCCCATTTCCAGTCCCTCCTGTGTACTTCAGATTTGTGCTTTCCGTGTGGATAGATTGCGTTAGATGCATATGGAAAAATATGCAAGCTCTGTGTACCCTTTCCAAAGCACAGTACATGACTGATGGAACTTGACTAAATAGATGTGAAAAGATGGGTTATTTGGTATGACTTTGGTGACCAGACCCCAGTCAATGTATTAGCTTATTTTGGTAACTATGACAAAATGCCTTAGACCATGCACTTTATAATGAGGAGAAATTAAATTTTTTTTATAGTTCTGGAGCTCTGAAGTCCATAGTCAAGGTGTTGGCATATTTGGTGTCTGGAAAAGGCCTTTCCCCATGGTAACTCCTTCTTTGTGTTCTCATATAGTAGAGACAAAGAAGTTCTTTTAGGACTCTTTTTTTTTTAAAGTGCTTTATTTTCTTTTTTATGTTTATTTATTACTTCAGGTTACATCTCCATCACAGTGTCCTCTTTCCACCCATCCCAGTCCTGCCCTGCCACCCTCTACCCCCTATCCCTCCCATCCCACTCCTCTGGAGTGGAGTGTCCCCACATAACTGTCCCCTGCCCCAGTTCAGCAGTCATATGAGGGCCAAGAGCCTCCTCATACACTGGGGGCCTACAAGGCAGCACCACTAGGGCAAAGTGTCTCATTGACAGGAAACAAAGTCTATGTTCCTGTTCAAAGGGCTCTGTTTTCATTTATGAACTAATCGTCTTCCAAAGGCCCCATTTCATACTGCTACTGCCCTGAATGGTAAATTTCAATATCTGAATCTTGTAGGGTTTGAGAGTTAGTTTTTATTCACCTGATAGAAGCTAGCATCTCTTGGGAAGAGGGAACTTGAGTGAGGAATTGTCTCTATCAGGTTGGCCTATGGGTAAGTCTGTGGGGGCAATTTCTTAATGATTGATATGGGAGGGCACAGCTCATTATGGGTGGTACAACCCCTGGGCAGGTAGTCCTGGGTCGTGTAAGAAAGCAGGCTGAACAAGCCAATAGCAATTTTCCTTCATGGTCTCTGCTTCCAGTTCCTGCTTTGCGTTCCTGCCTTGGCTTCCCCTGATGATGGACTATGATATGGAAGTGTAAGCCAAATTAGTTCTTTCCTCCCTGAGCTGGTTTTGCTCAGTGTTTTGTCACAACCACAGAGGCACAAGCTAGGACATCAGGATACAGACACAGAACACAGCAGCTGAGACTTGCAAATGGGTGCTTTGCTTGATCAGTTAGATCTTATAATTGACTCTACTTTCTGTTGGTGTGATGTGTGTGAGCTGGGTTAGTGTAGCCTTGTTACAATTACATTAATTTCAGAATTTTGTGGTCAAGTGTTTCACTGAATCCGTTTGTTTCTAGACCCAGCCAGATGGTGAGAGGATGGTCACCATGGAGTTTAGTTTGAGCACAGGAGTTGCAGTCAGGCATAGCCGGGTTTAGATGTTTGTTCTGTATCTAACTAACTAGTGAGTTAAGATGGAATAGCGGCCCGAGTTTCTTTGAGCCTTAATGCCATTATCTGAAAAGTGGGGATAACAATTCCTGCACTTTGAAGATTTAATTAAGTGATATTATGTGTTTAACATAGTTAGCTCCTGTTGGGCTATGTGAGTCCTTGGTGTAGAGTAGTGGCTCTGACTATAATCAATCTATCTGGCAATGTGTCAGTCACCTCTTAACTCTTTGAAGGAAAGAGAGGCCCCTTCTGCCACAGAAGCAGTTGACTCCAGGGCTCCTACACGCTTCCCAGATGACCCATTCCTGCCCTTTTGTTTGCAGCTCTGTTGGAGGCTGGTTAATCCCCTAGTGCATTTCACTTTATGCCAGTGTAGATTTGAAAATAATTCACAGAATTTTCAAACTAATTGTCCTACTTGCTGTTTTATTCATTCAGAGCATGTTTATTTTCTTGAGTACTATGTGCTACCCCTGGGCCAGGTGCTGGGAGATGAAACAATGAATCTTACAGAAATGGCTTCTGTTGTCACATGTAGTTACAGTGTAATTTTAAAGTACAAACAACAAAAAAAAAACCTCAAGCTAACAGATATTTCTAAGGTTATTAACTCAGTGCTGTGGTAGGGGCACATGTTAGGGGAACATCTTGCTGGGGTACTGAACCAATTTGAAGCAGTCTGCCTGTAGAGTTTAGAGCATTCTTGGAGTCATTTTGGAGCTGGAAGTCTGTTTGGAGGCTCTTCTCATTGTCTCAGTGTTACCCTGAGGTGCAAGGATTCATTCGTTCATTTATTTATTTAGCAAGTACCTGCTGGTCCTCAGGCTCTGTGCTGACCTCTGGGAGAACCATGAAGAAGGGCAGCGAGCTGTGAGATCCACTGGCAGAAGGATTTTATTCATTCAGCCAGGCCTGGAAGCAGCTCTGGGAAAGAGACATCTGAGCTTAGGCCTACAAGACAGTATTAATCATGAAGCAAGAGGATGGTGGAGTGTTTGGGGCAAAGAGAAGAAACATCACGGTTGGAAAGGTACTGTAGTGTTGGGGGAAGGTCAGCAAAGCTTCAGATATAGTAAGAGCCTAGACTTGGAAATGGTTTGCAGCCCTGACTGGAGAATGACAGATTTAGCCTGCCTAGTTCTCCCTATTCTTGGTCTTTCTCTGGTTTGCAATGTGGAAGAGATTAAGTTCTCCTGCTTCAGGAGTGTAGTAGAACTCCTTGGCATAGATGCTTTGGAAGATTATCCATCTGCCCTCCAGGGAGGGAGGACTTCTCCTGCTGCCCAGAGAGCTGTTAAATTGCATTAGCTGAAGAACAGCCTCACTCACTTTCCAGGGAGACCCACAGCCAACAACTCCTCAGTGGAAGTGCACAGGCGCCCAACCAATTTATCTACCTCGGGACAATTCTGGATGGCAAAAGGACATCCAGTTCCTAAGCTAGTTGGGCTGGCTCAGACTTGGTTGGCCCCGCCTTGCTTCCCCATCCCTTCCCCTTCCTTCTCTGTTGGCATTCCAGAACTCATTCCTTAACATATATCCATCTCAAAGCTTGCTTCCTTAGGAATTCCACCTGGGAGACTCCTAAAGTTCTGCCCCTTCACCATCAAAGCACAGAGAGCTGAGGTGATCAGCAGAAAAGCAAGAACAGGATCTTTCAATGAGAAGAAGTGTGGTGCAGACAAAGGCACAGAGAATGAAGGGTCTCAGAAATCGGCCCTCTCAGAGTGTTGGTTAAAGGAGAGAAAGCTTCAGACAATTGGATTCAGGTCTGAGTCACAAGACCATCACTCTGTGGAAGTAGATTTGTGGACGAACTGCCCCTAGGAGCCATTAACCCACATCTCACATACATTTTGATTTTCCCAGCAACACTGCCCTTCAGGTGCCATACTGACCTCCGAGAAGATCAGCCTTGGGAAATACTGAGGTGGACAGTGTTCTGGTATGGGCCATTTGGCAGACCTCATTTTCATAGGAGATGAATACCACAGGATTGTGGGTCTGTCCACTGCTGCTATTTCCCTCCTGTCTCTGAGAGGAACTTGGGTTCACTTTGACATTGTGAAGAAACTAGATCTCTGGCCAGAAGGACCTGTGATTTTGAAGACAGATGCAGACTTGTCTCGGTGGAGGAGCACATTGACATTCTTGTCCTCTGAACAGGCAATTCTTCTTTCCTTTTAAAAGTCTGCAGCCATATTTCTTAGATGTTAGGACAGATCCATCTTTTATATTATAAGCTCAGAATTCACCTAGCTGGCTTTTTTATTAAACTCATAAATTAAAGTATTTAAAGCATAGTTAACGTTCCAGGGACATGGTTGTCAGGATCTAATGGATCTCTCTCCTCTCTCTCTCTGTCTCTCTCTTTCTTTGCATTATCAGTATAAAGCATGTAGCATATCAGATGGATAATAGGTGAGGGGTTCAAACTCTGGGGGTCAGCCAGTATTAGCTATGTGCCTTGGGGCCCACTCTGAGCTCCAACCTTCTCACCAGGTAGTTGTGAAGTATGATGTGAAGTATTCACAGCAATGTTAGGTACATAGGAAGCACCTAGCAAGGGAACATTTATAATTGAAGAAAACCAAAACAAATAAAGCAAAACAAGGAACTGGCGTGATGATTACTAGCATGGTAGCCATCTCTACTGAGCCCCAAAATCTTCATATCAAGTGTCATGTATGCCTTTCACAGGTTAGAATAAATAAAACCTCTGTGCTCTCATTGAGGATAGATTTTCAATTTCTCCTATTACAACAGGCAGTAAAATAGATTTCTTAATCTGTCCCCATGTCAGAAAGGCAGGTCTGACCAAAGAGTGGGCACATCAGCGTCTGAGAGATTTGTCAGCCACAGCAGCTGGAAGAATTCTCTGGTGAATATGCGAGAGTGAAGAGATTTTATCACATCATGATGCTTTCCTTCGCCCTCTCTCTTCCTGTCTTCATTTTTAAAAATAATGCAGTTAATTTTCATGAGTGTTTTAGGTCTGAATTAGGTATCATATTATAAATACCTCAGAAGTTGAGGAGGATCTTGTTAACAAAAGCAGATTACCAGCCTCCCACGAATCGGAATCAGACCCACAGAATCCAAACTTAGATACCCATAAAATCCACCCTGTTCTGTTTCCGTAGGATTAAATCACGTTGCTGGCAATTTAAGCCGCCTGCAGATCTGTGGCCATGGTCTCTAATTGCAGCTGGCTTTAAACCTTGAGCAGGTCAATGCAAGCATGATGATATAGGATAATTTGTCTTTCATGTATTTCTACGGCATGATACATAATCCCTCACTGGAAAGGGTCCTTGTGGGTGTCAGCCTCTGCTCCAGCCTGTAATAGAATAAAGAAATGGCAAATAGGTGATTCTTTATATAAATCTCTTTTTTTCCCCTGAATAATGTGGGTCAAGGGATGGGCCCACCTTTGTTAAAGCAGGGACAAGGGCATTCAACACAGGAACCATTCTGGATTTACTTCAGTACAAAAGCAAGTATGTACATGCTTTTGAAATCTTGTCTTGCTGAAGAAACAGTCTTCATAGCCAGAAAGCTGTGTCCCTCTTTGTGTCTTCAATGCTGCTTCCTCTGCTCCCTCTTGAGCTAGTTGGAGCACCTCAGATTGGGTGGGGTAAAGAGCTTTGAAGAGGTAATTGTGTTATGTGGCAGTGCGGGGCCAGATTCTATCTGTGTCTGAACCTGTCAGATTCTCTCTGCTTAAGTGCTGATGATCAGACACTCAACAGGGGTTTATGGGAAAACATACAATGGGCTATGGAGTAAAACCTTCGTCTCAACATTTCAGGCATGCCTAAGTAATGGACAGGTAGATAGCTCGGCACGTAAAGTGTAGTCACAGTTGGTAGAGTGTATGCAACCACAGGACCCAAGTTCAATCCCCAGAACCTATGTTAAAAAAAAAAAAGCTGTGTGTAGTATAATCCCAGCTTCATTGGAGAGATAGAGACAAGTTCATTCCTGGGACTCATTCCTAGGTCAGCCAGCCTAGCCTTGTTAGTGTGATCCAGGCCAATGAGACCCTGTCTTAAAAGAAAAATGGTGGAAGGCACACACATGCACACACACACACACACACACACACACACACACACAGTAACACACATTGTCACACACACAGCCACACACAGTCATAAACACACATAGTCACACACACAGTCTCACACACACACAGTCACACACACACACAGTCACACACAGTCTCACATACACACAGTCACACACAGTCACAAACACACACACAGTCATACACAGTCACACACATACAGTCACATACACAGTCACACACACACAGTCACACACACACAGTCACACACACACAGTTACACACACAGTCACACACACTTGTTCACATGCACACACATGCTCATATATACAGGCATACTCCTTTCTCTGAACCAGACAGTCTTTATTATCTTAGCAGCCCCGCCTTCCTCCAGCTATGGAAGGCTTGGGATGCTGCAAACAGAACAGGTGGGAATGTGTTTCTTTGGCTCCCCCAGACTTGATGCAGCCTGAGGGAAGCAGCTTTCCTGCAGTCAGCCATTTCTTCCAGCTTCTGCTCAGCATCCACAGCAGGATCCCCATACGGTGGTCTGCAGCAACATCCTAAGAGTGGCAGGACCAAGCAAGCTGAGCCTCAACTCTGTAGCCTGCACATCCGCTCCCTAGTTCCTTTCCCTTCTACCTCCTTTCTTCTTTCAGCTTCGTTTTCTTCCTGCAGAAGGAAACAAAAGATTGTATGCATATGAACTATTGTATAAGTCAACCTGAGGGTCCATGGAAAAGGTCAGCAGTGGTGAAGGACATAACTGGCAGTCCTCAGAGAGAAAGTAGACAACTTCCTTGGATGAAGTGTAAGTGGGCATACTTAAGGGTATTAGAGTCCAAGAGGACTGAGCTGCATGAGCTCGGGAAAACTGTGATGTCTCTCAGGGAGACTCAGGCTTCTCACCTGCGCAATGAAGTCATTGTACTTGACCACCATTATTATCATGATGATTACAGTTAATCAATTAGGTGACTGATTTGATTAGATGATCAGTTTGATGGAATGTGACTGTAGGATTGAGCACTGTGGTAGATGCAACACATCTTTTCCCTTGCAGGAGACAGAAGAGAACGGAGCCTATGTAATACATGTCATGAAGGCTTCAATCTGAATAAGGAGGTCTGTGATTTTCACTGAAGGGCCGGGGAAGGGTCCCTGAGAATTGTGTATCTGTGGCCCAGGGTCAACAAGGTCCTTTGGTTTCTCTCACTCCAGGGGCGCTTTATCTAAGGACCCACAGGTGATGTCAGTGGCCTCCTGTCTTTAATGAATCAACTTCACATTCACTCATCAGGAGGAGGAATTTCCTTTGCAGCTTGTTGGCTCCCTTTGTGTCCTTGGCGGGGACACCCTGTCTATCCTCTCCGCCTCTGCCTATCATTGTGAGCAGGTAGCTAGGGGCTGGAGAAATACCTCAAGCCTTAGAAAGTGTGCAGCCATTGAGTGGAAATCTTAATAACATGGTTCTTAGGTTTGAATTCACACAGTATTTTCTCTGAAGTGCTCCGAGGAATGGCAGTAATAGGGTTTGGCATGATTTTCTCTTAAGAATGGAAGAACACAAAGCATTGGTGGCATTTGCTAGAAGTACTGGGGGTAGGGCCAGGCAGGAAGCTGGAAACTCATCTCCTGGTCAGCTCCGCAGCACCAGGCCTCTCACTTTAGGGGATGTTTGGACCCTCTCCTTACTACTTTCCTCTCCCTTCCTTTCCCTCTTCAGTGAGCCAGCTTCTGTGGGGGCTTATGTAAGCTCCCCACTGTAGGCTATGGGCTGTACCTATTACAGCAAAGTGCAAATGTAGTTATTTCCACTTATAAATATCAGAATAAAGACATGCATCAGTGGAGTGTCTCGTGTCTTCATTATAAAAGAGAAAGGTCACCCATGCCCTTTCTGTTTTGGGGGGGGGGATTCTACTATAGTCTCTTTGATGAGATAGGCAGGATGAGACAGTGCTCAGAGGTCAGTTCTAAGGTACAATTTCTTGTTGCAAGCCATATTCTACTTGACTTACTTCTTGGGGGAGGAAAGTCATGTTCTATGAAGACTTTTCTATTCCCTTGTATTTCTCATGGCCTTCTGTGATTGGGATGTGACATATCTCCATATTATGTGTATAATAATGCACCATGTCTCCCATATACATATGCACAAACCATGCCCCCCATAGATATGTGTTTATGCACAAACCATGCCCCCCCATAGATATGTGTGTATGCGTAAGCCATGTTCCCATAGATATGTGTGTGTGTGTATACACCATGTCCTGTTTACATGTATATATGCACACATGCATACATGCATATACACAAAAAATCTGGGGTCATAAAGTCCATTTTAGTGGAGCAATCTCTCATTTTCAAGTCTGTTTCTGTGTCAGTTGTCCATGATTTGTTTAATCATGCTGATCCAAAGAAATTTGAAACAATTAAAATCATTTCCAATCACCTTTCACCACAGCTCATCATTCTAGTACAGTTTGTGATGAATCTTTAATAATGTCCTCTAGAAGAACACATTCCGGGTCATTTGATCTTTTACTAGTGATCAGCACTCATAGCTATAAAGTGTGTCGGATTCTAATCATACCCTAGAATTTCACTGACTTAGTGTCTGACCATTGTATATTCTCAGTTCTTGAACCCAATTCTCTTCAGGAAGGATATGGAGACTGTATTAATCTTCCATTGGCTGTTAGAGACAGCCCCTGTCCCCCCAGGTGGCTTAGAAGAACAGATTCAGTGTTTTTACCTCTGGAGTCTGAGGTTCAAATAGAGTCTCAGAGGGCTGGAGAGCTGGGTCAGCGGTTATGAGCACATAGTGCTTTTTCAGGGACCTGAGTCAGTACCCAGCACCCACTTGTCAGCTCACAATAGCCTATAACTTCAGCTCCAGGGAATTGAGACTCATCTGGCCCCCGATGGCACTGCACTCATGTGCACACACACCATGTTCCCATAAACGTAATTAAAGACAAAACCTTAAACAAACCTGAAATGGGTCTTATACTGTCATAGAACACCTGTAGAGGACTATTAACAATGCTAGAGGCAGATCAACCCCATTGCCTTCCCAGTTTCTAGAAGACAACCACATCCCTTGGATAGGCATTCTCCCCTCATCTTGAAATCCAGCAACCACATTACTCCAGGACTTTATCTTTCTGAAACATCTCCTTTTCAGACTCCTCTGCCTCTTTCTTAGAAGGAACTGGGATTAATGGACCCCTTTGGGTTCTCCAGGACATGCTTACCATTCCACAGTCTTTAATTTAATCACAAAGATCTCTTCTACTGGGTTGGAGAACTTATTCCCAGGTTCGAAGGCGAAGACATCCTGGGAGAGTGGGAGCAATTATTTTGTTTACTATAAGGATAAAAGGCAAACTTTCTTGTAAATAAATAATACCAATACACATGTTGAGTGCTCCCTTCCCCCATAACTGGTTGTTTTGGGCCCCATACAGACTTGAAAATGGGTGTCTGGTCAGCTGGAATCCTCATGATTTACCTGGTGTGTATTGGAAGCATGCTGGTTGTACAGGATTAAAAATTTACTTTTTAACCATCCTCTAAAGGCCACATGATGAACTGAACTGATTTTAAATGTATTACCCACACAGAACAATGAAGGTGAGGTATAAAGTGGTGTGGATTCCAAGATGGCAAGAGCTAGATACAAATGGGATAGAATTGACTAAGATTTGGGAAAATTCTAATCCTTGGGAGGACATTTGGGTTGATTTATATTTATTGTAATTCATTAAAAAAAGGCATCTTTTCTTTGAAGCCATTTGCAGTAGGCCATAAACACCAAGAGCCCATCGCCCAGGTAAATTCTCTTCCCTGGTCCCTTTGCTGTCAGTGGGTGGTGGTGACTTAGAGCCCACCTCCAGAGATGTATTGAAATTCTGTATCAAGTTAAGGGATACCCTGTAATATTTGATTTCTCTTCCAGAACAAACAGACTTGACATGGTTCAAGTATCTGTCCCCTGAATAAAACAAAAAGCCCCTCTGCTAGAGTCTTCCATGTTTCTAGACCTTTTCCTTCAGCGGTTGCTTAGTTTTGCTTGGTGGCTGGGCAGGTTTGACTTTCACTGTATAGTCTGTTCTCCAGTGGAGGAGGTGGGAGGGAGGCTTCTTCTCAAGGTGGATTTCTCTTGGGATCTCAGCTTGAAGAAGTATGAGGTGCTACCTCTCTGTGCACAGGTGTGAAACTTATTTTCCCTATTTCTTTGCTCACACCCCACTGGTGACTGCTGGCAGAGTGGATGGGTAACCCAGAAACAGACCCTCTGTCATGCAGCTTCCTTTAGGCAAAACACACCGTTTCTCATTCCTTGCTCACGCCTCCTGTGGCTCAGTCAGGCCATAAAGGGGGGAGCGCTGAAAGACAGCCTGTTAGGCCTTACACCTCTTAGCCATGCCAGCCTGTGTAAATACAGGCAGTCGATTGCGCTGGCATCACAGTGGGGCTTGGCAAGACTGGAACACACTCCATTTTCACCATGGCCTGGAAAGGGACCCAGTGACAAGCGGTTATAAAAGAATGATAGAGCTGGGTAATAGCCACCTAAGAGAGGGAGGGAGCAGGAGGCCTGACCAAGAGCAGCAGGTAGCTCAGAGAACAACAAAAAGGGGAGTATCAGTCAGTTTGAATTTCCTCTCTTTCCCTTCACTCTCTCCCCTTTCATCTCCTGCCCATCCACTTCTTTCTCCTTCCTCCCCCCCACCTCTTATTCCTCACTCCCTTTTCTTGCTTAGTTTCCGTTAGGTCCCTTTCTTTCAAGGCAAAAATGCTCTGCAAACATCATGTCCAGGTTCCCTTCTCCTCAGATCCAGCTAATGTTTCCACAAAATGAATCAGTTTATGTGTTTCACATGTGGACTTTTAAAAGGATTATTGGTGGGGTTGCAAATTCCATTAAAAATGATCGTCAATGGTTACCAAGTGGCCACCATGACTTTGGTTGGTGGTTAACAGTGTTTTGGTTGGATCCTTGGGTTGCCAGGTAATATATTTTAAGTTTGATAGAAAATCAAAGGAAAACAATGATGTGTGTGAGTGTGTGAGTGTGGTTATTCTGTAGCCTAGTGATATTTGACAATCTCTGAATAACAATACCTTCTTAATGGAGATTAAAACTCTTATTAAATATTACTCAGTGGTTTTCAAAGTTGGGTGTTCTGTAAGTCATGGCTGACCTTGGTAAGTGCAGACTTCTAAGTCCTGTGCTTAGGGTTTAGCGTCCAGTAGTTCTGAAAGGCCCCCTCAATTTACATTTCCAAAGATTCTCAAGTTGTTTACACAGGGGAGGTGGGTGGCTGGATCCAGATCGGTGGGGAAGCTAGCTGCCGGTTAGCCTTGCATCTGTCCCTCTCACTGTTTTTATGCTGTGTACTTTCCTCTAAGCTGGGAGTTTTGTTTTCATGGAACCCAGGAAGGCGCCTTTCTACAGCTCAGAGTTTCACCTGCATTGCTATTTTCAGAGCTTTTGGTTTCAGTTTATTCCCCGGTACAAGAATCGAAGGATGAACTGAAATCAAATACATTTGTCTGGGAGTGGGATGTCTGTCAGGCATTGATCTCCTTGAGCTGGTGCTCTCAGAGAACGTCTCCCCAGTGAGAATCCCAGTCACGATTCTAAAGGTTACATAGAATAGGCCTGATTTCTGAGCTCCTCTGGGGAGATCACTTAATTTCCAGAGCAAAAAGGGGAGCGAGCCGCCACGAACCCAACACTCCCCCTCGTTAAGTACCCAGCGCACGGTTTCTGTTATAGGAGAAAATAACGTGTTGATTAGTGTGTAAACCAGAAAATACCTCCGAGCGGTGAATCTTTAAAGATGAAATAGTTGCACCTTGGAAGATGGAAAAATGGCAAAATGAAATCTGAGCAGAGTCGCTTTGTGGAGACTGTTTCTGCATGCGCGCTCATGGCGTTTAGCCACTAGGGGGCAGCATTGCACTTTGGTTGGAAAACAGTCTGGCAGGAAGGCAGCCCCTTAAAGGAACCTAGCATCTGCGTGGGCAAAGCTAAAAACCAGAACATTAGCAAGCACCGGAAAACCAACAACACACAACCCAACTGTCTTTGTTCTAATGTGCCATCTTCGCTTCCGTGTATGGAATTTAATATTGCAGTATTAAGACTCTCTGGGCCACATCACGTCAGTTCATAAATACATGCTTCGAGGTGGCGGTGGGTATGCAGTGAGATTGTATTTTATACTTTCCGCTTTTTGTTTGCCCTGCCTTTCTCAGCTTACGGTCCTTGTGTTGCTGCCCGGGACCAGCTCTCCCTCTTCCTCCAAGGCCGAGCTGAATCTTCTGTAGGCTGCCACTTGGTGTGGCCTGACATTTTGCGGAGTTCGGTGGAAGCGGATTGAGTTTGGCTGGAAAGTTACTCCTTTTCTTTCCAGGACAAAACTAGGTTCTTAATTTTCATGGTTCTGACCCTTCCCTAGGGGTTGTAGTTATTGGATATGCTCTCAGAGGAGTCAGACCATGTCACACTGAGAACAAATCCAGCCTTTGACCCTAGAAACTCAAGCTCCACCAGTCCAGGAACCATGTGAGCGTAGTGAGTACCTGGGGTTGAAGGTGTTTAATAAATATAAATATTTGTCTAGTGAATGAGCACATTTCAACACTCACGCCATGGTCAGCACACCCTTCTCCCACCTTGGCTTTGCTTTTGATTAGTAACTGCTGTGGGCTCCGCACAAGGCTGGTAGGTCCACTTGGCTTTCTTCCTTTGTCTCAAGTATTGCTTTCTTTCTGGGCTTGCAGTCATAGTGACTGAGAGTTTCTTGAAAGAAATTTGTATCTCTCTGATATTTGCATGCACATTTACATACAATCGCAGCTTCAATCCTGCTTTTGTGCATGGATTTCACAAATGACCAGATTCAAGTTTCCTCTCTGAATGGCGGTTTTCCTATTTGATATCGTCCTCTCCCTTCTCTCCTCTTCCGCTTGGGAAACTTGACTTTAAGCTGGGGTAGATGTTTGAACAGGGCAGGGAATAACAGGCACCAGGAATATTAATTACCCTCGTTAGGATCTAGCTTGGCTGGGCAAGGTGAGGCAGTTCAATTATGTAATCATGTTGCATTCTCGACTTCACAGGCCCTGGGTGCTAGGACTACCCTCTCCTGCATGTTAATCTGTATGAGGAACTAGCTCTGCTCCTTGCAACTCCCTGGTGAACCCTCAGGCCGTGGGAAAGGAGCTGCCAATTTTGGCAGGAGACGTTCCATTCCCTGGCATCTCTGCACCCTGAGAGGGGTGCTTGTGTAGATTGTTCTCAGTGTTCTTGTTGGGAGCTATGGTTGGGCTGCCTGGCGGCTTCCCTTGGGTCATCCCTGGCACGTGGATTCTCTTTCTCTGACACACAGCTTTTTAAGGCTTTCTCCTTTGCCTTGAGGATGGCTCCCCATTGAAGCTGCAGGTCTGGGCGCCTCATTAGACTGGGATACATTAGAGATGGGGAGGGTAGCAGGTCCTGTTGTGGTGACTGAGATGTTATCAGCAGCTGTGTCCAACACGGTGTGTGGGCAGTGACCGAATGTGCCCATTAGCACCTGAACCGTGGCCAGTGCAATTAAGGAACTGAATTTTTAATTTGAATTAATGTAAAGTTCAACTGTTGTCTACGGCCAGTAGATACTCTATTGGGCAGTGAGAGACTAGGCTGTACCCTTAGTGTCCACAGGAGATGCTGATCTGTGTGTGTGTGTGTGTGTGTGTGTGTGTGTGTGTGTGACCTGATTGTTGTACTATTGTACAAAGGACTCCCCCCACCACACTCTTGAGTTTAGTGCTAGATTTTTTTCTACTGTGCCCCCTTGCTTTTTCACTAACCCTCACCCCAACCCCGAAGATACATCTCAGTTATGGTATACCTTACAAGAAGGGGCTGGAGAATGGAATTTTCCGTATTCTGTTAGGAGTCCTTATCTCCTTGGTTGGCAAATGACTTTAATCTAAGTGAAAACCAATATCAGGTAGACCAGGGGTCTTAGTAATGTGCTGGATCACCTGCTGTGATAATGCCACTCAGTGCCACACTGCCTGGCTATCTTTGGCATAGTGTTTCAAAGTTGTTTAGAGACTTGGTGCATAGACAAGACCAGGTGACAGTTTGCCTTTGACAATGAGCTCTTTAAAAAAGCGACCTTATAAAACAAATCATGCTCTAAACTATACACAAGAAAAAAAAAGATAATAAAAACAGGTGCTAGGAACATAGTTAATTTTGGTAAGAACATGAGTTTGATTCCCAGAAGCCAGGTCAAAAAAAAAAGTAGTGTGGTGGCCTGTGCTTGTGACCCTCACTCTGGGGAGGCAGAGCCAGGAGGGTCTCTGAGGCTCCCTGTCCGGGCACCCCCTCTGCTTGGCAAGTTCTAAGTCAGTGAGATATCCTGTTTCTAAAATCCCTTTTGTCTCTATACCCACAGATGTATACACACACACACACACACACACACACACACACACACACACACACA
>CAJQZJ010032244.1:5677913-5693432 GCA_907164525.1 Lophiomys imhausi
CCCAGCCTTTGGTACTTTGTTCAAATAACTACAAAACAATAGAAACTATATCTGAGAATGGCATTTGCTGTTTTAGGACAGCCCAGAGAGAGCCTGACCCTGCTTGAGAGGGTGGGGACTGTCCACTCTGGATTGTGTGACATCTGAAAAGTACAGGCATGTTGGAGAATTCCCAGCATCAAGGTAGGCCATAAAGAGTTGACAAGTGTCTCTTTCTCTTATAACAACAAATACAGTAAAAAACAACAGAAATAAATAGGCCACAATTATGAGAGTTATATGGTTTAGCATACATTCCCAATGTCCAGTCCATATGTATTTGGCACCTGACTTTAACATTCTACTATCTAACCATCTCCATGAGTGTAAAGTTCTATATCTAACTCAGCTTTCATACTAACTTGCATCACAATTTTAAAAACATCTTCTTAGATCCAGAACACCCTCTTGATTCTTAAACACCTCAAAATTTAACTATGAGACTCTAGCTATCTATTCTTCAACCACCTCAGAGACCTGAGAGGGATAAATATATCTGATTATATAGGAAGTGCAGGGCCTGCAGCTTCCAAAACTAAAAAATGACATACCAGTGGCTGCCTGGACAGTTCCCATTTTCTCTTCATACACTACAGCATCAATCTTCAGCCGTTTGGCCCTGTTTCTTTGACAGACATTGATTGTAGAGCAGGAATTATGAAGGACTTGCCTACCCTGTCTTGGCAGAGCTAGGCTGTCAAGTTACCTGCTTCCAAGTTTTGTCCTTTTTGGACAGCATTCTGTCTACAGTTGAAGCAAGGGGTTTTTCTTGCCAAGAGATAGGCTTGCCACTAATTCAACCATCTCCCACTGGAGATTCTTTGATGCTCATCTTCTACTTGGAGTAGAATAGGGGGTGCTGTCAGGAGCTGACATGTCTCGATATCAAAAAAATCTTAAGTTAAGAAAACATCCTTGAATGCCATATTCTGCAGATCTCTTGAGGTTTTTGAAGATGCCCTATCTGTCTCTTATATTTAGATAAGCAAATGTTGCTTGTCTCTTAGCGACTTGATTACTGATTAGCTTAGATAGTCTGTGATAGACTGTCATAGTACCTAACAAAATGACAAGCTAGAATGACTATTAGTTTGCATTTCTTAATTATCTTAAACAGTTTATGACAGTTGGTATCAAAAGGCCAAAACTTCACATTTCATTTTTAAGCATTACTAGGTACAATACCTTTAAAAGTGTTACCCTTAATTTTGTATCAATATACAAAGATCAATATCAATGTGGCCAAATGTAATCTTAATTTTGTATCAATATACAAAGATCAATAGGATTTAGGTATGTTATAGTGTTTCTTAAGTACTAATAAATATAAGTGATTACAAATAAAAATATTCTGTTACACAAATATAAAAAAAAGAGTTGACAAGTGGTGGTTCTTCAAGGAAGTGGAGCACAGACAGGACTGTGGGGGAAAGAGATCTGGAACACAGCAAGATCCAGATATTCAGGAAGGCAGGAGCCCGAGGCTGCATATGATGAGAAAGATTCTAGAGCTGTGGACTTAAAGAAACCAAGGATGAAGTTGTTTATGGAGGTAGTGAGCAAGGCTGGAGCTGTGTGCTCACAACTGAGTAGGCACATAGACACCTGTCATGGGAGGATAGTCATGTCTCCTCATAAGTCTGGACCAACCAAGGTCACTGGCAAGCCCAAACACTTGCATTTCTGACCTATATGTATGTAAATCACCCCTGAGTGAGAATATATGGGATTCTGGTGTCTAAAGCAAGCATCGACCTATAAGAAATAATGTTAAATGGCTCCAGAAGTCGGTGGTAGTGGCCCAGGGAGACAGGTAGGTCATTACACTGACAATACAATTTTGCTGAATGAACAAGAGGGTACAGCTTCCATAGGAGCCATTTGCTTGGTACGCTTATTAATTTCCAATGTGCCATTTTGGGATCTTTCCCAGAAATGTCATCCATGACTCCTGGGAGGCATTTTTCTAAGCAGGTGTCACTGCTTTGTGGCTTAGAGAGGGAGCTTCTGAAAGCTTCGGGAGTTAAATTTGCTGTACCAGGCATCCCAGGCAGAAGCAAAAACGCCCGGCATATGAGAGATGGTAGGAAATGTTATGCCTGAAATCTGAGGACAATTGAAGCATTTGCTCCACTGGTTCATAAATGTAATCAGAACTCCTTCCAGAAAACAGAGCCTTAGGTTTTCCAGACTTAATTGTAGAGCAACACCTTTCAAACATTTTTCAGCTGCAAAATCCTTTCTAAATAGATTCTCAGGGACAACTCAGGGTGTCAAAACAGATGGCAAGGCAATCACTTTTGGTTGAAGCCCAAGGCCAAGGCTCAATGCCTGCTTAGCCTCTTCTCCACTCAGAGATTTTGGTGAGATGTGTTTTGAACATGATACACAGCTGAAAATTGAATGGTGTGTTAGTCAGTGTTCTGCTGCTATAACAAATACTGCAAAAAAATCATTGTAAAATGATAAAGGTTTATCTTGATTCACAGTTTGGGAGGTTTCAGTGAGGTTAAGACAGGATGTCCAGGTGGGAACAAGTGACAGAGGAGTCTGCTCAACTCACGAGAGCTGGGAAGCAAGGCAAGAGGAAAACAGAGGGACCGAGGTCCCACAATCCTTTTCAAGGTCATATATTCAATGACCTGACTTCTTCTTAATTAGGACCTGGGCCCTCAGGTTTCTACTATATAGAGATAAGCCAAGGCCACGCTTTAAGCACATGGACTTTGAGGGCTATTTTAAGATTCAAACTGTAGTAAGTAGCTTGGTCACTAATTGGGCACACTGAAACGTTAAGAATATAGAAAAATTGATAACAGTTTTAGATTTTTGAGATTGGATTTAGCTGTTCCGTTATTTAGAGCCCTTTCTTTTGGGAGAGAGGACTGAAGTTAGGAACTTGAACATGTGAGATAGGTGTTCTGCTACTGAGTGACGGTGAGCTCTCTAGCCCTATTTAAACCTCCCTAACAAACCATCTTTTTATTTAACAGCTAGCAATGACAGTGTTCCTTTAGTTACTCATGACTTTGCACTTGGCTGGAGCTTGTTGGAGGATTGTTTGTCTCTGTTCTAGCTGAAAGAGGCTGAGATTCTTTCCCTGGGCCTAGATGGTTCACTTCCTGAGATGACTTTCTCCTGATTAACAAATTGGTGCTTGCTGTCATTTGGGATAAAGTGTTGGAGTCAAGCCTTGGTTTGTTTTCAAGTAGTCTCTCCCTTGGTGGCTGGAGCTTCTACTTGCTGGCAAAAGGGTTCCTAGAATGAGTATTCCAAATGACATACAGTGGGAGCTGCCAGTTTCTCAAGATCTTGGCTTGTAAACTGGCACGGTGTCTGTCACATACAGTTTCAGGGCCCATTAGTAGGAGGAGCGCCGATAGAGTCCACTTCTTCCTGGACCAACTCTTATATAACTTCTGATCATCAGCCCCACCCTCTTTCTGTAATCCACTGGGTCCAATTAGTGTGGCATGCTGGAGTGGTGACAAGTCTTGTTGGCTTGATCTTGTGCAGGTCTTGTATAGGTAACCACAGTCACAGAGAGGTCATCTTCAAGCCCTGTGATGATATGCACTCATTTAGTCTTTGTGCCTTTTTACATCGCCATCCTCTTTATCTTCTTCAAGAATGTCAAGCACACATTGGATCATTGCCATGTACCAAGTATGTCATTGTTGTCTCATAACATATATCCTTCACTTCTTCTACAGCCTGCCACTTAAGAGACATTTAAATGTTGCCTACATCATGAGCTAGACTACAAGGATCACAGACTGGGAACTCCCATTATTGAATTTACAGTCAATCACATTGTACAAGACAGAACATGAACAGATGCCCAGATGTTGGACAGCCACTGGGTTTGGGAATGCTGCTTTTGGGGTTTAGTGGAAATTTGGTGCAGATGAAAGGAACCTGTGGGAGACTTGGTGAGAGAGGACAAGGCCTACCTTGGCTCCTCTGCTTTCGAATGCTCTCCATCCTCATCCCTCACCCAAGGTTACTTCCACTGCTGCTTTCCCAATGGGTCATTGTCACCCCACCTAAAGATCTGGCTCCCCCATCTATACTGTTCCAGCACTCTACTTATAGGCCTTCCATTCTGTCTTACATGCACTTGTTGATTATAAACTCATTGAAAGCGAATTCTGAGTCTTCATTATCCTGTTTTTCTCTCCAGGGTCTGAAGCAGTAGCAGGCAATAAATAATTTATTATCTTGTAAGTATAAGTGATAATATGTGGTGACTCTCTTAGGTGATCAGTGGTGGAGGAAATGAAGTTTCTCTTGTGAATTGATAACAAATCTTCTCTTTGTGTGGCTGATTTGCTGAACAGTGCGGCCAATACATAATGGCAACTCCTACCCTTTAGTGTGTGTGTGTGTGTGTGAATGTGTAAGTGTGTATGTGTGTATATGTGAGTGTATGTATCTGTGTCTGTGTGTGTACATGTTTGTGAGTGTGTGTGTGTCTGTGTATGTGTAAATGTGTATGTGAGTGTGTATTGTGTCTGTGTGTGTGAGTGTGTACATATGTATAAGTGTTTGTGTGTATGTGTATGTATGTGAATGTGTGTGTATGTGTATGAATGTGTGTATATGTATGTGTGTGATATGTGTATGTGTGTGTATGAATGTGAGTGTGTGTGCACTTGTGTAGTTTTTAGAGGCAGCATTTCTCACTGTTGTACAGCTCACCAAGTAGCTGGCCAGCAAACCCCAGGAGTTCTGTCTCTGGGATTATAGACGTGCAAACACTCAGCATATTCCCATGAATCCTGGGGCCAGAACTCAGGTCCTCATACTTGGTGGCAAGCTCTTTACTGTCTGAGATACCTTCCTATCCTGATTTCATATAGTTTTAAATCTCTGGCACGAAATATTGAAAACTTATGCTTTATCTGAAAAATTAAGATGTAGTCTATGATCACAAAGCTAAAATACCTCTCACTTGGCACTGGTGGATGACTAGAAATGTGGGGACAATTCTCATTGCTCCCTTTGTCTAGTGACAGCTTGGCTGGAGTTTGGAGACTTGCCATCTCCTGCTGTAAACGTTGGGTGAACATTGCCTCCTTCAATGCTTTCTCCCTAGAGTTTCAAGGCTTGCCTGCTGGCATGGAAATGGCTTCCAGAGAAGCTGCTGCTCACTTCAGATTGGAAAACATGCAGGCAGCTGGAGAAAAACAAAAGAGGATGTAGAATGGAGGGTCTGTAGACACAACCACTTTCTGGGGCTGCTGCCAATGGCAGCAGGGTCCTGAAGAAGAAGAAAGAAGCAGACACAACTCGTGACCAGGTCTAAGGACACCTGGGCATCCTTTGTGGGTTAGGGGCCTAGGGAAAAGGAAATCTTGGCAGTTAATCCAAGTTAGAAGGAAATGTCATAACCCAAGGAGTCTCCAGGAAATCTCTTTCAAGGTAAACAAAGGGGTCTGAGTTAGGTTTTTAGAGGCTGATAGCAAAGCCCTCAAATATTTTGAAGGAAAAGATAAAAAGCCTTGCAAGCTATAAAGACACAGAAAACGAAGGAACAAAGAAAATATCACTTCAAAAACTTGATATTCTAAAAGTCTGCTGGAAACATTGAAAAAGAATCATGGAAGTGGGAGAAGTCATGCATTTTTAATCTTACTGCTCTCTTGGCTTCTCTACTTACACTGGGTGAACAAAAAGAAAATGAAAATGAAAACAGGACATTTGCCCCACTTTTTGGAATTTCAGATAGCAAAGCCACTTCATTTGCTGGGGATGGCCCATGAAAAGACTGTGTAATCACAGAAGGGCTTTCTTGCATCCATTATTACATAGGAGCCGCATAGAGTCATTTTGTGAAAGCAGAGTAGCCACTGTGGGAACCAGAAGCTTTGTTGGTGTGTATGTTGTTGCTGGAAACTCCTTAGAATTGTGGTCTGTTTGGGCTGTGGTGGAATAGTACTTAACGTACTCACCACAAAGTGCCAGTATTTGGCTTATTTTGGCTTCTTATGTTCTCAATTTCTTTTCTGTCCTCCTTCAAACAAGCAGGTGGGATACATAAGAGCAGGGACACGGTGAAAATTGTTCATTGATGAATTTCAGGGGCACAATTAAGGGACCATGGCTGGTTCAGGGAAACTACTCCATGAACGGTGGTTTAGTGTATGCAAATAGTGTCTTCACTGTCAATTTTCAGTGAAAATTATATTCCCTTACTTGTCACCCAATGTAATGTTCCAGAAACTGCATACCTGAAGGAATATAGTATAGTCCAGACAATAAAGAATAAGGGAATATAATTTTGGACTGAGGAGCACCTCAGGCATCGAAAGGTGCCATCTTAGGAAGGGGATGCATCTGAGTGGACATGGCACATTGCAAAATACCTCACACCTTCCAAGTGAAAATCTCTTATGTTTGCTCACTTAACCTTTCAAGAGAGAGAAGAGGGTGGGCTATACTCTAGAGAGATGGCCACTGTGTATGTACGTGTGAGTGTGGGTGTGCGTGCGTGCGTGCGTGCGTGTGCGTGCGTGTGTGTGTGTGTGCATGCGTGTGTGTGTGTGTGTGTGTGTGTGTGTGTGTGTGTGTGTTTTGTTTGGTTGGGGGAGGTACCAGGAGTGGCTAATTGTGGACTCACATCAGAGCCCAGGTCCCCTTATGCTCTTTAGTCCAAGCACTTCTTCCTAATAGTGGGAAGATGTAGGAAGTTGACATTTCCTTCTAGTATATGACAATCTTATGTTGGTAAGATGAAGAATGAGAATTTGAAAGAATAGCTTCATGGAAGATGAGGGACATTTTGCCTGTCTGCATGATGGGACAGGCTCAGTCATCATGGTGAAAAACTAGAAGTTAAAAGGCAATCCAACATGAGCTCAAATCAGACAGGTGAGCCAAGACTCTGAAAATACGAGTTTTCTCTCTCTCTCTCTCTCTCTCTCTCTCTCTCTCTCTCTCTCTGTGTGTGTGTGTGTGTTTCTCCCTCTTTTCTCTTTTTCTCTAAGGAATGTGTCCAAGGAGCTGAGCAACCGAGAAGCATGGAGCCATTTGGTCTCTTGTCATTTAAAGGCATTTTCTTTACAAATATGAGAGACCAGCCACACTGTGATGGCAGGGAAAGACGTCCAGAGACTTGCCCTCTGCCACATGTCATGGGCGGCGCATACACACACAGAGGTTCCTCTGCCACCACACCACAAGGCACAGAATGGGGAAGATGCCTACAGTCCTGCCTGCTGCCATGCCACAGAGGCAGGCTGTAGACACCTAGAGGTCCTCTTGCAGTCACACCATGCTGCGTGGACAGGGGATTTCATCCAGAGGCCTGCCAGCTGTGTGGCCCTCCTGCAATGGGAACTACCATGATGTGGTGGACAGATGTGAGAGAAAGAGAAGCAGAACAGCTTGAGCGTTATGAAGAGAGATGGAGCTGGAGATGTGAGGATGGAGAGGAACAGCCTGCTGTGAGTGGCAGCCCCTGCTGCCTGAGGCCATAGTGTAGTCCCAGCCTTTGCTGCTGCTGAGAGCCATGTCTTGGTTTGTGGCTATGCGGACGTTCATATTACTACTGGAGACCATGGGGATGTCTCTGGTGTGGGCAGCTTCCTGAGACCACGTAGATGTCCAAGGGCTGGGCAGAACTGGCCCCACCCCTCACTGGTTGAGGCATTCTGGAGAGCTGACCCCACCTCTCATTGGGCAGCACAATGGAGCCGGCTCTGGAGGTAAGGGTGTAAGTGGGCCAGTCCGAAAGGCCTGAGAACTGACCCTACCTCCTGGTTATGGTAGCATTGGGTGACCTAGTTGGATAGCCAGAGCAGTGCTGGAGAGCTTGCCCTAATGCTGTGGATATGGAAGATCTGGCAGGTGGACCAGCTCAGCTACCACCCATCCCCAGGGCTTTGAGTTGGCCCACCCCAAAATCTACATTATCTGTGAACTGTTGGAGCACATGAAAAGGCCAGTCCTGCTTATCCAAAGCTGCAGGTCTCCATGCTACAGGGCAACAATAGGATAGCTGGGAGGAGTCCCAGTAAGGATCCAATATTGATGATGTCATAGAAGCCAGAGATCTTTAACCAGACCAGTGACTCTTTGCAATGAACATTTGCAAGTGAAGATGTGTGGAGAGAGGGGTATACTGTGGGACACATTGTGACACACTACAGGTTCCACGATGAGATGTTTTCTATACTTTCTCTTGTTTTGTTTGTTTGTGTGTTTTTTATTTTCTTTTGGGAGGGATTTTTCAAGGGTGGAAGGTAGATACGAGGGGAAGAGGAGATGAGTGAGATTGGGGTGCATGGTGTGAAACTTAAAAATAATCAATAAAAAGTTTTTAAAAATGAGAGACCAAGGCAGGTTTTACATATCTGTCATGTTTTTCTCTTGAGGATGTCATTGCTTCCCTGTGACAGAGAGCCAAAGCTTATCCTCTATCACTTTTATATGATAGAAGAGTCATCTCTTCAGGTCCCCAATATGACTGCACTTGGTCCAAGACATGGTGTAGCTTTCTGTGTCTCTGGAAGGCTCCAGAAGATTTTCAAAAGCCATGATTCTTAAGAAAGTCCACTTATAGACAGTGACATAAACATAAACATATTAGAACACTGAAATGATGTTTTGGACAATAGCAGACTGTATATAGCATATACCTTAGGTGTACTGCAGGTTCTACCATCCAGATACTTGTAGTTTACACTCTCTGTGATACTTGTATCACAACGATATCACTGGATGATGCATTGTCTCTCAGAACATGCCCTGTCATTAATATCTGCTTATAGTTATATGACAAACCTAAATTTACTCTGTAAACAAATGTCCAATGATGTTTGGGGAGGTGGAAAAAATTTGTCTCCACTCTCATCCAAACAAACACCTAGGAACAATGGAGATGAGGTGTAACTTCTCTTCCCTACACTTTATCCTAGATGGATTCCTAGCAGAAACATATAGGTGCCTCATTTGTCCAAGGGTAGGTAGTATAGTGGTTGTACATGAACAAGATTGATTTTAATAGTGTTGTTGGGCATGGAAACTGGTATCTACATACCTGATAGTGGTTCTACACCTAAACTCCATGGTTAGTCCTAGACTAGTATTTTTGAGAGTTATATACTATTTAATAACAAATTAACTTCGGTTAAGATGAGGTCTTTTGAATTACTGCTGATTTACATGGTTTGTTGGTTCCTTTGCCTTATCCTCATATGAGGATATTTTATTTAATATCCTCATATGAGGATAAAATAAAATAATATATTTTAATTAATCTTCAACTCTGTTTATCTGCTGGAGAGCAGAATCTTGATTGCTATAGGGGAAGGCAGTGTTAAACCTGGAGTGGTTGGAAGAGTCCAAGTTAACTGACAGTCTCTGTTTGAATCAGGTGTTTGTAATTTTGAAGCTCTGTGACTTCTCAGCCTCTAATGTGTTTTGAACACGAACTGTGGGCATGCCAGTGGTCCACTGTCAGTCTTCAGCTGTCTGGGAATATTGGGAGTCTATGTGGGAATGAAAGACGGGGGGGGGGGGGGGTTCCTCACCCGACACTTGGGATATCACGGCCGCCCAAAAACTCGCAAGAGACCATCTTGATGCAATCGGGGGGGCGGGGGGGGGGTCAGTGCACTGAGGGCGCAACTCATATCCCACGCAGGGGTAGAGGAGCTGCGACCCCCAGTTGTCCGAGAGTAAAAATTTTATAGAGGAGTACTACAGATTAAGGGGGTGGGGGAAATCACAAGTGGAAAGTACCAACTCATTCTTTAGTTAATTAGCAGGAAACACACCCTATACTTGTTTTTCTCAGGAATGAATCTAATCTTATTTCATTATCTACTTTGTGGTCAGCCAGTTCCTGAAACCCAGGGCCCATGACTCGATTGACCTTCATTCTTGGTTCCACCCTTTTTATGGTCAGCTAAGTTCCTGGAACCCAGTGGGCCTGGCTTCACTGCCTGCCAAGGGGGTCTCTAAAATTTTCATTCCTTTCAGGATGTTTACATCTGTGGGATACTGGGAAGAACACTACTCACTCAGAATTCACAGAGAAGAACAGTGTCCACTCAGCAATTTTAACCCCTCCCTCCCTGTAGCCAGCTCTTGCTACTTTGTGGGCTGTTTTTCTTCAATTCTTCTCCGCTCCCTTTCCTACGCCCTTTCAACCCCCAACACTATATAGGAGGGAAAAAAGGATAGAAGGAAAAGGGGGTGAAGTTATTGTTAGACTACTTCCTGCTGATTAGGAGCATGGAGATCCTTGGAGGAAGTTTGATCTTTGCCCTCAAGATATCTGATTTCTTCTTCTTCTACTTAACAAACTGTGACAAACAGCAACCACCAACCAACCACCCACCAACTAGCAACCCACTCTGCCTCTTGGCAACTTTTATCTATCTTCTGAAAAGTCCCCAGAATTCCAAACAGTACACACTCAGAAAAACTATCTGCAGCTGGCAAAATCATGCCTCTGCTAGAGCGCAAGCCAAATCACAGTCACCTGCTGTGAAGCAGCCCCATGTCTCCACACCTGGGATTAAAATGGAACCATATTCTTATTGTATTTCTGTGTTTCTAAAGAAACCAAGATTCCAGAATTCTCACTACACCTCCCTTCACTTAATATTGGTTGTTCTTTACAGGAAGCAAATGAGTGTTCGCTTTCCTTAGTCGGGTTTCTGTTTTCATGTGCCATGAAGGGACAAAAGGCTTAAGAGAGGGAGGGGTGGGAGGGTGGTAATGAGATATAGTGGATGGTTGATGTCTACATTAATCAGACAGTGTGATCCTGACTGAAACTTAGAAGACTTGATTTTTCTTCTGTGAGCTCATGAGCCAAGAGGAGCTCCTGTTCCCTGTGGTGGCTAGGCAATCCTGGGGTGCCTCATCTTGGCTAGCCTGCTGGATGGATAGATTCAAATGCAAATGGTGCTTGCTGCTTGGTATTCTGGAGGCTCTCAGTAGAAGCCTCAGAAGTTTGAACCCTTTGTGGAATCTGAAGAATCAATCTATTCCCTCCTTGGTGCCCTCTGAGCAAACCTCTCTACTGCTTCTTTCTCTGGTACAGAAGATAAACGAAAAAAGAATCCCATTATTCAGCTTGTGCTATTGTGATGGCAGTTTCCTTTG
This sequence comes from Lophiomys imhausi, assembly GCA_907164525.1. Classification (NCBI taxonomy): domain Eukaryota; kingdom Metazoa; phylum Chordata; class Mammalia; order Rodentia; family Muridae; genus Lophiomys; species Lophiomys imhausi. Next base: position 5,689,074 of record CAJQZJ010032244.1, read on the forward strand.
AGCCTCTTGGCCAAACCCTGCTTGCTTTAGAACTGTACATCATACTGGATCCATTGAGAGCCATTATTTATCTGACAGGATATTTATAAAAGCCAGCATTAGCTGTGGCTCCCAGTCAATATGTTTCTTTCTTGCTGACACACATCACACCAACAGGCTTGAAATATTTAAATACAATAGTCCCTTCAAGAAATCATTAATTTTTCTATCACTGCCACTAGTGATAATTTGATGGAAATGGATTTTGTTGGAATAGCTGAGCTGTCTAGAGTGGATACTCTCCAGTTCCCACATTTCAGTGTGAGGCACAGTGAGGCTCCAAGGAGACCAGAACCCAGAGCCCAGAGGCAGCAGCACAGCAGCAGCCAGCTCAACCCAGCACCACCCCACCCACTTCAGTTAGGAAGGCTTTTAAATATCAAGGAGAAGAAAATGAAACAGACCCAGCCACCTCATTAAGGTCCCTATCTCTGTCTCTGTCCCCTCCCGCCTGCCCCCTGCTTCTCAGTTTCCTCACTCTCCTTTGCCCTCCTCTCTCTTTTATACATTTCTCTACTTTTCTCTACATCCTCCCTAGGCTTTAGCTTTTGATCTTTGATCTTTCTCTTCCCTTATTCACATCCCCTGTGGGATGTGTGACTGTGTAGAAACTGAGGACAGTCTTAAGAGTCTCCCTGAGGGTCTCTGCTCCCTAGAGGGACAGGGTCTGGGACAGTGTCTCTGTGTCTAGCTATTGGCTCACCCCTCACTGGGAGTCCTCATCCATAATTAATGCAGACCATTTCTGTGACCTCTCACAATACAGGACAGGACTCACCCTGTGAGGCTTTCCTGAGGCAGGAAGGACTTGGAGCTTGTCCAGAATCCTGTATCTTGTGTTCAAGGTGTGTTTCCTCACTAGAGGAAAGAGATCCTACAAATGTGCCATCACCATCTAGCATTAAAAATCTGCAGCAGCAGCAGTGGCCTTTCTATACAAGAAATGGGATGCCAGCTCCAATGATGAGCAGGCAAGAGACATATTTTCCTGCATATTATGAATGACAAAGCTTGGCTGAGCCATTACAAAACAACAAAACAAACAACAACAACAACAAACCCAGCAAACAAAACAGCAACAACCAGAGTCATTTTAGGCTGCATCTTGGAATCTTGGTGATTTCCTTTTGTCAAATTTGTAATACATGTGGAAATGATAATACAGGATGCCCCATGGAAGGCTTCAGATTGCCCCCTGAAGTGCTGTGAATCTATCTGTCCAGATGTGAATGTTAGGACCAAGGCCCTGGTTTCTCTTCTTGTTCCACCACTCCAAACAGTTGCGCCCCTTGTCCTGTTCCTTTGTTCTCTCTTCTGACACAGTGCCAGTAGTTCTGAGTGACTCTCAGTCATTGTGAGAGGAAGGGACAGAAGGGAAGAAAGCCTCTGAGTTAGGGAATATTGCATGATGTTTGGAACTCAGCTGTGGACCAGAGTTAACTACAAGCATGGCACAGGAAGCACAAAGGGAGGTCTCTGCTGGAATAGAAGTTTCCAGAAAGGGGTGCTGTGAAAGGTCATTCCAAGTGTAAAGGTGCAGGTAGGACACTGGGGGAGATGTGAAGAGGCAGTGAGGACAAGCAAGGCATTATAGCCAAGACTACACCCTTTCCAGGTTGCAAGAGAAGATAGGAAATAACCACATCTTTAACATGTGAACCCCAGGCTCTAGGACAAGTTAGGAGAGCAGCTACAGAATGGCAGGATTCCCTCATAACCCTGGGCGGGTCTCCACCAGTGCCCTTAGCAGGTTCCACAAGATGTCAACTGCCCAACCATTTATGGCAGCAGCTTAGAGTGAAGTCTTGAAGCAGTAAATACCCCCTGCTTAGTGCCTTGGAGAAATCCAGCATCAAACTCCTCTGGGTTCACGGAGGGCTAGTTGTGAGATCTCACTACGGTTAATCCTGCTAAGGAGGTCATTCATTCTCGGGACTGGACCCCAGAGTCAACAAAGAAAGAAGTGACTTAAGAAATGACTTAAGATTTAAGAGTGTCAGAGGTGGCATTCAGGTGTTGAGTCATCCTTCTGAGTTGACCTACTTCGGTTAAGCCAGATGCGTAGTGTGTCTGGGTGAAAGCAGGGTTCACCAGAGTCTCTTACATTGGCCATGTGTTCTTTAGAGATTTGTGAGTTACCTGAAAGAATTTCTAAGCTTGATATCTATACAACCTAACAACAACTGGGCTGTCTTCTGAATGGCTACCTTATTATTCAGTTACTGATTTTGGTGCCCGAAGAGACTGACTGATAAATTGGCTGCAAGTATTATTTTCTCTCTCTCTCTTTTAAAATGCTGGCTGAGAAGGAGAGGGAGGCAGTCTTCATATGTAAAAGAAGATGCATTTGGATTACTTGAATGCCAGATGGTACTATCAAGCCTTATGTGAACAAAGACTTAAAGTTGTTTGGATATACATGTATATAAATGTATCCCTCCCCCCAGTATCCCAAGGTAAAGCATAAAGATAGCTGTCTGGCCCTATCCATCTCTTGTATTTAGATAAGCAAATGTTGCTTGTCTCTTAGCAACTTGATTACTGGGTAGTTTAGAGAATATCTGTGATAGACTGTCATAGTAGATAACAAAGTGACATGTTTGCATGACTAGGAGTTTGTTTTACTTAACTATCCTAGACCGTTTTAGACGGTTGGTATCCAGAGGCCAGAGCTTCACATTTTATTTTTAAGTATCTCTAGGTATGATACCATTAGGAAGCGTTACCTTTAATTTTGTATCAGTATACAAAGATCTATTCAATTGTGGTTAAATATACTCTTAATTATGTATCAATATACAAAGATCAATATCAGCTCCTGACAGCACCCCCTATTCTACTCCAAGTAGAAGATAAGCATCGAAGAATCTCCAGTGTGAGATGGTTGAATTAGTGGCAAGCCTATCTCTTGGCATGAAAAAACCCCTTGCTCCAACTGCAGACAGACTGCTGTCCAAAAAGGACAAAACTTGGTAGCAGGGAAGTCGACAGCCTAACTCTGCCAAGACAGGGTAGGTAAGTCCTTCATAATACCTGCTCTACAACAAATGTCTGTCAGAGAAATAGGACCCAAAGGCTGAAGACTGATGCAGGAATGTATGGAGAGAAAATGGGAACTGTCCAGGCAGCCACTGGTATGTCATTTCTTAGTTTTGGAAGCTGCAGGCCCTGCACTTCCTATATAAGCAAATATATTTATCCCTCTCAGGTCTCTGAGGTGGTTGAAGAATAAACAGCTAGAGTCTCATAGTTAAATTTTGAGCTGTTTAGGAATCAAGAGGGTGTTATAGATCTAGGAAGATACTCATGGAGATGGTTAGATAGTAGAATGTTAAAGTCAGGGGCCAAATATGTATAAACTGGACTTTGGGAAGGTATACTGGGCCATTTAACTCTCATAAATGTGGCATATTTATATCTGTTGTTTTGTATAATACTTACTGTTATAAGAGAAGGAACCATCTGTTGGACTGAAAGGGGAAACTTCTGGGGGGAAGAGGGTGGAAGGGCGGGATAGGAAGGGGGAATAGGGAGGGGTTTGTGACTGAGATGTAACTTGAAGAAAAAAAAATAAAGTATTTAAAAAAAAATAGAAGAAAAAGTGGGGGAACTGAACTGAAGGTGACAACTTCCTGAACAGAACACCAATTGCATAGGCACTAATATCGACAATTAATAAATGGGACTTCATGAAAAAAAAAAGATAGCTGTCTGGCATTATGCCTTGCTTTTGGTTATATGTGTATGTATATAAATAAAAAAATATATATATATAGAGAGAGACAGACACACAGATAGACAGATAGATAGATAGATTGTTCCATTAATCAAACGATAGATAGGTAGACAGATAGATAGATGGATAGATGGGTAGAAAGACTGATAATATTCTAGTTTCATTTCTGTTCCTAGACAATAAGCAAGTTAGGGAAGACAGAGTGTATTTGGATTACAGTTTCAGGTTACATTCTATTATCATGGAGAAGTTAAGGCAGAAACCTAACACACTGCAATTTTAGTCAAGAGCAGAGAGAAAATAAACACATGGATCCTTGCTTGCTTGTTTCAGTCTTACACAGTTCAGGGCACAGACTAGGGATGGTGCTGCACACAGTGAGTCGGCTCTTGCTACATGAACTAACAATCAAGACAAACCTCATAGACATGCCCTGGGCTAGTCCCATCTGGACAATTTCTCATTTAAGACTCTTTCCCAGGTGACGCTGGACTCTGGTAAGCTGGAAGTTAAAACTAGATAGAGATAGATAGATAGATAGATAGATAGATAGATAGATAGATAGATAGATAGATAGATAGATA
>CAJQZJ010032244.1:5693442-5706182 GCA_907164525.1 Lophiomys imhausi
ATAGATAGATAGATAGATAGATAGATAGATAGATAGATAGATAGATATAGATGGATGGATGGATGGATGAATGGATGGATAATCATAAGATTCATCTAGGTAATGGTGAGGGAGGTCCTAAAATGGAGAACTTGACTTTGGTAAGATTAGTAATTCAGAAAAGAGAGAGTTCAGAAGGAACATGCTGGGAAGAAAGGCTTCTGGGAGATATTGGGCAAGATATTGGTGATGGGGAAGATTAAGAAGAAGATTTTGACAAGTTTTCATATGAAAATCTGGGGATAGGAGGAATAAGGAAAATGAGGTTAAAAAGAACGTTTGCTCACAGTTCTGAGCCGTCTCCCTGTGCTATCTAGGATGTTAGAAGTCACACTCTCATGCCGGAGGGATGGCTCTCTGGTTAAGAGTGCTTGCTGCTCTCCTGGAAGAGTGGGGTTCTGATCCCAGCACCCAGGTCACGTGGCTCAAGATTGCTTGTAATTCCAGTATTAGGGGAACTGATAATCTCTCCTAGCCTCCACCCTCACCTGCACACAAGTGACCCCCCCAAATCTTAAGATATGAAATCAAACTCTCAGTCAGACATGTATTTGTCTAAGATTTCAGAAGAGATAGAAGAAGCTCTGTGATGGCTGACACCTTTCACTCGCTGCTTATGTGAGACTTTGTTGAAAGAGGAGAGCATAAGGGACATTGTTTATCCTATATGGCAGCAGACTAGAAGTGGGTAAGGAAGGGTGAGATAATGCCATTATGCCTGAAGGACTTGCGGGGCACAACTCCAGAACATTTATCCAAAGAAAGATTAAGACATGATTCGAAAAGAAAGAAGCGTCTTGCTGGCTTGGGGAGATTTTGAACACGGGATGGGGATCATTAAGTAGATGGCCCTTGCTTGGAAAACTCTGCCATTACTAGTTCATTTTGAAGCCCAGGACGCGTCATGCTTCTGCCGCTAGTGGCTAGTTCTCTCTCTAATGGCATCTTTCATTTTTAGGGGCTTTAAATAGAAAAGTAGAGTGCTCACATCCACTGAGGCTGCTCCAGGAAGCTACAGAGCATTCAAAGAATTGCTTTCTTCAGAGTAAGAGAATAAAGGGAAGCCGTTCTGGAGGTTGTAAGGTAGATACGTTATTCTTTTGGAGACCTCATAACCATCCATTGTTGTACGATTGTTTAGTAGTCCGGGCAGGATGACAGGGTGAGCTTCATTCCATGGGTATCTTGGTCATAGTGATGAGTGCTTGGCACAGACCCCTGTGCCAGTCTATTTATCATCGAGTGGAAAGATACTTTAAAACTGGGCAAGAGCTCAGCAGGCTACACAATGCCACCCTTCTTGGACGATGAGATGGAAGCTCATCAAATTTCTCAGCTGGTTCCACAGCGACTTTAACGCTGGTGATTTTTTAAATTACTTTGGTTGATAGTTTCAGTAAGAGCTGTTTTTCAGCAACCACTAGACTATAGCAAAAATTCTGCAGAAGGTAGCTTTTGCTAGTCACAACAATGCATATGGCTTCCAGTTTTCTTTTCTTTTTATAGCTGCTGGGTTTTCATTTTGTTGCAAGCAGTGACATGTACTTTTGCTAACAAAATATCTGAGCTATCTGGCTAGAGGGCTGGGACTGTAGTTAAGTTGATAAGTATGTAGTATGATTGCCTCATGTTCCTGGAGCCCTGGACTCCATCCCCAGCACCACGCAAACTGGGCATGGTGGTTCAGGGGAAGAAGAGGCAGAAGGATTAGAAACTTAAGAGCAAATTTAAGATTTGGCTACTGGGCAAGTTCAAGGCCAGCCTGGGCTATTTCAGATCTGTTACAAACAAACAAAAACCAAATGAATTTAAATCAGAAAACTAAAGCCTCTCTGGATACAGGGCTTCCTGGATTGCTTTGACCCATACACTGATAAGAAGAAAACTATCATAAGCCCTTCTCTCTTGCTATCTGGAAGCAAGTACTTCAGGAGACAGCCAGAGGCCCAGCCTTGTCTGATGAGCTCCCCACCAGTGTAGAATGTGGTTTGCTCTTCTTTACTTTGTACCAGCAGGTCCTTGATGTGCCATTGCCCCTTCCCAGTTTTTTTTCTCCTTTTCTCATTAGTCTGTGACAAGTAAAATAATGTTCTTTGGCATTAGTTTATCACAAATAGAGATTTAGGCAGAGGTGCTGAAAATGGAAAATTGGTTCTGACTCACCTGATGAGATGGGCACCCAGCTCTATATTTGAATTTCATCCGTAAGTTATAATCAGTGTAAACATTAAAAATTAAAAGTTTTAAAGGGCTTGAAAGATATTTCAGTCGGTAAAGGATTCCAGTGTAATGCTGGAACTCATGAGAAAGGCCATGTATGATCTTCCGCACTTGTAACCCCAATCTTGGGGAGGGAGTCAAGAGAAACCCTGGGCTTCAAGGCCAGCCAGTCTGCTCTTCTTGGATGCGTCCAAGGCAGTGACAGATCTTGTCAAAACAAAACAAAAAGTGGGTTATACCTGAGGAATAGCACTAGGTGTTGTCCTTTGGCTTGCATGCACACATTACCCACCTGTGCACATACAGGCTGGGGGAAATCTGTAAACCATTGAGGAAGTATCCTTGAACTCTTAAGTCTAATTGCCTACCCAGTATCCATTCTAACCTTCTTACTTTGAAGAAATTATTATTATTATTATTAACATATTTAACATCCTAGATTAGTTTACATCAAGGAGTAGACATTTGATGGTTTTGATCAAGGAGGTTTCAAGAAAATACTCACATTTTTCGTCATTCCTTCCTGCTTTATATTTTCTGGCCTGGTCCTTAGGGAATTGGATGTGATGTCTGAGGAGGTTGTGGCTATCTTGTAGACATGAGATAATGATCAAGAGAACAAACTTTTACATTCCAGGATAGTGCAGTGGGAACCCAGGAGAGCCTATCCCCTGGTGAAGTCAGCGAGGCTCTGTGTTTGCCCTTGGGTTGTGCACTCCTGGACTCTCTAGTCATGGAGCTTTCCAATAAGTCTTCATGATATGGCTTTCTGTTAAACTGTAGAGAAATGTGATCCTGTGTCCTAAGAGATGTTCCAAGTTGTTTGACTTCCTTGTTCAGTAAAGCCAGAAAGTACCTGATAGGCAGCTTCTTCATGTGACCTCCCCCTACTGCTAGGTCTGTGGCTACCCTCAGCTCCATGTCTCTTCATTCTAGTGTCGTTCTGATTTCTGCTGGGCAGTCAGTCCTGCCCTATCTGAAATCTTCACAATACCAGAAAGAGAGTTAGGGCTTTGGTGAGGGGCTGTGAGTAGGAGAGCACACAGATGATGTGGGAATGATTTCTCTAGACTCATGGAATCCTTGTGACTTCTCGGAAAGCAATGCAACTGACTGTATACAGCTAGCTGAGTATTTTGTTTTGTTTTAAACAAAGTCTCAAGTGTCGCAGGCTGGATTCAACCTGACTGAGACAGAGGACGTTCTTGAACTTCTGGTTTTCCTGCTTCCACCTCCCCAGGGTTGGAATAATCACAGAACTTATCACTGTCCAGTTTGTGTAGTACTTAGGTTCAAGGGTTGTGCATGTTAGGTAAACACTTCACCTACTGAGCTACGTTCCCAGCACCAGTCAATTTTTTAAATATAAAAATTATATTTATTCATTTATTTGTGTGTGTGTGTGAATGCAGGTATGAGTGTGCAGGTCAGGGAGCAACTTTTGGGGGTTGGTTTTATCCTTCTACCATGTGAGTCCTAGGAATTGAATTCATGTTGCATCAGGCTTGGTGACAAGGACCTTTACTCATTGAACCACCATGCTGGCTCCCAGCTAAGTTTTTAAAATAGAATGTCCATATAGCGTGATTCATTTGATATGTATATATTTTCTCTCCTTGATTATATTATTTATCATTATATGTCTTCAAAATAAAATGACATAGATTCAGGCAGGACCTGAGCAATTGAGATGTAATCACACAGATATAACGCTCTAATTGGTCCTCTTTGAATGAATGATCACCGTGTTTGTTTGGTGATGTTTATTATTATAATTTTTAGAACACCCTTGCAGCTGTGTGATTATTCTTGCACCTTTCCCATTTGAGGGCTTGGAAAAGCAGTTGAGATAATCTTATTGGAGGTGCATACTTGAAACCATAACATATATTTAATGTGAAATTTTGTTGTGTTAAAAAACTTACAATTTTCATAATTGTGGTCTAATTATTTTTGTTGTTTTGTATTGTATTTATTATTATAAGAGAAAGAGCCATTTGTTGGACTGAAAGGGGGAGCTGTTGGGGGAAAATACATACCTTAAACTTAAAAAAAAAAGGAAGCAGATGGGGGTGTGAGGGGGAAGAGGGTGGGAAGGTGGGACTGGAGGGGGGAATAGGGAGGGGATTGTGATTGAGATGTAACTTGAAGAAATAAAAAAAAGTGAAAAAAACTTACAATTTAAAGTTCTATCTGACAGAGGCATTTGCTGTTTTTAAGGTGTGTGTGTGTGTGTGTGTGTGTGTGTGTGTGTGTGTCCGTGTGCATGAACACACATGTGTGCATGTGTGTCTGTGTACGTCAGTGACTGTTGGTGTATTAGGGAAGGAAAGGCCTGCCTGAGAATAAGGTAGAGCAGGAACTAGAGGAAATACATTTTCTCTGTGTAATTAAATGAGAACAATCATGCCCCACCACACCACTATGGGAGAAAAGAAGTGAGAAAGCATAAGGAAGGGTTGAGAAAAATCAGTGTGTTTAGAACCTCACTTATAAAAACACCTGGTGGTTCTGAATACTATAAAATCTGCCCCTGTGAAGCATACCTTCCCTTGTATCTAGGGTATTTATATTGCTGGATGGTCATTACCATTGTCCAAGTCTACTGAATTTTCATCAGACTCAAAAGGAAACTGTGTGTTCATTATCACCCAGTTCCCACTTTCTTTCCCTTCCTCTGGTGACCACCAACTTAGTTTCTGTCTCCGAGGACTTGCCTAGTATTGACACTTCAAACAAGCCACAGCATACACCCTGTGATCATATGTGACTCGCTTCTTTCACTTGGCATGGAGTTTTGAAAGGCTGCCTACCCAGCATGCATCTATACTTCACCCTTTGTATGACCCAAGAATTCCCAGCCTCTATTTTTCTGCCTTTTCCTCAGGGGATGGGCATTTATTGCTCCTCTCTTTTGGTGGTTATAGGGAATTCTGGTAGACTACACCATGTACAGAATTTCAGGAGGACTGACGACTCTTTTGTCGACCAAATTTTAGTAAAATTCTTCTAAATCCTCTTCCCAGTGAAGCCTTGACCATTGCTTCCTGCTTACCAGGCTTCAAAAAAAAAAATCCTGCCAAACCGGCTTAGTAAACATGTTTCCACTCTGGAAGCTCATTGAGTCCCTCATTCCTGTGTTTTGATATGTAAGGCCTCAGATGTGGCTGTAGTAAGGATCCATTAAGTTATGTAGTGAGAGTGCCCCCTTGATGTCTGTTTGAGTCCTTGTCTGCTCTCCACTCTGCTGTTGATATATATCTCCAATGTCCTGAGACCCGAGACACCCCTCTCTTGCCTATTGCAGCCTTGATACCTTTCACAATGGTCCTGAATAATGTCTGCCTTACTATTTTAACAACTGTCAGAATAATCTTTTCCATAGCAGGACATATGCTTTTAATTCCCTTGGATATATTCGTGGGAGTGGAATTGCCAGGTTGGATGTAAGTCTATATTTTACATGTTCACTACAAAACTGTTTTTCACACTGGTTTCACTGCGAATTTCAAAATCCAATCTTGACTCATTAAAGTTCCAACTTCTTTTTAACCTAGGCAACATTTGTATGTTTGGATAAGAAGTGTGTTAACAATCCTAGGCAAAATATTAATTTTTGAAGTTTCTTTCTGTTTGTGATATGATATCTTTTTACTGCTCCAATTTTTAGTAGTTTTCTCCTTGATAAATAGAATCCACTTGTCACTATTGTTATATCTATGGCTGAAATACCTGAAAGGATGAGTTAGAGGGAAAAGAAAGAGCTATTTTGCTCACAGTTTCAGAGGATCAGTCAGTCCATAGTTGCTTGGTCTTACAGGCTTGAACCATGCAGACAGGGGTGTGATAGGGAGGTTGGGCATAGAGAAAAGGGGGGAGACAGAGGGGAGAGAGAGAGGGAGAGAGAGAGAGAGAATTAGTCAATGAATGGGAGAATAAGGAGGCTGTGACAAGATAACTCCAACAATCCACCACCACTAACCCACTTCCTCCAACTGGTGCTATCTCCTAAGCTTCCATAACCTCCCCTAGTAGCCCCACCTAGGCTATATGAGCTTCTGGGAAGCATTTCATGCACAAATCATAAAGATAGGATGTCAGGAGTAGAGATTCCATCTCCACAGTGGCCTGATCCTGTGAGAAGGAAGCAGGGGTGGCAGATGACACTTGGAGAAAACTCAAATTAGCACCAGTCACTTTGATATCAGAATCCCAAGTGAATGGCAACACCATAGAAGATGTGATGGGCTCTGTGACATAGTCAAGGTGCATGTAATTTGTATAGAAGTCACTGTCAACTTAATGCAAAGGACACTGTCAGTAGGACAGAATGACAACCCACAGATTGGGAAAAGATCTCCACCAACTCCACATCCAACAGAGGGCTAATATCCAAAATATATAAAGAACTCAAGAAATTAAACACCAAAAAATCAAATAATCCAATCAGAAAGTGAGGTACAGAGTTAAACCGAGAACTCACAGCAGAAGAAACTCTAATGGCTGAGAAGTACTTAAAGAAACGCTCAATGTTCTTAGGCATCAGGGAAATGCAAATCAAAATGACTCTGAGATTCCATCTCACATCCATCAGAATGATTAAGATCAAAAACTCAAGTGACAGCACATGTTGGTAAGAATGTGGAGAAAAGGGAACACTTCCCCATTACTGGTGGGAGTGGAAACTTGTATAACCACTTTGAAAATCTATCTGGTGATATCTCAGAAAATTGGAAGTAGTTCTACCTCAAGATCTAGCTATAACTCTCCTGGGCATATACCCAAAAGATGCTCCACAAAATTACAAAGACATTAGCTCAACTATGTTCACAGCAGCTTTATTTGTAACAGCCAGAAGCTTGAACCAACCCAGATGTCCCTCAATTTCTCTTTAATAGTCAATTTTACTTTGAAAGAACAAGGAAGGAAATGAGAAAGACCAATGTCTATGTAGGTAGGAGTTTGTCTCCTCCACACATCTTAGTGGTTTACTAAACATAGTTATACACGAATGCACATGTTACATGCATAAACATGTATAAGGACACTAGACTCTCTAAGTCCTGTGTAGGTAAGACTATAAGAACTCCATCCTGACACTCCCCTCCCCTCCCCAGTGCTCCAATTCCATGAGACTGGGCACACAGCAAATATGGTGGTCGATTTTCTCAACTTTAATTCACTCTCATTAAAAAGCCTCAGTAACTAACTGGCTTTATTTCTGTGATATTGTTTTCTCTCAGTCAGATATGGCACATTTATTTTCTTTTGAAATAGGTTCTTTTACAGGCAAAATGTGGTAGATCAATGACTTCATTTAAGAAATGTTTGTCTTTCCAGAAACTGAAGAATGACAACAAAAGAACCTATAATCTTATTGATTGAAATGCACTGAAAATATCTTTTATAGTGCTGCAATGCAATGTCTTTGATGTAGGATGTAGATGCTTTTCCATGAAGACACAAAGCTTTTAATTAATATTCACAACAATTGATATGGATAATTTTGGTCACTAGAGGACTGCTATAGTTTCCCATTGATGCAATAGAAATATATTGAGGACAATGAAAGAAAAAGTAATTAAAAACTGAATATGAGGGTCATAAGGTGGAATTATTCCCCAGCCCATAGTAAGCTCTACATGCATACAAAATTATTTCCTGAAACAAAGACAATACTCAGTGCCATGTTTTTTCTTCTTTTAAAAATTGTGCACTTAATGTCTTTATTGAACACAAGCTGCTTGGGTTTGATGTTAATAAGCATCATTAAATGCTGACCAGACAAGCTGGAAAGAGAATTTAGGAGTGATAGTGAGAGACGTAATGATGGATAGATAAAAAAACATGCTCAATTTAAATTTCCCCCTTTTTTTTTTGAAATGAATAGGGGCTAGTACAGTACAGTGGTAGAAATGTTCACCTGGAAATCTGTTCCAACCTACTCTTCACTACAGACCTAACTGGTGAAAATCAGCATGCTATTCCAGTAGATAAAAACCTTTTTAATTGAGTTCAATTCAAGGTGGATATGGAGTACTCGGTTGTATTTCAGTGATGACATAGATATCTGAGTACCTCTCTTCAGGAAGCTTGAGAAGCCCAGAGTGGTGCTGCACACTTGCCATCCCAGCCCTTGGGAGGCTGCACTGGAGGGTTGCTAGTCTGCAGTCAGTCTGGATGCACAATGAGAGTCTATCTCAAAAGACAGAAAGTAATTAGAAGAAGCATGATAGTTTACCCCAGAAAGTTGCCATGGCAGGGCCAAAAAGCATTCGACATGGTCGCCCCCTCTGTTTTTCAATATGTTACTGTGGTTTTTTTTTTTTTTTTTTTTTTTTTTAGTTCTCTGTATAGCAATAAAACTGATAGATCATTTGTAACTGGTGGGATGTGACAATGCTCATTTGGGAGATAAAGTCTGAACGATCCCCACCCTGTGATTAGCTAATTTCATAAGGAGAGCCTGAGAAAGGTGTACTGCTGCCTCCAGGGCTGGCTGTGCATGGATCTTATCACATGGATGCTGGTGTGTTCAGGCTCAGACTGGAGCTAGGAAAGCTTGATGTCTTAAGAGGATGTGGAAACATGGAGGCCCGTGTTTGGCTGTGTGGCTTTCAGAGTTCTGTTGTTCGAATTGTTGCTGGAAAGATGAACAATGTTTACTCATTCCAAAGAGGGTACCAAAGCAGGACAAAGAAGTGATGCCACTGGACTCTAGCTTTGTGAGCCCATGATGCAGCTAAGGTTAGGTACAGGAAAATGGGCGAGGATCTACTTAATAGTTGCATAGGCTGTACCACTGGAAAAAAATGTCCTTCACTTTCTTGGCAACCAGGAACTACCTATAAATCCTTTGAGAGGGAGGAGGCCAGAGAAAGTTGGACAGCATTCCAGAGAAGATAAAGAACATGCCTATTGGGAAAAGGTGAGTAGTTCTCTGTTAGGTAGGCATGGCGTAGGGGGCACTCAGGAACCATGCTGCACGGATGGCTGTAGTCGGGCCTTGTTCTTTTTCTGTGTCACTTTTTTTTTAAACTTTTTTTTTTATTACTTCCATTTACATATCCATCACAGTCCCCTCCCTCCAACCCTCCTGGACCCACCCTCTCACCCTCCCATCCCCTCCCTCTTCTCCCACCAATCCACACACCAGCCCCCTTCAGTTCAGCAGCCATATGAGGGCTAAGAGTTTCTTCTTTCACTGGGGGCCTACATGGCAGCTCCACTAGGGCAAAGTGTCCCACTAAAAGGTAACAAAGTCTATGTTCCTGTTCCTTTGGGTCTGTTGGTTGTTGTATACATATAATGTACTATAAAGCTAAAATCCATTTATAAGTGAAGAGATGCCATATGCGTCCTTCTGAGTCTGGGTTAGCTCACTCAGGATGAGCTTCTCTAGTTCCATCCATTTGGCTGCAAATCGCATGATTTCGTTGTTTCTGATGGCTGAGTAGTATTCCAGTGTGTAAATATTCGACAGATTTTTTATCCATTCATCAGTTGAGGGACATCGGGGTTGTTTCCAGTTTCTAGATATTATAAATAAAGCTTCTATAAACATAGTTGAAGATATGTCCTTGTGGATTGGTGAGGAATCATTTGGATGTATACCCAGAAGTGGTATGGCTAGGTCTTGAGGTAGAGCTATTCCAAGTTTTCTAAGATATTGTCAGGCTGATTTCCACAGTGGTTGTATAAGTTTGCACTCCCACCAACAGTGGAAGAAAGTTCCTCTTTCTCCACAACCTCACCAGCATATGCTGTCATTTGAGTTTTTGATCTTAGCCATTCTGACAGGTGTGAGATGGAATGTCAGAGGTCTTGAGTTGAATTTCTCTGATGATTAAGTATCTTGAGCATTTCTTCGAGTGTCTCTCGGTCATTAGAGATTCTTCTTTTGTAAATTCTCGGTTTAGCCCCTTTCCCCATTTTTTGATTGGGTTATTTGGTTTCTTGGTGTTTAATTTCTTGAGTTCTTTATAAATTTTAGATATTAGCCCTCTGTCAGATGTGGGGTTGGTGAAGATATTTTCCCAATCTGTAGGTTGCCGTTTTGTTCAAATGACAGTGTCCTTTGTCTTACAGAAGCTTTTCAGTTTCATGAGGTCCCATTTATTGATCGTTGGTCTTAGAGCCTAAGCTATTGATGTTCTGTTCAGGAAGTTGTCAGCTGTGCCAATGAATTTGAGGCTTTTCCTCACTTTTGCTTCTGTTAGATTTAGTATGTCCGGTTTTATGTTAAGGTTTTTGATCCACTTGGACTTAAGTTTTGTGCAAGGTGATAAATATTGATCTATTTGCATTCTTTTACATGTTGACATCCAGATAGAGCAGCACCATTTGTTGAAGATGCTTTCTTTTATCCATTGTATGGTTTTGGCTTCTTTGTCAAAAATTAAGTGACCATAAGTGTGTGGGTTCATTTCTGGGTCTTCAATTCCATTCCATTGATCTACTGGTCTGTTTCTATACCAGTACCATGCTGTTTTTATTATTATTGCTCTGTAGTATAGCTTGAAATCAGGGATGGTGATACCTCCAGATGTTTTTTTATTGTACAGGATTGATTTAGCTCTTCTGTTTTTTTGTTATTCCATATGAAGTTGAGAATTGTTTTTTCAAGGTCTGTAAAAATTGTGTTGTTATTTTGATAGGAATTGGATTGAATCTGTATATTGTTTTTGGTAGGATGGCCATTTTTATTATGTTGATCCCACATATCCATGAGCATAGGAGATCTTTCCATCTTCTGATGCCCTCTTCAATTTCTTTCTCAGGGACTTGAAGTTCTTGTTGTACAGGTTTTTCACTTTCTTGGTTAGAGTTACCCCCAGGCTTTTTATATTGTTTGTGGCTATTGTGAAGGGTGTTGTTTCTCTGGTTTCTTTCTTGGCCCATTTATCTTTTGTATAAAGAAGAGCTACCGATTTTTTTAAAAATTAATTTTGTATCCAGCCACCTTGCTAAAGGTGTTTTTCAGTTGTTTTAGTTCTCTGGTGGAATTTTTGGGGTCACTATGTACACTATCATATCATCTGCAGATAGTGATACTTTGACTTCTTCCTTTCCAATTTGTATTCCCTTGATCTCCTTTAGTTGTCTTATTGGTCTAGCTAAAACTTCAAGTACTATGTTGAAGAGATACAGAGAGAGTGGGCAGCCTTGCCTTGCCCCTGATTTTAGAGAAAATGCTTTAAGTTTCTCTCCATTTAATAGGGCCTCATTTTTTCCTGTGTATGTGAGACAGTGAAAGGTTTATGGAAGATAGGCAACTAGCAGACTGAAGTTTGGAAACAGTGAATTAGGGCAAAGTAAGGGAGAAATGCCAGTAGGCGAGTTTGTTGCTACTCCTGCTCACAAAAAGGCAGGTGCAGATAGCCGGTCTCAGAGTCACCTGAGGGAGTCCTGTGCCCCAAGATACACCAAGGATCCCCATGGTGCATCCCTTCCCCTTTTTCACAAGTAATGATGGATCAGACAAATGCTGTTGTGGACATGTATCTGCGCCCTGTCTGGGCTGACTTTGACTGAAACAATTCTCAACTGCATGGCCCATTTTAGGACGATTTTCATTGTATTCCTCGCTTGTTGAATTTAATATCATCCAGTAGATAAAATTAAAAGTGGGGACCAGATTGACTTCTATTAGTGAATAATGACTACTTTAAAAAGTAAATTTTAAAAAATCAACACAATATACATTAGTGCTTTGCTAGTATTCTATGGTCTCTGCCTGCTTAGTCTTCACTTACGTAGCTCTTAGCTGTTCCCCTGGTATTTCCCTGTGTTTCTTCAGCCTTTATGCGTTCACAGGTGGGACTTGTCTCTTCCATGTCTTCATGGTAGCTGCCTGACCTGGATTCTGGGAACATAACTGCAAGAGTAACAAGTGCTTTCAATCATAGAACCATTTCTCCAGGCCCAGAAATTCCTATGAGGGAGACCCAAAGGGGCCAGGAACTGTGTTTCATGAACAAGGAAACAGATACAAAGATGCAAAGCAGCTGGATCAATTGGGTAGACTCTGTGAGGGAAAAGAATTAGGTCGAATTCCATTTCCAATTCTCAGCCAATGCTCAATCCTAGGAGATTTTCTAGAGGTTAATATTTTGAATAAAACACTTTTATCTCTTTTTGACGTGAAAACTGCAGATAATTTAAAAAAGAAATAGGTCAATTCTCCTTGGTGATGATTCTAGCTTTACGTCATTGCATTTTTCTAAAGATAAGCATCTTTTTTGGCCTTTGCAATATGCTGTGTGCTGAATAGATACTAAAAGCATGAATTCTCCCTGAGGACTTATGATCTAACAAGACACAGAAGACCATAAAGGAGAAAATGAAGATGGAGAAACTTGGTTGTTCCCTTGGGGTAGACATATTTGGCATCTGGCTAAATGTTCAGAAGTATTTTTCTTTCTTGATGCCCCAACACACACACACACACACACACACACACACACACACACACACACACA